>WEIV01018097.1:66208-150721 GCA_013390005.1 Calyptomena viridis
TTTTTCATGAAGATGGCGGCGCCTCTCGCCAGCAAGGCAGGGTCCGCCGGCACCACCAGCAAGCCTCCCTTCCCGGAGCTGGATTTCCGATCGGGAGCCAGGGTGGAGGAATTGAATAAACTCATCCAGGAATTCACCAAGCACGATCAGAGGGAGTACGACGACCAGCGAGCCCTGGAGATCCATACGGCGAAGGACTTCATCTTCTCCATGCTGGGTAGGGCAGGGACCGTGCGGGGCGGGGATGGGGCGATGCCGGCCGGGAACCCCCGGGCAGAGCTCCCGGTGGTGCGGCATCGGAGGACCCTTTCCCTGCCGTGGGCGCGCCGGGCCGAGGGGCTCCCCGGTCACAGGGTGGGTCTTATACCCGGGAAACTATTTTTTTCCCGTTCTATCCAACCAGCCTTTGGCAGCGATGTATTTATAAGCACAGGGGAAAGGCTGGATTACAGAGCTGACCGGTGCCCGAGAAACGCGCCGAGCCAGCAGGGCTGGAGGCGAGGCAAGTCAGACCCTTTATTGTTTTTCCCCCCAACTATTAAGGCTGTAGGAAGCTCAGATATTTTTTTCTGGACCGCTTACTTTGGTTATTAGACCGGCTGATGCTTGTACAGGAGCATCCTTTGAACTGCCTTTCTTGCTTAGGTTGCAAAACTCGCTGCGAGTGGAGCAAGTCAGATTGTGTCGGGGGAGTCCTCATCTGCGTGAAACTTTGAATCGCGGGCAGGAATCCTTAAACCAGGGTGAAACATGTATTGGCCCTTGCAGAAATCGCCTGGGCTCTGGGATGACTAAGGCTTCTTAAGAGTAACAGTAGAATGACTAACAGCTCTGATTCTCTAGGTAGTCAGTTTCTGATAAATATTTACCTTGAATTGACTGAGAAATCACTCACACGAATGAGAGCCTTCAGTATGCTCTTTAACATGCAGGTTAGACCTTGAAATCAGTCATCCAAGTTTGAATCATTATGTCAAACGTTTTTATGTGTAAAATAAGAATGTGTGTAAACAGCTGCTGTGGTCAGTGAATGGTTCTTTGCAGCTCAGATGTGCACATACTCCCTTAAAGCATATTTGGCACAAACCAAGTGTGTGGTCTGCATGTCCAGACCACTGTGAATAACCTACATCACTTTTCTCATCCAGAAACACAGAACTCTCCTGTTACAATAATTATTATTTTCCGTATCAAAAGATAGTCATTATAATAGACCACTTCTTCTATAGCCATCAACTAAGTAAAGAAAATCTACCTGTCCAGCTGGTTATCTTGTAAGGTACCTGGATAAGTATACTTGCATGGTGTGTGGGATTTGCACAATTTTATGTGTGTATTGCTTTTTCACTAAGGGCTGGACAGGATACAGCAGACTAAATTTAGCTTGAGAACAAGGACAACAAGTTGAAAAGTCAGTAGCATGTATATTTATAGTTGCTGTTATAAATATTTTTCCCTTCCCCGTTAAAAAAAAAAAAGAGATGTTGTGAAGCCATGGTTGCATCAAGGCCTGTAGGATTTTTGTTATTGAAAACCTGATCCACTGGAAGTCATCCACTATTATGATCTGATACATTTTTCAATCAGGGCTTTAAATAACTGGCTGAGGAAGCATAGGATGGGATGAAGCAAAGAAGAGTGGAGAGAAAACAGCCGAAGCAGCAGTTCAGGGTGTGTGGCTAGCAAGTAGAGAAAGCTTTGTATGATCCCGTTTAAGCATTAATAGTCTGCAGGGTACAGGGACCACAGCATTTCTTCCTGCCTCATGTGGAAGAAGGCAGTAGAAGACAGAAGAATGAGCTGGAGCATTCCTTGTATTTCTGGAAATGCATCCTAATGCCTTGCTGTTCATAAAACAAGGAGCCCTAGGCTGCTTAAAAATAATATAAATTAATGTGGTTGTCTTTGCTAATATAATGACTGAGAGACTGAGTTCTTCAGTTGTAAATGTATACGCTCAAGCTGTGTTTTAAAGAGAAGTCTAAGTTGTGCCTCGTAATTTTCAATAAGTCTCATTTCTAAAAAAAAAGAAAAGAAGAGACTTGAGGACCAAACCCAGGGCAGGAATGGAGATGGAATGTCTGATTTATCTGCATTAGACCCAGAAGTTGTGTTTGTGGATTAGATCATTCTTAGCCAGAGAGGCTCTTAAATCTAAAAGGATTTAATTTATTAATAAATAGCTCTTTCCCCTGTGCCTGATCCCTCCCATACGTACTGCTCTTATCGGGTGATGATAGAAAAATTAAATGTAGCTTTCCTGATTTAATTACATCAATGTGAAATCGGTGGATGAATGATAGGTGAGGAGACTTTGTGGAGATTCTCAGATGTTTGTACTCTGCATGGTTTACCCTCTAGTATGGATCTTTGCTTTCTATTTGTATTAACTCTTTTCCATCTGTGTTGTTTTGTCCTAGCTGTTAGCAACTGGAATTTGGGAGATCTAAAGAGTTGGGCTATGAGAAAATTAGGGAGAGGTACTACTTGTTATGCCTTTGACCAAAATCTTGTTCCCCAAGCATTCAAACAGGACTGCAAATGACTGACCTCTCTGACGGAGGAAGTGAGTATTTTCTGAATGTGGGCAGTTCCCTGGCATTCACAGTCCCATTCACGATCACCAAGATCATGTGGTCTTTCCAACACCCTAAATTGAAACAACAAGTGTCTTTTAGTGCCTTTGCTCGGTAACTTCCTGTACTCACACTGAGCTGTGCCTGATAAATACTTGTCTCTTTGACTCAGGTATAACTGAGCTTCAAAGGAGGGGAAGGCTGTATTAATCAAGAAACAGTGGAGAAAAAACAGTCTAGGCTGGCTTGGAGAGGCTGAGAGACCAAGTCTCTACCTGTCAATCATGCAAGCATCTAATTATTCTCCCCATGTCTTGGTTTTGGGATTTTTTTTGTGCTCTAAGCATAAGGAGTATTTTTGTAAAGTGAAGATATTTCAGTTAATGATATTTTGATTTTTAAGGCACTTGCTGCTACTGTGATGAGAGGTGCATAGCAGTCATACTAAAAACCTTTTAGGTGTACCTGACCTAGAGAGTATTGTTCTTGCAGTACAAGTGCTTTCAGGAAATGTTTTTAATAAACACTACCTGTCTTTTTCTGTTCAGCACCTAAGTAAAAAGTGCTTTAATGCACAGATGTGCTAGACTTAAAGTCATATGCTATGCTGTTGGGAACTAGAACATTGAATAATAAAAATGCCCTTGAAATTTCTAGTGCTATTGCTGCCTCAAACCAGCTCATGTTATTAGGGATACTGACTCTAGCATTTTACTTATTAACAGGAGAAAAGAGCGGGGAGATATAACTACAGACTATACAGAGCTATTTCCTGCACATAAGGTGTACATTGGTGTTCAGTCATCTAGAGCAGTTTTCAAGTTCTTCAGGTTGGTATTTGCTTCCCCTTACTATCATGAGAGTTCTTTTTAGAGTCAGGAGAGGGGTGCTTAGGATATTTCATGCCATTCTCTTTCCTATCATTGTCCTTTATCCCCCAAATCAGGGAAAGGACTGGTTTAAATTAGTGCTGAAGTGGCCTTTTCTTTTTTCTAAGTCCTCTAGTGTATCTTTTTGTCACTTCAGTGGTTACATCTCATTTCTGCGGGAACTGCCCACCAGCACAGGATACACTTTGAGAATCTGGAGCCAGCTGCAACTTAGAGCTGTTGACAAGACCTCTAGAGAGCTTGTCACAGCACCTGATACAGGAGAGGTGGTGAGCCTATTCTGAGAGCATTTCCTATTTCTCTGGTGTCTGCCCAGTACTGCGTTGTGTGTGCTAGCAAGTGTTTGTGATAGAGGCAAGTCTTGGAGTGGAGGCAAAGCTGGAATCATCAAACAATTTCTGTTGCCAAGACCAGCTTCCCAAATGGAGTGAGTTACCCTGCTGAGCCCCTGCATCTGTAGCAAGGCTTCCAGCTGTTTCTTGGATTGATGGGGCCCCTAAAATATGTGGAGCAGAGGTGCAGATTGCTGTGCTGAGAACACAGGTGTCCTGACAATAGCTTGCTTTTATCAGCAGCTTCTACAGGAGAAGAATTTTGCAGTCCTCCCCTGTACCCGCGGTCTGTGTAGCAGACTAACATTGGCAGTGTGACTGTTGTGTGGGTTTGTGCTGCATTTTTTCTCCCTTTCCCTACCTGTCATAACTTGCTGATGAAACCTATTGTAGATTAGATTTCAGGCATTGTTGGAAGTGTTACCTGTTTGTCTCTGATACATCATGGAAATTCTCTGATTCCTGTTGTAGTGTTGAGCTGATGAAATAGCAACAGGATTGGAGTGATCTCTCTAGGGTTAAGTCTTTTATGTGTGTGCGCCTTCTCTCAAGAGAGGCCAATCATGATAGGAGCACACTATACTCTGAGGTCTGTGTTAATAAAGGCTCCCTGCTGGCGTTCCCTGTGCTGCTGCATGCATAATGCACAGCTGTTAAAAACAACCTTACTGTATTGCAGATTTCATTTCTGGCTTTGCTTGTGTCTCCTCTCCATGCAGACCACATGTTTCTGTATTTGAATTTGAGGTTGTGGGGGTTTCATGGTGGTTTTTGTTTTGTTTTATTAGGGAAAAGTGTGCTAGACTGGTAAGGTAACTTTAGCAAGGCATTGGTAGCTTCTATTTGGTTGTACCTTCGAGAAATCAACACTGGGAATTCTGTCTGTGTAACTAGTTAAAAAGGATCAGTAGCCTCATCTATCTCTTTGTTCAAAGGGGTTGCTAGTCCATGTGAATGTCAGTGAAAATAGCTTGAAAATCTTTGTCTCAATTTGTTTTAAGATGTTGGTATTTCACTTGCTCAACTACTGTTTTGAAACATTAGTGTGCGATGCAAATTATTTAGTGTAATAGCTAGGAACATGTCCTAAGGGCACAAGTTCTCATGGCAGGCTTGTCAGACTGCCCACCGCCTGTTCCTTCAGTCTGTGGAAATATTTGTAAAAGATTTGGGTGAATACTTGCCAAGCCCAATTATGCAATTATGTTTTAAGGGCAATTTTATAATTATAGTGGAGGATGGTGTGAAAAACAGAGTCTACTCCTCTGTTTCTTTTGAAGGAATTTATTCAGGGACAAAGTCAGCAAAGCAAAGCAGCGCCGGGTGTCTAACAGAGTTAGAGCACACCTGCTTTGGGGTTTTCTTCAGTTTTTATACAGTCTAGGGTATACATATTCATACAATTTTAACATATTCATTAGCTCATTTCCATTTTCCACGCCTTTTTAGAGCATGCCTAGTTTCTTTTAGGCGGGCCNAAAAAATAATTTATTTGCTCATTTTTTTACAATGGTAACCAGGATACAAGAGTTGTTGGGGTTTTGACTTTTCATTTTTGTTTCCACAACTTGGAATGAATGCTAAAATATTCAGAGCAATTCTAGTCAGAAACCAGTTGTTCAGCTTTCTTGTAGGCAGCTGGCTACTTTTCCAGGTGAAGCTTAATTAAAAACAACTCCAACACTGCTCAGAAAGGCTGGAGGACATGTTTTATTATAGCTTTGGTAATCTACAGGATGGATGCATACTCTGAGATCCAGAGTAGCCCAAAGACAATGTCTGGTCTAGAGCAGACTCAAGATGTAAAAGTCCTGCCTGGACTTTTCAAAGAGGATCTCCAAGCTGTGCGAGTTTTTTTGACAGTTGGGATTGTCTGTCTTAATTTTTATTTGATTAATGCCGGGTTCCTGCTTTGTCTGTGTCCTGTACAGCTGACACTTTTGAATCTTTTCTTGGGCCTATGACATGCACACTTTTGCATTTAGATGCACCTTTAGGTGTATGTCCCAGCCCTTTTGCTGCAAAGATGGTTTTCCCAGGCACAGCTCTGAAACTCTTTTCTGCCTGGGTCAGACTGTGTCTGTACTCTGCAAGATCAGTTAGGTGAGAAAGTGCCAGGAAGAAATGTGGTTAAGGCCAAGAGATTAGCTTTCATCTTCAGTCAAGGTGTCTTCAGTTGCAAGGGCTGATTCAGCATAATACTGTGAGCAGTGGTTGAGGTGACAGATTGCACCACCAAGCACGTCTGTGTGAGACCCTGTGATGGCAGCTGCAGGTAGAGGCTCTGGCATAGACCTGTCAACTCTGAGTTTAAGAAAAA
This sequence comes from Calyptomena viridis, assembly GCA_013390005.1. Lineage (NCBI taxonomy): Eukaryota > Metazoa > Chordata > Aves > Passeriformes > Eurylaimidae > Calyptomena > Calyptomena viridis. The sequence continues at coordinate 72,327 of WEIV01018097.1, forward strand.
TGACCCACCATTGAGTCCATTACCTTTATCTGGGTGATGCTGGTGTATGAAACTCTCTTAAGAAGCAAGAGTTGTGGCTCATTTCCTATGAGAAGAGAGGCTTAACAGTTGAATGCGTTATTATAGGGTGACGTACCTCTTGAGCCAGGTTTTCCTGTAGCAACAGCTGGACTGGGTTAAATTCCACGTCCTAAAAGAAACCCATTACTTTTGCCCATTGGTAGCTTGGCCTGCTATCCTCTGAACAAGGAGAAAATTTCTTAAGAGTGACAGTCCATTCATGTGTACAACATACTTTATTACATTTAGACTGTCTTTAATTTGCCTATCTTTGGAGTATGAAACAAGCAGTAGAGTAAGTGGAGTTCTGGGGAAGCAAAGAAGGGTATCTACCCTGTTTTTTTCCCTTGGAAAAGCAGAGGACCTATTATGAGAGTGAAAGCAGGAGGCAGCTTTGGAGGTTGTGTTCACAAAACATCCTTTATTGAGAAAAGAGCAATGTACCTGCATGGGAGTAAGGGTAAGAGAGCTGAGAAATGACCTTTAGATGGATGTCTCAAGTTATTTGCCCAAGTCTTGTCCTGATCACTTGTAGTGTGATGTGAGTTCAGGAGCTGAACTGTAGCTTTATTGGAACTTACAGCCATACCTCAAAGGTACCCAATCTTAACTGTGGATTTTCTATTCAGTGAAGGTTTATGACTTCTGTTAGCACAAACCTCTCTTGCTGTTTGACTAACAAAAATGTAGGGGTTGGCTTTTTTTTTTGTTTTCTGATGCAACCGGAAGACGGCTTATGAAATGTTCAAAATAAATCTTCAAGCAGCAGCTGATGTTCCAGTTGACAGATGCTGTTATGGATTTCGCTCTGTTTCATTAAGAGAACTCCACTGTTTGCTTTCATTTCTACTGTTGTGTTGCATTTCCTTTTACTGTAAATAGCAATTGAGTGGATTAATCTGTGCCTTAGTATTTCAGACAACCTGACAGGTCTCTGAATCATGTACTTCTGCATTAGATAAACTTCCTGCAATTCTTTCAGAGCACTGTTTCAGTGACTCTCTGGTTGTAAGGGAATCAATGTGTGCTGTAGAATTCAGTTTGAAAAAGATAGATTGCCTGCTCCCCAACATATTTGACTTTTGAGCTTTTAGTAAACATTTGATGCTAAGTTACAACAATCCTGTTAACGCATTGTATTTCAACTGTCAGACAGTATGATTTTAACCTAATTTAAAGCATTTAATTAGAAGGTTGTTAATGCATTTTGTTACAACCGTGCTGGTGTCAAAAATACAATTTGCATACCATTGAGTGGGGGTGATTAGTTACTCTAAGGTTCATAATATCCATGTCTTTGAAACAGCAATGGTAGCTACTGCCACCCACTCATGTTTAGGGCTGTGGGCTGACATTTGCACAGCACTGGGTGGCTTCAGCTTGTAGAACAGAAGGTGTGTGGCATCCATTTCAACCTAAGAAAATTATTCTATAGGTGAAACACTGAGTCAGGACCCCCTAGACCTCTGTTCTGTTCTGAACTGCCCCCAAATCTACACAGACCTGTGCAAGTTTCTGAATATAGTAGTAGGGGCTTGGTACTACCAGAAGCCTTCCTCGTCTCCTGTGCTTCAGCAGTCTGTGACAGGTGAGGTGGTACTGGAATAGTGGAACATCATGGTGCTGCTGTTCTTCATTATAGGATAGTTTAATTAGGCAATCCTCTGAGACTGAAGTTGGAGAGGTCTGGTTCTGAGAGTCTTGCCACAAAAAAGTATTTAAACAGTGAAGGCTGTTTAAAGTTGCTCTGTCATTTGGTGTTGATCTAGTGGCTTTGAGATCAAGTACAATTCAGCCTCTGTGAGAGAGATTACAACCTGACCCAGTTCTAACAAGTAATCTTATTTTATACTGAAAGGATCCCAAAGAAAAATTGGGACAAATTAGTTTAAGAATGCATACTGTCCATAGTGTGCATGCTGATGTAATTTGTCAGAGTCAGGCAGTGCCAATCAGTAGAAGGCAGCAGTTTGGGACAGAAACCAAGGGAAAAATACAAGACATAGCCAAAGCTAGAAATCCTGCCAGGATAGCCATAAGGAATTGGCAGAGATATTCTTTTTTTTTTTTTAATTGTCCAGTGGCACATTTCTAAAGTCATGATTTAGAAGAAAAGTAGAGGTTTATGTGTGGGATGTCGTTGGTCTGCCTCGATCCTCTCTACTGTGGCTTGCAGTCTGACCATGCAGGATTTCTTCTGCCCACTGATGGAGTGAAAATTCATAAGTGATTTGGTCCAGAACTGCTGAGCAGCTAGGAAACACTTGCTGTTGCATCTGAAAATAACAAAGTCAATTCTAAATTAACTGCATAGACTGTAAGGCCATGTGGCTTTTTTGTTCTAAAATGTCTTAACTCTCCTGTTCCTGTTGTAGGATCTTTTGACACTGCTCCACAACTCTCTCAAGGAAGGATATTTTTATTCAGTGACGCATATTTGACATGGTTTAGAAAATCAGGTGCTGAGGTTGTGAGGAAGGAGTTTTATTAAACAGCTAGGAAAAATGCTAAGACAAACATTGCAATTAGCTTTTGCGCTTTTCCCTTCAGCACTTCTACTCTTTGCATTTTAATAGATCTCTCGAAGAGCTAGTGATGCTTTGGGTGACTCCTCTTGGAAATGAATCCTGTGCTAACAGCTCTGGCTGCGTCTGATCCACAGGCACATGCTTGGAGATATTTCATGTTTGTTTTGTACCTCACTAATTAATGTATAACTTATTGGTAGAACAGCAGGAAAGCTGCATTTGCTGACACTTCATGATATAATGATTTAATCCTTTGTGACACATTCCTGCTGAGTGTCAAAGCTGATAACTCTAATCTCTGTCCCTAGCTCAGTGTGACAGGATCCTGTTCTAGAGGGCATTTTGCAGGATCTTGCAAGCTCTTGTAGGTACTTTGTGACCGATTCATGTAAACATTTTTTGTACGTTGTCAATCTTGAATGTACAGGATTGCCTGGTGCACTGAGGAATCTGGAGTTGAGTGCAAACAAAAAGTTAACTGACTGCATCCAAATCAGAAAAGGCTTTTTCTGTGAGGAGGGTGGAAATACCCTCATCTCCTTCTAAATACACATCCTCCTTTGCCAGCATTCAGAGTGGTGTGGTTGTGTTGATTTAAAGGTGCCTAAACTCACTGCTCTTTGTTCTGTGTCATTCTGAAGCCTGGATATGGATGTATGAAGGGATAGCTGTGCAACTACTCTGCAGGAGTTAGTCCTTGTGATACAACCAGCAGAGCTTGCTTCTGTTCCAATGTGGACCACGAACTGCAATTTATTTTAAACTTTTGGTCGAATGGTATTAAAAAAAAAGTACAGCTCTGCAAATGGAGATGGGAATGTCACTGTAACAACACTTTGGAGGCTCTGTTGCCCTCTGTCTCTGAAATTTGCCTGTTGCAAGTTGCATACAGTGTGCTGAATGGCAGATCAGGTATTGATATTGGCCCCTTGATGTAAGGCCTTTAAAGCCTGAGTTGCTGAAATGTCTGTATTTCATAGACAATAGGGCAACCATGTGCTAAGCAATCAGTAACTTGAGGAAAATAAGGGGAATGCAAGTCTCTCTGCCAGCACAGCATGTCTTTGACAAGCTGAATTAAATGCCTGGGATTTTTTTCCAATATGCAAGCCATAATGCACATCTAAGTGCATTATGGAAAAAAAAGAGCTATTTCAATTCGATCGAGCATCTATCAGAGGCTTGGGTTTATATACTAAGTTGTCTGCAAAACCTTGACCCTGAACACAGTTTTTCCCAATATCCTGTGAATCTTCTGAATGTGCAAAGTGTGCAGTTGAAGCAGCTATGTTACAGTGAAAATAACCCCTTTGACACAGGCTTGTAAGATCAAAGAGTGACTGTGTCTGTACAGTTATTTTAATTGTCTTGAGGAGTGATTCATATGTGCTGTATAAGCACTTAGCAAAACTATTTGCACATTATCAGAGCTGCAGAGTTAAGTGACAAGTTATTCTGGAAAATCAAGGGTTAAAAAAAGTTATTTTGATCTTCTTAAACCTAAATTCTGTTTCTGAATGAGGGCACTCCTGAGTTACTTTGAAAATTAGACAATCCCTCTCACTTCTTCACCCAAGCCACATACAGAAGATTTAGAATCATCTTTTTATCTAAGCTGCTTCTTAACAGTGCAGGTAAAGAAATCAGTGTCTAAAAATCTGCTCTTATGCTGAGACCAGTCTTGTAAGACATTGCTTGTGTATGTGAAGCACCCTGTTTTGTTGTGTATGTTGCTGAGTTCTCAATTTTTTTAACTAGCCCTTTACCTTAAAACATGTGTGTGCCTTTATTTTATTCTATTTTCTGTCTTACTTTCCCCCAAGCAGATAATTTACTTGGGAAATATTTGCTGTTCAAGGGCAGTGATGACAGTGCTTTGGAGTGCAGAGAATGCTGTTGAAAAGTGCTATAGCCTGGGTTTGCAGGTGGAGGTCTCATCCCCTCCCAGCAGAGCTGTTCCAGTGTGACAGGCTTCACTGGGCCAAGGCCAGCACTGCTTGGCTAGGACTGTAGGAGTTCTAGGGGAGAGATTTCTGTCTGAGGAAGACAGGAGTGAGGGAGACAAATGAACAAAATCCCCAGACCCACAGCATGTTGACAGACCTCCTGTTGTTCTTAATTTGTGTCTGTAAATGGTACTGGTTTCCGCTGTTGTGCACCAAGACAATAATAAATAACAGTCCTTAGCATTTATATACCACTTCACAATTTCTAGAGTGTTCAGCACACATTAACTAATTCAGCTGAGATGCACATATTCTGTGAGCAAAGCTACTCTTCTTGCTGCCCAGGGGAACCTTTCATTACAGCTGGGACAAGGCCTTTCTTTTTACCCTTAACTGGAGCTGTTGGCAGGAATGTTCTATACAAGGGCTGTTTCTTTCTTCCTGAAGATTTTAAGCCTTTGCATGTACCCCTGTTTGCACATGAATTGGACTACTTCTAATATGACTTCCAAGTCATATCTGGTACTATTAACAAAATTTTGCAGGACACTTGCCTGTATGTTCTGTGCCACAAATATGCAGACTCAAGAGATTAGTGGTTTCAGAAGCCATTGAGTTAGCAAGCATGTGCCTACATTAAGTGCATCTCTCTGTGCTTGCATAAGGCCTTCAGGGAACACCATCTCAGTGGACCTCAAGGCTCAGGAAGGGAGTAAGCATCTGTCAGTTTTGACTATGTTGAATCCTCACACCGTGTGCTGAAGAAAATTGAGAATGCTTAGTGGCTTTGGTCCATTAAATATAGCACCTGCTAGGGCACCAATCTGTCTTTTGGGTCAGCAGAAAGCTCAACAGAGAGGCCTATTGCTAGGTAAGGAGTATTTTGAGAGTGATTAAAGACATTATGCCCTATCGTTCATAGTCTTGAATCCCAGACATGTTTGGGATTCCAAACATGCATTGACATGAATCTAATCTGTCTGGCATTTGACTCACTTTCTGCCTTGGCATTTTGTGTATGTGTATAGAACTGGTGAGAAGGAGTTTGGTGCATCCCTGTCTGTATCATTAATCTGGGCAAGATCGGTTCCACAGTTCGTTTGCAAGAATAGCACCTTTTCAGCATTCCATTTGGATGAGCAGAAGTTAAGCATCTTATTTGACCAGGTCATACAATATGGGAGTAGTGGTTTACCTTAGAAATTACTATTTTGTAGTCATTGTAAACTGATACCTGATACTTTGGAATGGCTTTTCAGGTACAACCCTTTTTCTAATCTGTGAGGTTTAGTTATAATTAAGTGGTCACAGTTCTGGATTGCCTCTTTGTCTCATCTTTTGGTAACTTTCTCATTTAGAAGTGATGCCTGCAGGTTTGACCTTAAACTGATTCTGTAAGAACAGCATAGATTACATTTTTCCTATAAATGGTTGTATGAACAGGAACACCATTAGCCTCTTAGTGACCTAATTATGCAGGGAGGTGGCAGGAGATTTTGAGATCAAAACTCTCATCTTGCTACAGCTCTCCCTTCAGCTAACAGTGCATGGGAGAAGAACAGCTTGTTTCTTGCAGGTGATGATTTCTCTTTCAGTGGCTCTGATATCCTCCTTTTGTGTTTGAAGGTAATGTGCAGATTGCTGAGTGGTGTCACTCAAAGTGACTGACTGAGCTGCTGTTGTATGTGAAGATGTCTCCAAGACAACTAATTTTCTGGTCAAACAGCACGTTGGCTTCTGCCACAAGGCATTCTAAGGGAGCTGGTGAGCTGAAGGAGCAAGATATTTTAACAGTTATATTATTAGCACTGTAGCTGCCAAATGCAGTTCAGAGTCTAAGGCTGAGAATGTTCCTATTAAACACTGCAAATGAATAACTTAAAAAAAAGGATTGTGTTATTTAACTAGCAAACTGATTTATCAGAGAGCTTCTACTAAATAACAAGAATTAAAACCCTACCTTCATAGGTTTTTTTCATCCAGCTTTTATGTGTAGAATTTAGGGACCTTCTTTCACTTTCATATTTTGTTGTTCTATGTCCAGACTTCTCTGCTACCTTGCAACTCTGCGTTTTTAGTGCTAACACCCAAAAATCAAATATTTGTTTCCATTTATCTTCTGCTCTAAAACTCAGAAAGGTTTAGTGATTTTGTTCTGTTATAAAGTTATGATTATAAAACCTTGAAGCATTGGATTTTTTTCTCTGTTTTATCCCCTCCTCTCAGTCCCCTTTGTCTCCAGAGGAGCAGTGTTACTGGACAGGTGTAGGGAACCTAGAAATATTTTTGTTCTGCCTTTCAAATTTTTAACTTTTCTTTATAAAATACTCCTATGCCCATCCTGTTTCAAGGTATTCAGTCCAAACCAAAATAAAAAATACCCACATTTTTTTCCTGCCTTCCTTGCAAGGCTTGGCTGTTCTGCCGAGCTGAACAAACCCCACCTTTGTCTTCGCTTTGCAATAAGGAACAAGCAGGCTTGTTGATTCCTGCTGCATTAACACTCTCCTCCTCTCTCACACTGATGTGGTGGTTATCAGGGGGATAGAGTGGAAGCTGCTTGCTGCAGTTGTCATGAGACCTCCCAGGAGGCTGCTGTAATGTGGATCTCCAGCCCCAGAGACTTACAGCACATATTTAGGCTGTAACAAGTAGAGGAACACAGGCAAAAACTGCTTTGTGCAATAGTGGGTAGTGAGAGGTCACTGAGAGTGCTATGCTGACAACACTTGAAGATTTTTCAAATGAAAGTCCAGGAGAGACAAGGGGTCGTATCCATGCCCTGATCTTTGTCCCATGGCACATCTGAACCTGAACTCTCAGCTAATAACCCCTAAGCTGCCTTCTCTTATCGTGCCTGCATTGGCTAGAGAATTTTAGGAATGCAGACTTCAGCACAGTGTTGCTGCTCACCCTCTGTTCAATTAAGAGCTTTAGAAGCTGACATGGGGCTGGTATTGCCAAGATAAAGCCCCGTTGTGGTTGTTTGCAGCATTCTTTAACTAAAGATTTATTTTCCTGGGTAAGATTCCGTTTAGAACAGCAGGAGTCATTATCAAAGAGCTGGAAAGAGGCCTTCTCCCTTTCCCTGACACAGCACAGCTTCCCCTCCCTTCACCATCCCCTCTCCCAATCCCTTTGTTTTTAAGGCATTGCAACTTTAGTGACTGGAATAGTGAAGAGACTGTAGTTAGTGTTGTATTGCTCCAAATTTCAGGGGCAGTTGATCTCAGGAGGTAAGAGGAGAAAGCCTGTGGGAGGATGGAGCTGGTATCACTGGCAGCAAACCTCTCCTTTGATGTCCCCTCCATGCTGCAGCAACCGCATCTTTAGCCTCCGGCTACTTAAATTGTTTCTCTTGGAGGATGTGGGAGGTCTGTGTTGCCTCATATGGGAGGAAGATAAGAAGCTGGTCATACAGGCCCCATCACCTGCTTGGCTTTGTCCACAGCTCTGCGAACTGTGTCTTTGCTCTGTGTACGTGTCTCACACAACAGTGCAGCTTGATTCTATGCGTTTGTTTTGTTGCAGATATGGTTACAAGGGGTGAAGGAATATACTCCTTAGTCAATCCCTGTCTCTGATTCTGGTGGATAGTTGAAGGCCCTTCTATTTGCTGACAAAGGAAGGCAAAGCAATTTGTCCTCAGCATGGCAGAACAACCATGTGACCAGCATTTCTGAAAGATCCCAACAATGCATCTTGGAGTCTCATCCAAACTCTATGAGCACGGAGTTCCTTCACATGCAGGCATTCAATGTCACACTTGATAACTAGGCAGTGATTTAAGCTATTTGAGATTCTAAGTGCAGTATTAGAAACAACCAGGATGCAAATCTGAACCAGTGTGATTCTGGAGAAAAATTTTTAGGGTTTTGCTATTCTGTTGTGCATGAAAGAAGATAATGCTCCCGTTTTGCACTATGGTTCAGCATAGTGCTGCCTCATTCCTTATTTCTTGGTCCCGTCTATTTTAACTGGCAAATATTGGTTGCTTGAGTACCTCCTTTCCTAACCCTGTGTCTTCTCATCTAGGTGTTGGGCAAAGCTGTGATTCGAGGCAATCCAGGGCTTGTGTTCTCTATAAAATACACTTAAAATTGTTCCTCATCATCTTGCAGCAAATCTATTTCTGCCCTGCTTATGGCCTGGCTTGCAAGCTGCAAATGTCTGGGTAGGATTTATTATGCTCTGACCATAAAATTTTAAACTGCCTTTAATGGTATATTTTAAATCACTGCTGCCCCAAATCGAAGCTCTGTGCAGAATTTCTGAATTCCTAGGAAGGCATTTTCCCTGCCAACAACCTTTGGTTTCTGAGAAGGACAGCAGCAAGTTATGGGGCTGTTCACAGGATGATGAAGCACTAGTTTGGTGAGGGACCAGACTAGTCCCTGGTGTTGTTCTGGCCAACATCCAGGCATCTTTCTGGCTCCAGAGAACAGAGCCAGGCAGATCTGGTACGGCTGTGATGTGACCGAGAGATGTTTGTATTGGTGTCTGGTGGGACACAGTGACAGAGAGTCTCTGCTCTTGGCTTTGTTCCTCACCAACTGAAGCATGTTTGACACAGCAAGAAAGCTAAATTTAGTGTTTCAGGACTGAGCTGCTTACAACAAGCTATTTTACTTTCGTACACATCTAATAAATACTGAACTGTTCAGTGTTGTTACTCAATGTGGCTTTGTCCCTCACTGCTGGGAACCTCTGTATATGGTGAAACACAGCCATGAAGTCCTGTGACTGTACAATGCTGGCTGCTTCCTCCAGTATGGCATGAGATGCACACTGTTCTAGCTGAGGCTGTTGTCTGTAACCTTTGCCTAGAGAGTACTAGAAGCACTAAACCAGATTCTAATGTTTCTCAAAACACTTAATAGTCTTTTCATCAACATGCAAAGACAGCTGCAACAGGTGGGCAGGAGATGACTTGCTTGTCAGGGAGAGGGAGATGCATTCTTCTGTGCTGCATGTGTTTGCAGGGAAGGCAGAGAGCCACCCAGGGCTTCCCAGTCTCAGGCCTATGCATTTTACATTGCTCCATCTTCCTCACAGTAACCTGGCATGGGGCTGTCCATTTTATCAACATGAGCACTATTTAGTGTGTTTTGCTTTAACCCAAAGATGGACATCATAGAAAATAGTCACCCAGTCCTAGGCTGGTGGGAATTATTTGACATTAGCATATCAAAAAAGGCTGCAAAATTTATAGTATGCTGTGGCCGAGTTTTCCAGATCTTGTGCTTTACTGAAGCAGGATAAGTCCAGTCCTTAATATGGCATTTAATACCACTGTTCATAGCAATGCCTGCAATGATGGCAGTAGAAGCTTAAAACTATCTTGTATTTGATAATTTTCATCTTCTGGAAGATCTGTGCTCTCAAATTCTGGGGTTATTTCACTTCCCTTGTGGTGGGAGAAGCAGGCTGTCATCCATAGAGACCAGTGATCCTGGACCAGGGGTTTAAGCAAAACCACTTTGAGCAAGAATGCTTTCCACAAGTGGTTCTGCCTGTCTCAAGTTAAAAGGAGACTCTTGACTTTTTCTCTGCTTATTCACATATGTAAAGGTTGAGCAGACCATTTTAACAGTGCTGCCGTATGGCTTCTTCCTATATTAGAAGGGAACGTGCTGAATATGGACATCCCAGTGTGCACACGTCTGCCTGTCTGGACCTGTCCCATCAATTAAACAGGAGCTGACGTCATATTTGAAGGTCAGCTGTTTTATAACCTAATATCCCCTTTTTTTTTTTCCTCTGGGTTTATTATCTCTCTCCAACCTGCAGCTCAGCACCATCTGGTGCAGGCACACAAGGGAGAAAGATTAGAGAAAGTAAAGCAGCTTTGTTCGCTTCCCCCATTGCTTCTGATGCACAGAGAAGTCAGCAGTCTCTTGCAATATTGAATTTTAAGTGGTGGGCAGGGCAGGATTCTGTTAGCTGTCTAAGGGAGGGAGAAGTCTGTGCTTACCAGTGATCTGTTGGGAAGTGTCTTAGGATTCCTGAGGGACTTACTGTGTCCACAAAGTGCACTTTGCTGTGTTTTATTTTATATTTAAATAGTCTTGGGGTTTTTATGACCTTTTTTTCCCAGCACCCATATTTTCCTTATCTGCAAATTACCAGAAGCTCTTGCAAATGAGTACACATGCAGTGCTAACCAAGACTATACTCTGCTTTGGAGGTGAAATTCTGTAAACACCCAAAGTGTATTTACACCTCACAGAGCCACCAGGCTGTCACACCCATGTGGCATGTTCTGCCACACAGAGATAGCTTCACCTTCCTTGATGGCATCTGTCTGCACAGACCAAGGAGGTGTATATTTACTTGTCCAGCCTCAGTGAAAATGCACCAGTTGTTTCTGTCTCATAGGCAGGGGTGGGTTTGCCCACAAGCTTGACCCTCTCTCCCTCCTTCTTTTTCTCCATCCATCAGGAGGTGTGATCACTTTCTGTCCAAAATGCGTGATGATTGTTTTCTGTAAAAGCAAAGCTCTTTTCTTTCCCATAATAAAATGATAATAATTCAGGATTGCTGATCTCCTAGGCCAGCAGGATTACTTGAAAACTAGTATCTTGTTGCTTTGCTTCAATGTTGTAAATTTTGCATTCAGCTATTTTGAAACAAAATGTCTTTAGCCATAAATAACTATTGTATTTGGCTGTTGGAAAAGGATGGCTCATTGGTGTGCAGTAGTTGGACACAAATGTACAAGTTTAGTTATGAAAACATTTGGCTGACTGTGATTCATGGTATGTACGTGGCACTGTATCATAAGGCATACAACGTGCATAGAGCCTTATTTGTCCACCTTTCCTTTGCTGCTGTGTAGCCTTCTTCTAAACTGCCATTTTTTCAGGTCAAGGACACTGTACAAATTCCTAATTCCTGGAGAGAGGGTAAGCCTGGGGGTTTCGGGGATGTTTACTTTTAGTTTTACTCTTTTAAGAAAAAATAAAATTAGTTTCTACCCTCTCCCATTATATAAAGAATCTCGAACTAACAACAGTAGACATTCAAAGGAGGAAGATTTATCTGGAAACCAGGAGGGAGTTCTGGAGTTTCCAGTGCTTTAGTTTTAGCTCCAATTTGTATCAGAAAGGTGTTTGTCTCCTTTTACACATGTTCTCATGCAGTTCTTTCGACTGTAGTCTTTGAGGTTGGGATTGGACTCTTTTCCTCTCCTAAATCAGTGTAATGTATGGTGTTCAATATTTGGTTCAGCTTTTCCTGTCTCCAGCATCTTGATTTATACAAGGTTCTCCCTGGGGAAGAGCCACAGTAAATGGAGCAATGGTTTATACATTTCTTGACAGGTTTTAGGTTTGTAAAGTGTGCTTTTCCAAGTAATGAGACAAACTGAAGTCTCTGCACATGACAGTGCAGAGCTGAGAAAACAAATGCACACAACAGAGGGCCTGAGCAAGTCACCAGTCTTCTTAATGTGGATCTTCATCACCTTGAACTGAGTTTGAAAATGATACTATTGAATTGTCATTTGCAGACTAACTCCGAACCTAGTTGTGGTATGTCCTGTTAATTTCATAGAAAGGTTTGTACCTTTTCCCCCCTTTTTTATTTTTAAGACCATTCTTGAAGTAATTTTAATCACTCATGGGATTTTACAGCACATTTTGTTTCCAGTCCAGACTGGTTCAGTTTTTTCTATACTTATGCACTATCTAAGTAAAACAAAAACAAAGCCAAACAAACAACCCCCCCAAAACCAAACCAAACAAACAAACCCCCTAAAACAGAAAAGAAACCTACAAACCTTCTTCATGCTAGCTTGTTATGAGGGAAGGTATGTCTAGAAGACACTGAAATGGCGTTTGACAAGAGAGAAGGAAAGCGCATGGAAGGTTTGACTCTCTTTTGCAAATTTGCTTAGTTGATTTTAGTGCCCAAGAGAAAAGGAAGGATGAAATTGTTTATTATTCTTGCCATAACGTGGCCTTTGAAACCTAAAATGCTCCTAGACATACCACTCTTGTACTTCTTGTGCTCTGTCCAAAAAGATCTCTCCCTTCCCTTTTCAAGGACAGTATAAGACAGCAGTGCTTGGCTTGGATCACTGTGAAATCCCCTCATCTGCCTCTCACTTTATTTTTCTTTCAACTCTTATCTTCATTGGCATTGAAAACATGCAGCCAAGGTTGATGAGAGCAAAACTTAATCTTTGGTCAGTCTCTACCTTAATTCTTTGTGGCTTTTCTTCAAGGAGGACTGTGAGAGAGGAAAGCTATTAAATTTTTCTCTTTTTAATTTTTTTTTTCTTTTTGTCCCAATGCAGCAAGGAGTTTTAATCTGCCTTTTGAAGAGCTGAGAGCTCAGTGACTGATCTGAAATGGTATGCAATGGTGGTGCTGAGCACTCTGCAAGGAGCCTGTGTTCCTCCATATCTTAGTCTTTTCTTCTGTATCCCAGAAGATGCCTACATGTTATGATTACTGTAGGCAAGGTAATACATGCCAGATTGCCAAATGTCAGGCTTCAGAAAAGAGGCAACATGATAGTTGGCTTTGCTACCCAAGATTTCTGTCCCAGAAGAATGTCCTGCTGACAGACATCTCCATGTAGCTCCTGGTGCTGTGGCCAGAGAGGCACTCACACTGTCTGCTTTGGATTGTATTAAGAATGAACCAGAAATACTGTTTCATCTAATACACATCTAGCAAAGCCATCCCACAAGGGTAAAGTTAGTGGTAGCAGTAATACTTAAACCACTTTTTCATGTTAAAACAGAGGCTTTTTGGTTTATAATGCTAGTACCTTTTGGAGTTCTTGGTTGGGAACAGAACCCCATAGTACTCAAGTCTGTGTAAAGGTTAATGGAAAATGGCAATCTTGGCTTTGAAGCCAATCTTTGGTTTTCAAGATACAAGTAGCAGAAGCATTTTAAGTAGTCTTATGCCTTCTACTACTTTGTTACCTTTCATTGGATTGTATTAACTATTGACTGGAACTGTTTGCAGTTGCATGGGTTTTTGATTGTTTCTCTTGCATCTCAGCAAAAATTCCTGATGACCATCCCTCACCATTTGTCTTATTTGTTTCTGGAATCTCCGCTGTTGAGGAGTTTGGCAGGGGTTTGGTCACTTTGGCATGGGTTGGGTAATAACTGAGCTGGTTTAGTGAGTTATGGAGAATAAACTGGGTTGATTTCCCTTTTGCAGTCTGGACTAGAAAAGCTGATTCCCTTGGTCAGCTGTGTGCTCAAGGCCACAAGCCAAGCTGCTATCAATTTTACCTTCTCCTCCTGTGAAATTACTAAAGAAAAGATGCTTTCCAGATCATGTGTGTGGAACAGATGTGGCTTATATTACTAGATGATTCAGCTAAGACTGGTGCCAAAACATTTTCCAGAACTCTTAGCTGGCAGTTAGGTTGAGAAATAACTTGATAGAAATGCTAGGCTGGCTCTGCCATCCGTGTCTGTAACTGCAGCCATGTCAGGTACAGTTGCCTTTGATGTAGGTAAGGTCTAACAGACTGATGGGGATGAGGGGTGTGCCATGAGGCCTTGTGCCATGAGGCCAGGAAGGTATGTGAGATGTGTCCAGAACTGGGTGCTGCCAGCCTGGGAGCCTGAAAGGAATACAGAAATATATTTGCAACAGGCTTGGTTAATGTGTGGAGGTGCTTACACACAGCCTGGTCCCAAATTACACATTGCTTCTCCCACTCCAATTGTTCCTTTATAGTCAAATACCATCAGCATAGAGATTACTGGCGTCTTCTTGGCCAAATGTATTTCCTTCTACCTTCTGCAGAGATGGGGAAGATTCTGTTTTCATAAATAGGAATGTGATTAGCTCACCTATTTTTCCCTTTGCAGTTACACTTGGCAGTCTCCCAGAAAGCCACTGAAATGAGCTTTTCTGAGGCTGTATGTATACATAGACTTATGCCAGAGATGAGACTGGGCATTTGCCTGAAAATCTGGCACTGTAAAAGCACATTTGTTTGTTTAAAACTTGCTTATATGTAGACTGAGGAGTGCAGAGGATGAGCAGAAGTGCTTGATAAAATTCAGCCAGTATGTCTTAACAGCACAGCTCTTTGGACTTTACTGCTGATGTAAATTGGAGCACTTTAACCCTAAATCAGGTTAAATGTTTATACATGGGTGAAGTCCAAGTGAAGTGTGCTACTGATGATGCCTGGGGAATACAGACCAAAGAACAGAAACTGGCTGTTTTATAACCCGTAATAGGGAAGTCTGAATCTAAACTGCTGAACGAGACATGGTCATTACTGCACAGAGGGCATTTTTGGTTAATAGCAAGTCTTAGCACTGAAGAATGTGGAGTCTATCGTGTTGTGTCTATGACAGTCAGAAAATACATTTATGCAAAATGATTGCAGGGTACCAGCAGCCTCCAGCAGCCAGAACACGGGGTACTGGTAGCCTCACTCATGAGTGCATCAAAGGGAAGAAATGTGTAGGAGTGGTGGTGGGGATTGTCTCCTCTCCATGTTCCCAGAAAAACTTAAGCTCCATCAATCTTCTGCTGAAATATATATGACATTCTGCCTTAATAAAGAGAACTAACTATAGGAAGAACTGTGGGTTTTTTCTGCAGCTGCTGAGTCAGGAGGGGGTGGAGAAACTCAGGGTTGTCATTTTGTTCCCATGGGAAAGCAGTTCACAGCTTGGCACAATAGTTACTCTCAGAATCTGTCCTCTGGGAGCTTGCTGTATGGTTTAGCAATCCTACCTGCCTTCCATTAGAAATCAGGATACTTCCTTATTGATGCTTAGATCTAGATTGTGGTCTATAAACCAGATCTCCTGTGCCAGTGAGTAGAGCAGCTGAAAAAGCAGTCTCTACTCCATGCTTCTGGTACAGCTCCTGGTAATTTGGAAGAGGTCAAGTGTGGTATGCTTGGAGTGTTGCATACTATTGTATGTAACCTTGGTATTCCATGGGAGATGGTGATGCTTTAAACAGTGGATTGTACTCCCCACACTGTGCCTCTAGAGTCCAGCTGCCTGGGGAAGGGGCAGTGTTTGCACACTCTGGCTTGTCTCTTTCTAGTAATTATGAAATAAGGCAGTTGGGGTCCCAGCTGTGCTTGTCTGGTTTCTTTTGTGTTTAATGTTGTCTGTTCTCTATCCAGCCACTGGAGATTTTCTTGCAGCTCAAAGTGAAGGGGCTGGTGCTTTCAAAGCAAGAGGCTCGATGTCGTTTCAGGTTAGTAAGGGCAGGCTGTGTCAGCAAAATCTTGCCAAGATGCTGTATTTTTTTCCAGGAAGGCTCTTTCCTACCTTTGCCACAAAAGGCGGCACCAAGTGGCAAATAGACTGGGCTCATACTGCAGGGTTTCAATGACAACACTCAGCTAATCCCGAATGGCATCTCTTTGGCAATGTTAACAAGAAGAGCGTGCGGTAGAGGGTGGGTTAATAGCGCTTTTGTGTTGGTACCAAGTTCTTTTTAATGATGTAGTACTTTGTGGCCTCTGTAATTTCACTCAGAACTATATGCATGCTTTGGTGCTAAGCAGTAAAATGCTACATATTGCAGACTGAGGTGTGCCTTGATAGGTGAAAAAGTGACTAATAACCATAAACCCAAGCCCAGATGGGTGCAAAGATGAAGCAAAATGTATTTACCAAGTTTTTGTTTACTTTTACCACAAGGATTTTGAATGGAAGTATGGGTACTATTTGGATAAAGAGGCTGTTTTGTGTATTCAAAGAGTAAAAGTTTTTAATCACGCTATGGTTAAGTTGCTACAATATCAGAATTTTGCAGTTCCTTCCCTAGCTCTGCAACCATTGAATCGTGGAGAGGATACAGAATGCAAAAAATATTGTTTGGAGGAAAGTAGTTTCCTTCTGCTCCACCTCTTCCTGTGAGCAAAAGGAGGGGGAAGGCACAATGAAGACATCTGTTCCTTTGAACCACTCACAGACTTGTTTAGTAATAAAACTAGGGGAGAGGAGGAGAAGCTATTGGTGCTGTTCAAGTGGTTGCTAATTGCTTTGAGTACTGAGGGGGTGAGCTTTTATCATGTTGACCTTCTTAGAGGATATTGAAAAGAAGCTGGCACTGATCTCTGCCAGGATTTAAATCCAGAAAACTCAAAATCCCTTTGTACCCCTTTCAAAGAGGAGACAAATCTCTGCGGTAGCCACGCTCTCACCTCTGCCTCAGGGTAGGTGCCTCAGCTATACTGACCCCGATGCTCCTCTCTTGGATGAGCCCTTCACTACCAGGGTACCACCACGATCAGGGCTGCAGCAAACTAAATGGGAAATCTGCAGAAAAAACCACAAAGTTATCCTGTCCTGTCCCTGGACTAAAAGCATGCCCTACCTCCCATCCGCACTTTGGTACTGTTATGTGTAGTGCTTAAAATCTTGTGGCTGTAAGCACAGATCTGCGGGGTCCTCCCCATCCCCCACTCCTCCTGCCTAATCTCATTGTGCTTCTTAGTCACAGCAAAGACCCTTCTAATGGGTTTAAGTGGCCCTGCTCCTGGCTGGGTGTGCTGTGCTTTATGTCCAGCCTGGAATGGTTGGTGTAAGTAAGAGGTCAGGTTCCACATACGTCCTGCCTCGGAGTCCTCCTGGTGTGGCAGCAGGTGCCTGCGTGAAGATTAGGTTTCCTTCTCAATATCATATCTGGAAACAAAAGCAGTACAGTAACCAGCATATTAAAAAATGCCAAGGGCATGATACATTGATCTCAAACTAATAAAATGTAGCTGACAATCCTTCTATGAGCTCAACCACAGAAGGCAGGGGCAGATGGTCTTCCAAGAGCTTTCCCAGGCCCTTAAAAGTACTTTAAGTCA
Organism: Calyptomena viridis; assembly: GCA_013390005.1. NCBI lineage: Eukaryota > Metazoa > Chordata > Aves > Passeriformes > Eurylaimidae > Calyptomena > Calyptomena viridis. The sequence continues at coordinate 89,674 of WEIV01018097.1, forward strand.
TAAACCAGTGGTTGTGGTATGAGCTAGCACCGCTAAGGTTGATGGAGGGACATCCTTCAGCTGTGGATTTCAAGTTTCCTGTGTATTCTTCCATGACATTCTTCCTTAGTTAGTGAGGAGCTGTCAGAGAAATGACCATCTGGGAGCTGATATAAAGTCTATAAACCTGGAATGTTTGTTCACAGTGGGAATGATTCTGCCTTAACCAAAGGTAAAAATAAGACAGCTCTAGAGAGAAGAAAGATGGCTTTGTGCAGTGATACAAGGTGCAAGTTTGTCAAACCCACACAGTGGAGAAGTGGACTTTGTTATTGTAGGTGGCACTGGAGCATGATGATGTGATTTAAAGTTATGAGGTTCTCTAATTTTGACTATAAACCATAGGAACATATGTAATAGAGGTGAGAAAGGGTTATGGGAACCAACCAAGTAACTCCCTGAACTGGAATGGTTGACATAACTTGAAGACAAGAGACAGCACCACAATGTAACAATGCATTTAGTGTGGTCTATGAAGGCGAGTAAGGTAGCAAAGCTAGGCTGCTGCAGAGACCCGGAAAAATAATTAGCCAAACACTGGCAGAAGGGAGGAAGTGAGGCTGGTAAAGCAATAAGCAAGAGCAGAGGCTGGTACTGAATTAATCTTGTGATCTAAATAGGAGTTCATTCCAGAATTAATCACTTGAAGTATTAAGCAATAGAGAAGGTAAGGTGTTAAACACAGTCTCCCTAATAGGCACCCCAGGGATCTTCTGACTGCGGGACTGAAAAAAAATCATCACTCTGTGTTTCTCCACAGAGTGTTTTGATCCCCCTTTTCTCACTTAAGTTATGGAGCATCTTGAAGTGACGTGAAGAGCCTTTGGTGTCAAATTCACTCTTAGGAATAGGAATAGGTGGAAAAAGCCGGCATTCCTACATCGCTAGGCTCCAGAGGAGGCAATGAGTGCCTCTAAACAACAGAAGACTGCTTGATCCCAGCATGAAAGTGTGTAATACATGCCAGAGCTTATTGAGGGAGAGGAACACAAAGACATGGATGTAATTGATGGGAGACAGCCCTTGAAAACATCATGTATGTACGAGTCTGTGGGTGAAGTGAGCAGCTGATTGAGAGAACATTTCTTCAAGAAAACCTCCTGAGGCTGGGGATGGAGCTGCTCTGTCATTACCTGATAGTACCACAAGCTGATCTGATTATGCAGATGGCTACTCTAGCAGTATGTTTGCTTAGTTTCAAAACCAAAGCTATAAGCAGAGACAAGCAGGAAGAAAGGAAGGAAATTAAGGTCAAAGTAAGTTCTTTTATAATACATGTATTAAAGTGGTTAAAGGGGAGTGGCAGATCTCTCAGTAATAAATTGCAGCACATTCCCTAGGCTTGGTTAGTTTTAGTTTTAACAGAGATAATAAACAGAGCAGAGCAAAGAGGAGGTTAGATAAAAAGGGGTACTCTGTCTACCCAGTGAGTAGGAATTCAGGCTGTTAGACTTTACTGGAGTGTCTGGGAAAAGTTAGAGCATAGGTGCTAACTACAGGAGCTTTCTTCATCCTTGAAACACATTGCTTTTCTGGAGTAAGTGTGAGCACAAAAATGCAAAACTTAGCAAAAACCCAAAAATTTTACTTATCCGTCAGGGCACTAGATGGGATCAGACTCAGACTTTACAACTGTATTTAGAGGAGGTTACAACACTGCCTAGTCACCTTCATGAGGGTTTTTACACCACAAGACAGCTTGAATGAATGCTTTGGTTTCCTTCACTAAAGCAACCTTTCTAGCAACACAAACACTGTGCAACATGCTTGTACAGCATACTATGTTCTGTCCTAGAGGTAGAGGAAAAGCCACCATGTATTTGGTTAGCAGATTGTGTGAGTGTCTTCTAAATTGACAGGAGCTTGCTTCAGAGAGTGACTGCAGTGCTGGCATGATCTGCAGTGGAATACTCCAGTACAGTGCACAGTGGGGTTTTACTGAATTGGGGCAACCTCCTGGAAAGCCAAGAGATCCTCCAGGAGCCTGTGGCTCATGCAACAGCAATTGATGGGACCTGGGCAGGGCCTGCAGCAACGGTGGCCAAGCACCTCCCCCCCACCTATAAAAGAAGCCCTTGGGGAGCACCAACGACCAGGAGTACCTCCAACAGGGTGGGCAAACTGCCTGTGGTGCAGCAGTTCACACAGAGGGGTGCCAAGCCCTGCCAGCCTGACCAGCAAGAGATACAGACTAGTGGAATTGCATCCTGCTTTCCCTGAGACGGGCCCAACAGGCTGACAGGACATATAATACAGAAGATTCTGTATCGTCTCTCCACCTGGTTGAACTCAGTGGCCTAAGGAATAGGAGGCAGTTCTTCTCTGGCACAGCAGGTGCATCTCACCTGTGACTGCCCCACCTCCCCAGGTGCCCTGGTGTAATAGGTGTGAGGCTCTGCAAGTGGAACTGGACAATAGTGAGGATGGTGATTCAGTCACTTGCAGATGACACCGAGTTGGGTGGGAGCGTTGATCTGCTGGAGGGTAGGAAGACTCTGCAGAGGGATCTGGACAGTCTGGATCAAAGGACCAAGGACCAAGGTTCAACAAGGCGAAGTGCCAGGTCCAGCTCTTGGGTCACAACAACCCCATTCAGCACTGCAGACTTGGGGAAGAGTGGCTGGAAAGCTGGCCTGCAGAAAAGGACCTGGGAGTGCTGGTCGACAGCCAGCTGAACATGAACCAGCAGTGTACCCAGTGGCCAAGAAAGCCAATGGCATCTTCGTTTTTATCAACAATAGTGGGGCCAGCAAGATCAGGGCAGTGACTGTTCCCCTGTACTGGGCACTGGTGAGGTCACACCTTGAGTGCTGTGTTCAGTTCTGGGCCCCTCACAACCAGAAAGACATTGAGGTGCTGGAGTGTGTCCAGAGAAGGGCAACAGAGCTGGGGAAGGGTCTGGAGCACAAGTACTATAAGGAACAGATGAGGGTGCAGGGGTTGTTTAGCCTGGAGGAATGGAGACTGAGGGGAGACCTTACTGCTCTCTACAACTACATAAAAGGAGGTTGTAACAAGGTGGAGGTCGGTCTCTTTTCCCAGGTAACAAGCAATAGTCCAAGAGGAAATGGCCTCAAGTTGCATGAGGGGAGGTTTAGATTGAATATTAGGGAAAATTTCTTCACAGAAAGGTTTGTCAAGCACTGGAACAGGCTGGCCAGGGAAGTGGTTGAGTCATCATCCCTGTAGGTAATTAAAAGATGTGTACATGTGGTATTTAAGGACAAGGTTTAGTGATGGCCTTGGAAGTGACAGGTTAATGGTTGTATTTGATGATCTTAAAGGTGTTTTTCAATCCAAATGATTCAGTGATTCTGTGAACACCAGAAATGCAACCTGTACTGAGAGTTTGTCTTGGAACAGGCCAGGCTTGTTCTTTCTTTTCTTTATCAATCTCTAGACAGTACTGAGTTGATAGTTAAGATTTGTATGCAACTTTAGTAAGTATGGACTCTACTGTGTTCTGGGACTTAAACATTTTTAGAGGACACTTGAAAGAAAAGGATGGAAAGCAGAACCTGTGAAGTATTGTTCTCCTTTGACCTTTTATGAAGTGCTAGCCTTGGGCCCAAAATGTCCTGGATGGAAAAATTGCTTCCAATAACACATGATGCTATTGGCTTCATGGCAATGAAATCTCTATACAACACTGCTTTTTCTTCTCCCTGCCTTTCAAGACAGAGCTTGGTGCAGATCCATGTGGGTGCTGCTAGGAAGTGCAAAGTAAAGGTTGCATTCATGTCCTGGAAGCCACTGCTTGGCCCACAGATTTCTTTCTAGTTAGGATTAGGGTCTACCCTTGGGAGCTTGCACACAGATTCCCAGTGAGACTCATGTCAGATGGTTCTTTGGGAATGTGAGTAACTGCTGTCCCCCACAAAGTCCAAGGTCCCAGGGAACCACAGAGCTGTCAGGCTCTGCTTTGGAAGACATTGATGCTCAGTGCTGTTGTCAGGCTGCCTGGGATCCAGGACAGAGGCAGGCTCTGGGGAGTGCCACTCCGCAAGCTGCAAGGAATAATCCTTTCTCATGTTTTGGGGTAATACAGTTATAGAAGAAACCTCAGAATCTTTCATTCTCTCCTGAAACAACCACATAGCTGGCTTTACAGGCAGAGTGGTTACAGGCAGTTGCTTCTTGTCTGAGGTGATTGTAGCTCTAGTCTGACTGATATATAGCAGGGTGGAATAGAGAGAGAAAGTGGTTTCTGGTAGCACATCCTCATATCTTCCCTTTCATCCTGACAGCATTCTTCTATTACAGCGCGTCTTACTAATCCACTTTAATTTAGCAATACATAAGCCAGACAAAGTTTGTCAGTTCTTTCCCCTGGAGCAGGGTTTGTTAGCCAGCAGTGCCAGAAGGGATGTGTGTGTCCTGGTGCCCTCTTCTCTTTGCCCCAGTCTCTGTTATGCAGTGGAATTTGTCTGGACTGATAATACGCCACTTACAGAAAACAGTCTGCCCAGACCTGTCAGTGCCTGGTAGAGAAGTTTTGGTTTTTCTGATCATTAGACTTAGGCTGGGATACAATCTTTCTTTTCCTTCTAAAGCAGCCATAGAGCAGTCCAAACTGTTAAGATACTGCTTTGGGGAAGAAACAGCTTAAAATAATAAAATAAATAATGTAATAAAAATAAAATAATAAAATGATCCAAGGCATTTGCTGCTGCAATCATAGAGTCTCCTCTATGCGTTAAACTCCTTTTTCCCCAATGGGAATGACAGTCAGTGGTGTGAAAAGAGTGATATGGTATGAATTTTTGTTGTCTTCCACGCTGCAGAAGAATTACAGGCACCAATAAACTTAGCAGGTGGCCATTGAAACGCAAGCTTTGCCCATGACCCATCCTTGCAGCACAGTTCGTTGCCTCATGACGCATGAAGGCCAAAATACAAATGGGTTTAAAAGGAGTTGTGCAAATTCATAGAGAATTTGTCTGTCAGTGACTATTTAGCATTTACAAGTCTGCATGGAGAAACCTGTAAGCCATACACTGCTGGAAGCTGGGGAAGGTGTGTCAGACGAGGTATTGCTGTAGGCTACTCTGCCTTTTCACACTTTCCCCTGAAGTTTTGAATCCTGGTCACTGTCAGACAGTCCATGGTCGATGAACTGACCCAGTGTTGTTTTTCTGGTGTTGTTGGACAGTGATTGTTGCTTTGCCATGATCCCTCTCCCACACTGTCATTTATGCCTTTTGCACAGACGTGTCACGCAGAGCCTACTTGCATGAGGCATCACCCTAATGAGTACTGGAGATCACAAGTTCCCTTTTCACACAAGTAGGGCAGCTGCTCCAGTGTGGGTGAGAGAGGAAATGTAGACGCAAGTATCATGAGCAATAAAGGTGTTTAAAAATAAATGGCACAGCAGTTCAGTTGTGTAGACAGATCTCTCTGACTGGCTTTTTTCATCTGTGTGAGCTTCTCTGATGTGTCCAGTATTGTATTTTGCAGTTTGATACCTTCTCCTTCCTTCTTTATTTGCTGAATCCTTGTCTCAGACACTAACTACAAGGATCTTCAAGTATGTCAAAGAGATAAATGTTAAAGAGATAAAACACATGTTTTCTGGCATCTTAAGGTATCCTTACTCATAGCAGTGGAATTTAAAGTGTATTATCCAGACCCTCTTTTTTCAAGAGGTTCAGACATGAAACTCAAGAGTTGTGCTACTGGGAAGGTGATGCTGCTGCATGTTTAACTAGCGTCTGGATGGGTGATTTCTATACCACAGGTCCTTCTTTCTAGGACCTCTGTAGCAAACTGTGGGTCACAGGCTTTCTTAAGGATTTTAATCCAAAACATGTAATTTGAAAGCTTGTTTTGCTGGAACAAACACGAACGGTGCTTAGTTTGTGGGCCTGATTGGTTTTATGTTTCTCTGCCTTCCCCTCTTCCACCCACTATCCCCTCTGCTAATTGCTTTCCATTAAGATTTTCTGATATTTCTTAGTAGACAGGAATATCATTAGTCATTTGTTAGATCTCTGTTGAAACGGCTTTTTCCTAGCAGGGGGTGCAGGCTCTGGTGTCCATGTTGCAAAACTGCACAGTGGAAAGAGACTTCCCATGTTGGAAATGCTGGTCTGTGACCTGTTATCTGCTGCAGTTGGATACCTTTTGGCCAAGACTTTTAGGAAAAGGCATTCTGACAATGTTCAATGTTGGCTTTTTTCCTCATACCAAACTCTTCACACACACACACACACACACACGCACAAATGTTTCTGGGTTTCTAATTTTCCACTTCCGTTTCTGATGCATGCACCTCTTTTCCCCAGCCCTTCCTCTGCCCATCACCTTAGTGCCCACAATGGGGCTTTGAGTGAGACTTCCAGACACACACTAGGTCAGCTTCTTCACCTCCAACTGCAGGTGAGACAGATGTCTGGGTTGATTTTTAAGGCCATACGTATATGTTAGGTTGTCTTACTGTGTTTTGCTGACTTTGGAAGCCTGTGTGCTCAGAGATCATACAATGCTAGTTTACATGCTACAAAAATTTACACCTTAAAGCTCTTTAAGAAGGACTGTTGTATTCCATTAGGACTACTTGTATATTTCATCTAAACTCTCTTCTCAAAACATCACATTAAAATGTGACTCTGTTCTCAAAAGTTGCATGCATAGCCTTTCTGGCATATTGAAAAAGAGGTGCTATCAGTTTTACCTTAACTTTATTCCCTGACTGGGCATGAGTTCTTTTATTTATTCCTGTTTATTTATTATTTGCAATGTAACTTCATTGCTTACCCCATTCTGTAATCAGTTCTTCACATCTAGTAGGAAAGAAAATAAGTCCATGCTGTTTGCATTACAAGTCACTGCATGCTGGTCTGTCTTAGAACCGTATAGCTGTTCTGCACATTCATGTCTCATGAAAGCTCATTGAGTAAATGTTTTATAGGATCCAACCCAGTTCCCAATTCGTGGAAAAAAATCTTTTTGGTTTCAGTGGTATATGGATCAGTCTTCTAATCCTATGAAGGAATGTAGCTATATTCTTCTGTGGATTTTAGTGTGACTGTATGCTGAATGCCATAATGACTGCTGCAATATTAGTCTGCATATTTTCCATTGGAGTGTGAAATCATCTTGATGTTTGGAACTGCTCAGATATTTCTCTAAACCATTGCTTATCTCTGCATGGGAACAGCATGCTGTAATAGCCTTAGGACTGACTGAATATTGCATGCTACTGGACTCTGAGTTCTCCCTTAATCCAGGGGACTCCTACGGTCTTTTTGAAAACAAGGATAGGGAAAGGGGAGGAGGATGTGAGAAAGATTTTAAAAGGAATTTGTAATGAACCTTTGCAGACTAGCTGTTAGGTATTACAGGTCTGTTACTGTGATTTTCTGTATAAACTGACTGATGTCTTACTTTGAAGCCATGCTATAGATTTCCATCATGTTTTTAATCTTTGTATCATTATTGAAACATTTCTAAATGCTACCAAGAATTTTTCACTAACTTATAATCTGTGAAGTCTCTGACAATGTTTCAATATAACAGTAAAATATTTTTTGACAGATGTGCTGCATATACACAATGATTTAGAAAAGCATTTAAGAATCATTGTGTAGTACTAACACCTCCTGTCCCAAGACTCATAGTAGAATCCTGTACGGTGGGTTTTCTTTCTTTGTGCTGTCAGGTTTAACTTGCTGCAGTGGATTCATCCTGAAGAATTCATCAGAAACAGGCTACTTTCTCTGCTTCTGCATTGAGCCAGTTGCTTTCATGCAGTGTCAAAATAGCGATTGCAGATACTAGCATCACATTTTCTACAAAGAACAATCTTAATAAAACCAAGACCATGCAACTTCCCCTTCCCTTTCCTCTGGACATAGCTTTCCTTTTTGTATCTGGTTAATTTTTAGCCTTGTTAATTTTCCTTAGAACTGACAGCTCTCACTACCGATATGCCATTTCTCTGAAACAACTTTGCAAATAGTTTTCTTTACATGGCAGAGTGGATCCATGTCCCTTCAGGGTGGTGAAGGGCACAAACTACAGTATACTTGCTGCCTTGTTTCGGTTCCTGTTTCAGAGAGATTTTTTGCTGTAGTGTTGCATTTCTGCAGACCACTTGTCAATCTTCTAATATCCTTTTGCAGTGGGAAAGCTAAATGCCACTGAGTCAGTGGGTTAAACAGATTGTGAGTATGGGCTGCAATGACTAAATGGGGCAGCTGAAGCCCTTGGCTGAAAATTTGGTACCCTGAAGTCTCAGTGACCTTGTGCAGCACTACAACAATTGCTTTTCAAAGGGGGACATCCTTTCACTTTTTCCCATGGTGACAGAGCTCTTTTCATGGGCTCATCCCAGAACACTGATAGCATCAGGACAAGAAGATGTATCAATAGTGTCTTCCCAGGCCTGGCTGGCAGGTGAGACCAGACCTTCCTTAAGCAATTCCTGCTTTTTCTGGCTTTTTTTGCTCTGAGTGACCCATCTGTGCAGCAATGGCAATGAGCTATAGAGCCCTGCCATCCATCCTCTGTGTGGATGTGGAAATAGCAGCTTCCAGGCCACCGATGGTGACAGCCTGGGGAGAATTGACTTGGCACAAGGAGTACAGAAGTGCTTCAGTTGTTTTTGGTGCCAGATGTCTGCTTATTTCTGGCTGCTGGAGTAATGCCAGCTTCGGGGTGGGTGTGGAAAAAGGGATTTGGGCAGTTAAATGCGAGAAGGGGAAGAGAGGTCAGGCCTGGCTGCTCCTCAGTGCCTTACAGGATCTTCATACAGCCAGAAGCCTTAAGGGGCTGAGTGTCTCGCTGCAACACCCATGGGCATCCCTATGATCTGTCCCTAGACTCATTCCATAACTAGTCACCTTTTTTAACATTCATGTGAAATATATGGGGGTCTGGCCTCACGTGTGCTTGACACAAACAGAGCCAGAAACATGCCACGGGAATCATGCTGGGAAGTCTAGCCAGGAGCACAATTGAAGCAAGTCAGATATAGATCACAGGGTCAGGATAACGATTAGTCCTACCCTTCCCCCTAGTTGTAATTAGCTGTGGTGATGTCACCCTCTGTTCTGACTTCTTGCTGGCATTAATTACAGAGCTGAAAATTTCCTGCCTTTCTTTTTTAATCGCTCTCTGGGAAACTCAGAGTTTACACCCTCTGTTTAATGTCTGCCAGCAAACTTTCTCATGACAAGCTACAGGGCCTAACCTCTGGCTTGTAGCATCACCTGGAAATGGGCTTGTTTGGGGTGCTTGCTCAGATGCCTTTGTGATTGTGAGCACTTCTGGTTAGGAATGATCCCTCTACTTCTCTTGAGCTTGTGTCCTTTCATCTCATTTCATTCTGGATTCAGTCCTGAGGAGCAAAAGATGTTTAAAACCCACAGTGAAGCTAACCCTCCCTTTAAGAGAATTCTGTCCCCTCTAGGAAATGCAATTTCTCTGGCTAAGCTGAGCTGTAGCCTTAATACTAGTAACTGAGAAATTGGTGTAGGAACCACTCAGTGAGCCTGTTTCTGTTGGAAATATCATCTCTGCTAGTGAGACAGGGTTTGGGAAGTATGAACTGGTGCAGTTCTGCATGGTTTGAGTGGCCTGGGATCTGTCCTAGTCCTGTGAGCCCTCAGCTCACAGCCCTCAGCTTGGACTCTACCTGCTTCAGGGGCTGTGGCTTGAACCCAACCAGTAGTGTCTTGTAGTTTGTCACCCATAGACCCTTCTGAACTCAATGCAGCCTCTAATCATCAGGGTCAGATGGAAAGAGTAAGTGACTGCTGCTTGAGGAAAGGAGATAACAGTGATTGCATTAAGAGTTGTCAGGGGAGAGAAGGATGAGCTGTTGAGGGCAAGTGAGATCCTGGGGGCCAGGAATGTGTCAGCATGAACTGGCTGGCTCCCCACCAGTGGACTGTCCTGGTTAAGTGCTGAAGCTCCAGATCTGGTCTGTCAACTCCTGAGCCAGGCTGGTGCTGAGATAAGGAAAGGAGCCTGTCTCCTCTGTCGGAGTGCTCCTCTTAGTATGTGGGTATGCTGGGCTGCCTGTATCTCTGAGCTCCCCAGTCAACTTCTGTGCTGTATGTAGAAGCTGATATGAATTGTGAGGAACCAAGATTCTGCACTAATACTCATCCATTTAGAGACGATAATAAAAATACTGTCCAGATCCTGTTCTGAGGAAGCTAAATCCAGAGCATCCATGCCCCTGATGTTCAGACTTGTTTTGCAGCCATTTATTTTCCTGGATGACTTCTCAGCCTTGTGGATTTTGCTCTGTACAGACCTCAGCTAAGGTGGCCTCTTGGCTTCTTCAGTCAAGCATCTTCCAGTCAATCCTCCTTTTATTTTGGGTGCCTCTCCCCTTTCAAGTGGGGTGCGTCTGACAATGGATCCATCATTAACATGAGGGGGAACATATCCCATAATCAGGAACCTTCTGTCTAGAGAGAAGTGTTTATTATACACAACTTGTTAGGGAGTGTCAATCAACCAGGCTCCCTTTGTTACTCCATAATGCATCATTAATGATGGCTGCTGCTGTGCATTTAATTTCATTGCACACAAGGGCCTTGTCTCTGTCTCCTCATCCCCTTCGTATTTTGTTTAATTACCACCACAGAAGAAATTAATAAATCGATCCAAGGAAGGAAAGCTACAGGCTATAGTCTGTCTTTTGTGTCCTTGCTCTCACTGAGTTGTACCTTCGAGAAATCTTCTGGATGTCAGTAGAGCTATTTTGGAATTACTACTTGCGTCACATCCTGAGAAAGGGGATTGGTACCTGCCCGAACACGTGCTCGTATGAGCATGGATAACTGGCCATGTAAAGAAAGGCCAGTGGTATCTCACCAAAGCAATCTGTTGTGTCCTGGGGGTGCATGTGTCACATCCTTTTCAGCTCTTCATTTCTGCCCCACCCCTCTGGATCTTTGAGCCCTGAGAACATGCTGATGCTTTGCTGATTGGCATCTTGCTCATTCAGCCCAACTCAATTAACTTTAAAGGAGGTGACTATTCAACTGCTCCCAGGCTTGCAAAAGGAAGGATGGGAGAAACAAGCTTACTTGAGGCTATATATTCACAAGTCAGTGCCTCCCCTGGAATTTTTTAGGAAACCATGAAGAGTTAAAGAAAAACAACCTGGAAAATCCCCACTTTAGAGTGATAAGAGAAAATGCTAGTTGTGTATTTTGTTTGTTAAATAAACTTAACTATGTGGTTTGGGATCAGCCTGTTGGAAGCCCCGAAGCTGATTTTCTCCTACTGTCAAAGTTTGCAGCCTTCATCTGCAGCTGAAATTCAGCACGCCAGTAATGGCTAAGAGAATTCTGCCTTCTTGCTGGAGTCTGCTAATTGGTTTTGGTTGATCTCCCTGTCTCATTTCTTTCTGTCTGAATATCTCTAGGCTTTTTTTGAGCAGAGGGGGCCAAGTCCTGGTGTGAACTGTGGATACCAAACTCTTTGTTTTTGTTACACTTTCCAGGATTAGAAATTACTTGGATTGTCTGGTCCTTTCTTGCTCTGTGAAAATCCAGTCCTGTTTTGTGGTCCTGAACCAGCTGCCTGGTGTCTATCTTGGCACCAAATCTTACCAAAGTCCTTATGTGGTGCTGACTGCTCACTTATGTCACTTGGGTACACAAGATACTGCTGTTTGTTCATGTTGAAACAGTGGTTTGTGTGGTCATTCTGGCATGAAAGCAAGGAGTGGCTTTCATTAAGGGTAAGACACCCTCACAAATATTCCTGCCCCATTCTCCTGGGTTTTTCCAAAGGAGGTCCACTCTTTGTCCTGATACCTGTTCCACAGAAAGACCCGTAGCTGCTTCCCATCAGTCCCAAGGACACTGCATAGCAATTGGAGGGGAAAGAAATTCAGTCAGTTTCAGATGGACTTTTTTAATTCTCTCTCCCCACATCCTTGGCTCCAGGCCACAGTCTTTTGGGATTTCCCTCTGGCAAATAGCTTTGGCAGAGTGTTTCAGGCTGGGTTCCAGCTTGTTTGCCTTTGTCCTGTGTGTGTTGGGGCAGCCAAGCCTGGCTGTGGGTTTCCGATATTGTCGGATGGGATCCCGCTCCTGTCCATCTGCATGGGCTTGACCTCTCCCTTGTGTGAAAATGGGGGAAGAGGAAGCTACACGTGTCCTCTGCTGGTTACCAAGAAGGAAAATTGCCTTTGCTGCCCTTGGCCAATGGTTTGGCCTTTCAGTCAAGAGCATCCCCTGCTGAAAGGCAAAAGATCATGAGTAGAGCTGTTTTAAACATCTGATAAGCAGAGCTGTTGCAAAAATCATTTTTCATCTGAAGAGAGTAACTCGAAAAACTGTGTTACCTTTACAATTTTCCATTGTAAAGGAAAAATAACAAGACTTGATGTTTCTGTTCTGGAACAGAGCACTTGAAGTTTTTGACATGTTTTGTGTATTTTCTATTTGCTGTTCCTGTACCCAAATGTCTGAAATATTTTTAGATTCTTCCTCTTGTGAATAATTTCAGAGGTTTTACGTCCTCTGTTTCAACTCCAAAGGAAGTCAAATTTCAGAATGTTTAAATCCTGATCATAATGGATTTCTGTCTTCTCTACTGCTCTGTGGATTTGTCTGATATTTAACAAACACAGAGTTCAGTACAGAGGAGGACAAGTTTTACCTTCTGTTTCCAATCTTTTTTTTCTAAGACCTTCTGCTTCACTGGAGTCATGATTCTGGAGTTGCTGTTTCCACTCTAAGGTTACTTTCTCCCTCCACTTAACACTAATTCTAGGGTCCTCCAGTGGCCCATCAATGGACCAAATGGTCTTTGATGCTGTGCTGTGAATCCGTTTTACCAGGATAAGAACATATCACTTAGGTTAAGGGAGTCACCGTGCATTCACCATGATGTTGAGGCATAAAGTGCCTCTCAGTGTGATAACTTGTAGAGTTTATATGAATTGACAGAGATCCTAAAGGCACTTCACTGGGAGTAAAGTGGGAAGATGTAGTGACCAGTCTTTCCTGAAAAAAAATTATAAAAAGAAAGTGAGGGCTTAAAATGTTACTGTACTCTTTAGTTTGACCCTGTCGATTGAATTCAGATTTCAATAAATGTGTCTAGTGAAAGGATTTACCAATTTACCTGGTAATAGCTGCTCTTTTAGTGGAAAGTTCTTTAGAGAAGACCTTGCCATTGGTGCTGAATTTCATCTCTAGACAAACTGTCTAAGAAGCTTAGGTTTCTAGGTCTTTATGATGATAGGAGACTGAGCAAAAACTTGGTACACAAATGAAACATTCTTAACTTCACATTCTGGATCTTTACTGAATTTTGTTCCTTTACATCCAGTGCACTTTCAGACCTGCTTTATCTTGAAGATGGAACTTGGTACCTCCCCCCTCATTCATGGCCAATGTGGAGCAAATAATTAATTATGGAGTCTTCAATCACGGCTTGAAGCTGTAACAGCAGATCATCATTCCCTTTAAATGTCCCTGGCACAAGCTCACTGTCTCTGATTTTTCATGTCTCACTAGTTGCTATGTTTATGTGTTTGGTATGGAAGAGGCTGCACCAAATAAAACTCCGTGTTGTAGTAAGTGCTTGAAGACCTTAAAATGGCTCCCACTCTGTTGTGTGACTTATATCCTGAATTCCCAGCTCAGCTTTTTTCCCATGCCAGGAAATGTCTCCTACCTTTGAAACTCCTCTCAGGAGAGGAAAGATTAGTTTTATGCTGTCAGGAGCTGTCATTTCAGGCAATTAGAAATAGATCAGCTGATGCCTGGTAGTTTTGCAAATACCTTGCTTTCCTGCAACTGCTTAATTTCTGGCTGTTTTTGAAGACTACATGCAGGGTAACTGTTCCTTATTATCCACATGCAGATTGTTCTCTAGCTGCTTTTTCACTGTTGGTAAAGTTACTGGTAGCTAGTAATGCCTCTGTGAGGTAGCTTTATTTGTAATGGAAGAGGGGTGGAAGTGGCAGATTTCTTCCCTCGTAGTTAACCCAGTGTCTTAAGAAGGAAACAGAGAAGGTAGAATTTGTAATTGCTGAAGGCAGAGGCAAATAAAAAAGGAGATTTTATTACTCTAAAGACCTGTCCTCTACTTGGACTGTGAGGAAACATGCAGCAGGGGCTAGAGAACTGCATCCATAGAGTGAAACTCTTTGCATGCCCTTCAGCTACATCTTTCATTAGGAAGTAGCTGCCAGCCCTCTGATGAGCATGGATCTCGACCCACCTGTCTGGTCTTGTGCTCTCTCTGTATAAATGCTTCTGCTTTCTTCTGTTTCTAGGTTAAATATTGCCACCTGAAATATGCAGTTAGTGAAAGGCTAGGATCTGCTTCTTTGCATTTGGGCTGGAATTTGGATTATAAAATCAGTGTAGGAGTGTGAGGGGGAGGCTGAGCCATGTCACTAGGAGGAGCACAGCTCTCTTTGGTGACCTCTGCATTGCCTCCAGAGCATCCTGTATGTTTGTGAAATTATGAACTCTCGGACTTGATTATGCTGCCAACTTCATTTTGGTTTTCTCCTCTGTCTCTGAGGCTGTATTTTAGCTGAAGCAGAGCTAGCAGGCAGTTAACCTGAGTGCTCTACTTGGAGATGGGCTACCCTAGGTAATAGCACAGTTTCTATCAAACTGTTGTTTGAAAGACGTCTCCTTGACAACTAAGTTTCTTGGCAGGGATCTGTTATCTCTGAATGGAAGACAGCCTGGAAGGTAACCAAATGCCAGGAGCTGGCCTGTCTGCTATGCCAAACATCTTCAGTGGCAGAGGCAGAGGAGGGTCTGCCCACGTCCAGAAATAACGGGGGAGTGAGGCTGTTGGTTCCCTGTGTGCACGTAGATGGGGTGGGGGAAGGAAAACCGAATGGTCTCAAGGAGCATTGCATTCAAAACTTTGTCTTGTCACAGGCTGTAGGCCCCTGAAGAGCCCTTTGTGAGGGGTCTGAATGGCATAAGGCTCTGGGCTCTGGTGCTGAGCTGCTGTGCCCCTGATGCATCAGATGAGTGCTGAAAAAGGCCAGGACTTGGACAGATGGAGTAATGGAGACTGAAGGCGGGGGAACCTGGCCTTATGCCAGCCTGTGGAGTGGGGTGGGCAGATCACAGAGAGGAGCTGGAGGGGGGTCAGAGGAGGATAATCCTCAAGTATCGATAAAGGCTGCAGCTGTTGGTGTTAGAGCATGGCTTTGCAGAGGTTTTCTGCTGTTGTTGTGGGTATCAGAAAAAGTCTGCCAGCCCTGAGAGCTGGGTGAAGTGGGATGCTGACAGGCTTGTCCCCTTCCTTTGGTCAGTGTCCCAGGGGATGTTCTGGGGCATTCAGCTGAAGGTGGAGGAGCCTGGAGGTGTGTAGAGCCCTGGACAGAGCCTCACCTGGCATGGTGTGGGGCTGTGAGAGCTATGACAGTAGCTGGAAGGGAAGGTAGGAGTCAGCATTTGGGTATGCTGGTGCGTGTCGCCTTGGAATAACTGCTGAACTCACCTTGCATTTCTGTGCCCCTTTGCACCAAGGCCCAGCACTGCTTCTTCCAGGTGCCCCAGTGAGGCAAGCAGGGCACTCCGATGGGAATGATTAACTCATGCTGAACAGGGAAGCAAGTGATTAGTCCAGGAGTCCAGCTCACCACCAAAGCTGGTGAGCAAGTGAGGACTCTCTAGGAGTTCCTGGAAGCCACTCGCTACTGTCCCTGGCAGAGGCACTCAAATTGTGCTACACTGCAGGATCTGGGAGGAAAGCAGTGGTCCCCTGGAATAGAGCCTTTCTTCCCAGCTCACTGTGGCATTTCTAACTCCTCCAATACAAGTGTACCTTGCTGCTGTTTTGCTTTGACTCTGGAGAGAGTTTGGCTGGATGGAAGAGCTCTGAAGGGATATTAGAAAATCCAGCTGAGTTCCTGATGTGAAAGTGGGCACCTAGAAGATCACAGCAAGGCAGGGACTGTTAGGTGCTGGGAAAAGATGCACTGCATTCCTGTGCTCCAGAGAAGGAAGCTCTCTGTTCTGGGAAGAATATATCCTGCCCTTGCCATCTCTAGGGCTGCAGGCAGATCCCTTTTGGGAGTGTTTTTTCCAGAACATCACTGTCTCAGAGAATAACACATGGGATCCTTCCGTCCCTTTCCTAGCAGTGCCATCTCTCCACCTCCCTATATTAGACTCATTGGATTTTACTTTGCCATTGTTTTACTCAATAAATTTGTAGAGATTTTGGATGATGCCAGCCATCCAAAGGGAACCTCAGAGGAGCAGTGAGCTGGTTTGCTAAACTTGAGGCAATCAGAAGCTGAGTTGGACTCTAAAATTAGAAGCTCTTGGTGTATTTTTATTTCTGTTCTGTTTTCTTCAGCTTTTTAAGTAAGCCTCATCTCCTTCAGGGTATTTTTGGTTATTTGCAGCTGTGATGGATAAAAGTTGCTCATTTTTTTTCATAAATTTGAGACTTTTCCCCCACCTTAGGACTAGAAACTGTGGTCTTCAGAAAAAGACAGAAGACAAATAAGATTTGGCAATATGGACAAATGTTGAATGTTGAATATTGAACACTTGTCAGGCACCTACAGTACATCTTTGCTGAATGCCTGGACCTGAATACAATGGAAACACTTGTCTGTGGCTTGGGATTTGGAGGGTTTGGGACGAACAGGTCTGTAGGTGTCTGTTCCATTGGTACATGGAGGTGATGAATGAGAATGGATCTTGTGTGTCATAGCCAAAAATGGCTTGTAACAGAACATAACAGTTATTCCTGTCCAGCTGGCAGTGACTGTTGAGATCTACTGTCTCAAAAGTGCAGGCAGGTCTCCATTTTTCTCTCTCTGTTCACTGGGAAGTTTGAGATCTGGCTCTGGCAGCAATTCTGTGCAAAAGCTGGCTAAGCCCAGCCCCAGCCCTGCTTGTTCTCATTCTGCCACTTAGGATGCGCTGGAGCAGGTACATCAAATGGTTACAAGGGGTGTGAATAAGCCCTGGGAAAGAGCAAGCAGGCAGCTTGTTTTATGTTTCCTTCCCTGTGTTTGTGTGAGTCATGGAGCTGGCGGCCGTCCTGCTTTCACCTCGCAGAGAGCAGAAATAAGTGTGTAAGAGCCCCACACTAATTTGCTGAAAATAGCCAAAAGCCAGGCTCTTAAGATACTCAAAAGAGATTGCAGCTTCTCAGTTTATTGATTCCTTTTCTCCCTGCTTCAAGTTAGCAGCTTTTAAAAGGCAGTAAAATGGGAAGAGCATGGATGGTGCCAGCAGTGTGTGGATGGATGTCCCAGCCCTTGCCTGGTTGGTGCCTGTGTGACCTTGCAGGGTGACCACAGTGGGATGGTGTGTGGAGATACACATTTGAAGCAATAAAAAATGTCTTCCCCTGTTACCCTAGAGGCTGCTGGCATGGCATGCCATTGCCTTGGCAGCAGAGCAGCTGGATCTCCACCATCACACACCAACACTCCCCTGAGCTGTCAGGGGCCAAGAGGGTTTACACCAGAGCTGGTACAAGTCTCTAGTGGTTGGGCCATGCCCCTGCCATTCTCCAGTGCAGGGGGCAAAATACCAAGTGCCTTGCAGTGGTGCCAACTCATAATTGCATTTTTTGTTTCTATTTTTAATCAAGAGTGATGTTAAATTTTATGCTCTCATTAAAACTCCAGCTTCTGGAGCCAGTAGATAATGCTGTGAGAATCCTAGCTTTGTTTCTGAGCAGGGGATGGAAGTCAAGAAGGCAGTCTGGCAGCTTGTAACTTAAAGGCAAAGGTAGCAACAGACCACATATTTCCTCTGTCTTTCAATGGGCTAAGTTCATGCTCTGGGTTTTGAACACGAAGGTTGGCAGAGCAGCCTCTGATCCAGCTGATGTATTGGGAAAAACCAGAAAGTGCTTCAACTTGCAAGGGACACAAGGCTTGCGTGATGGTCATGTATTCAGGTCAGTTCAGCTGAGCAGAAGGGAATATAGGTGAGAGAGGCTGCTCTCACTTCAGCCATTGGTGTGGGGAATGCAACTGTGGTTTGGGGCTCACTGAACCAGGGCTGTTTATGTACTGAGCATCTTAAGCAGGCAAAAGAACCAGCCATCTCCCAGCATTCATCCTTCATGCAATCAAGCAATTGCTATTTAGCAATGCAGGCTTCCCTAAAGCCCAATTCCTCCATTTCCCTCCTGCCTTAAGCTATCTTTGCTTCACTTGTTTCCACATTTGTTTCTTCTGTTACACAAATTCTGGTCTCAGGCCTCTGAGCTGAAATACTCTAGGCTTTCAAAAGCATGACTCTGAATTGCAGTCTCTGGCTTCTCTCTGCTGCATGCCCAGCTCATTTTACCCTTGGCAGAGTGAAAAACAAAATCAAGGAGCTCTAGTGAGTCTTGCTGTTCAAGTGTCTTCCAAACTGTCACAATTTTGCTTTAAGCTCAGATCACATTCCATTAAATTCAACAGTTACTCCTCATGGAATCTGCAAGCTTTGTGGCTATGTGAGGGCTCTGTTTGTCTTCATTTACTTTTTCTGCTTCCTCTGCTATTTCTGCTACAGGTTACAGGACCTTCTGTTACAGGTCCTCAGGACCTTTGTCATCCTTGCTACCCTGACTTCCCCAAAGGAGAGGATTTCCTCCCATGGTCTTTAAATTAACCCTTCACTCAGGCCCCTTGCAACAAGTGATCTGCCTCTTACACTGTCTGACTGCTGGGACTAGGGAGACTTGCCCTACACACCCCTTGCCTTTTAACTGGAGTGGAATAGGAATAGGAATATGAAGATTTAGAGTTATCTATCCACCTCTCTGTTATCCAAACTCCTGACTGAAGATGGATTCTGGGGGGAACAAGAACATGACAGGACACCCTGCGTCCTGCCCTGGAACATCAGTGTGCTCTCCAGGGATTATGTTCCAATACTTAGAAATCTATTCTGGAGCTTGAAATGGGCTTGCTGGTGGGTTGTATCCCAGCAGTATCTCCTATGACAGTGTCTGAGCAGTGTTCGTGGGGTGGGGAGCGTTCTGGGGTACAGAAATACGTGTTTGTGGCATCCATTAAGGTTTGTGCTGGCTTACAGCTACGGTGTGGGTGTGACAATAGCTATTTAAATGTAGCTTCATAAGTGTTTGTGGGAGATCCCCAGCCCCCCTGGGAGCTGATGCTGTTGCCGGGCACGGCCGTAGTGGGTGCAGTGGCAGCGTTACTAACGCAGTGCTTGTGGTAGCTAGTTTGCTATTTCCGTGAACTCAAAGGATGCTTGGTTTTGTTCCTTTGATACTCCCTCATCCCAGATAAGTTATGCATTGCCAGATGTCCACAACGCATGCACATCTAAGGCTGCATAAATGCACCCACTTCCCACTTTGGATTCCTTTGCTGGCCCATAACTCAGATGACACATGGAAAATTAGATGGCTCTTGTTACTACAGGTGGAGTCATGCTGTAACCTCCTAACTCTTCTGCAGCTCACAGCACTCTCTACACCTCTACATTGCTCACAAAAGAGGGTCTGTATCTTGCATCTCTGAGGAGTTTCACTGACGAAATAGGAATGAAATTTCCTTTAGTAAACCTAGTTTTGGCTTCCTTTGTCTCTCCTGTTTAGGTGCATGTTACATTTATTTAGTTCAGAAATTTTATTCACTGCATTAAAACATGCAGACATGACTTTACAAGAACACTGGTTTTGCTGTTTTTTTCTTAATGCTTTATTCTCCTCCCCCGTCTCTGGGTAGACTCTCCATTTATTGCCTTGAAAAGGTTCCAAAACTCGAGTCCTGCTCTTCAAATACACATGGGTTTATGTGCATTCGTAGATGATCCCCTTTGCATTTAATTTTGAATGCTCCTAGATGACTTCTGTTGTATTCGCTTTGTTCTCAGGATGAAAATAAATAAGGGAAACTGATTAGTTAGATGTTGGTTTCACCTTTAGTCCGACTGTCTGGAGGGCTCTGTCCTTAAACCAAAGTACATTGAACACAGAAACTGCTCCTGTGCAAGTGTGTACTTGCTGTGAGTTTGCTTGCTTTTCAATGAAGAAATAGAACATCTAAATTTTGAACTAAATCTACCTGCAATGACTCATTCAGAGCACTGTTTTCATAACCTAGCAAAATACATTAGCAATAAATTCTTGACAGTGCTTCTATAAACAGCAATTGTTCTGCTTTGAAGCTGTGATGCTCACTTCCTGCTGAGTTGTGCTGCTATGCAAAGTGCCATAAACACTCAAAGGGAAACACAGAAGGAGTCCTGTACAGATGGCTTGGACAAAATGCTGGCCTTTGCCTTCAGCCGTCACAAACTGGAAATCTGGCATTAAATAGGATTTGTGGTCAGGTTTGGTGTCTATGTTCTGGCTTCTCCCCTCTTTAAGTTGCGTCTCGCTCCCACCCCGTACGTCGTTTGCTACCAGAGGACTTCTGGCACACACCAGGTGAAAATGATGTAGCAAACGTGGGTTGGTAGCCTGTAGCCGGGCGCTGGAGTTCTCTTTCCTCTCATATCAATAACTGTGTCGGAGCTGGCTTCCTCTTCACTGTAAACCCTAGCGGGTGGTCGGCAAAGCTGTTTGTGTGCCTGCATGTGTCTCTTTCCCTTTCCCCTCTGCTGTGGGAAAGCTCTTCCCTTGTGTCCCGGCCGGATCCGGGTCTCCCTCTGCTGCCCAGTCCCGGGGCCCGCGCACGCCGGTGCGCTCCTGCCATCTGCCGGCCAAACGGAGCATTGCACGCACCAGTTTTCCTGGCGTTTTCGCGGCTCTGGGATCTCCCAGACGGGAGGACCATGCCCATAGCAAGGCGGAATGTTTCCTGCCTTCTTGTTAAGGTGACTGGGTAACTGACAGTAAAGTTCGAAATAAAGATTTGAAGCTCCATGTGAAGATCTAAAGGACCAGCAGCAAAGCAGAATGTCCTAAGCGTCAGAAAGCGAAGAGATGTTTTAGTAGCATCGTGTTTTCATGGGACATCTTTCTTTGAAGGGGTAAAAAGGGTGCTTCTTCCTCAACCATAAAGTTCTGGGGAATATTTCTTGCTTAATTTCTGAGTATTCACAATATAATTTGAGTAAGGTTTAGCAACTGATTCTACTTTATGGGGTCCTCTTAGAGGTCCCTCTGTCTATAGGCAGAGGATGCCAGTGACACATCTGAGCACAAGCAAATGTTGCTTTTCTGGCAATCGAAATACTTTGCCCTCCTCTGGGCTGTGTCTGTGGATAAGGGGTGGCTGAGCTTAGCTAGGAAGTATCCCAAACTCCATTCAGCATGACACCTTTCATCCCTCGTGGGGAAGAAAATCTAATAGGTCTTTTTACACTCCTCTTGGGGGGTTGTTTGTGAGCCAGAGAGAGCAGAGGAACATATATTTCAGTAGAAGAGCTCAAAGGCCTCAGATCTGGGCCCAGCCAGTCACACAAGGCGGGTCTACATGGGCACAAGTAGAACAACCCCAGCCAGAGCAGCAGTGCAGCTCCGTATACAACTCGTGCTTTGGTGCTGATTGGCTTCAGCTACAAATTGCTCTGACTCGGCCAGCCCCTTCCTCTAGCGCATCCTGGAACAAACAAGTAGGATTGTGCTCAGATATTTTCTGAGTATGAACTGTATGTTAGCTTTGTCTAACTGTGAAAAGTATAAANTATGGTGAGCAGTCGTTTCTCACACTATAACTGCAGGAACAAACATCCTTTTTACAGCTCACACCCTCATATTTCTGCTTCTATCTCATGCAATTAATTCTGCAGACTGTGTAAACAAATTTAGGAGGTCTGTAATCTTCTTTCTTTGTCTGTTAATCACAGGATGGAGGCCAGGTGTCAGTGGGAAACTAGCAGGGATTGTGTTAGTTGTTGCTTTCTATGTAGCAGGACTGTATTCAAACTATCTGTCCCTGTTGTGCTGGGAAGTGTTTTCATGCAAGGGATAGCAAGCCTTACAGGAGCTGAGCATCCACGTGGAAATTTTGTAGAGTATTTTCACAGCAGCATCTATAAAACACAGGTGAGATTTCTAATTACTGAATTAATTTGAAGGATCTGTATTCTCCATGTACCTGCCTCTTCTAAGCATAATTTATCAGCATTTGTGAACAAAGCTTTTTAGTATCTTTTCATTAGTGCTACGGATATATTAGGGAATTTGTAGGATTAAAATTCAAGATTGAATTGTAAGACAATTGTAAGACTGTCTGACTGTGTAAGATAATAAGGAAGATAGTTTAATTTTTGAAAGAAACTTCAAACAGACCTGATAGGAAAATTCTACCTGTGTACTGTGGTTTTCCTTAAGGCTTGTTACTGGAGTGATCTGAGGTTCTCTGTTAAATAAAGTAGAGTGTAAACAGATCATTTCTAGGGGAAAGCAAATGGAGGTAACTCAATTTACTATGTTATTGAGCTTGAATTTTGAGCAGTAGCTGCCTTTCCTCTGTCCTCCTTGCAAAAATGTCGGAAGAAAACGAAACTGGGAAGATACTGCTCTGATTTCATGACCTGTCTCTTCACATATGTCTGGGATGGGGACATGCTTCCTAGAATTTGGGAGGATTGGTGAATGGGATTCTGCTTACCTGAGCTTTCAGAGTTAGCAAGGTGAAGCAGCCCTGATAGGAGATAATATTTGAAGAATGAGCTTTGATTGTCATCAGCTTTCCATTACAAGAAGACTTGGAAATCCTACTTCATGAGGTCTTTTGCATAAATTTCTGCCAGTTCTCTAGATCCAAATCTTGCTTATGTCTATATTCCACTAGATTTTTAGATGAGACATTACTTTAGGACTAGGATGTTGGAGGAGATGGCTTCCTGGAACAAACTTTGTGAATTTTCTATTTGATCAGCAACAATTTTGCTTTCTCTTGTCTTCTTCACCTCGCAATGTAGCTATCATCCTGATGAGCTGAGTGATCACCAGGCCTGCTTTAAATAAACGTGTGTGTTAGGCTTTATTTTATTCCAAGTAAGCACAAAAAGGTTTTGCAAAAGATGTGACTGGTCCCCTCAAATTTCTCTTGAGTGAGGAGAGCAGATAAGATGGGATGGGACTACTGTGCAAAGGGCATTTCAAGCCCTGTTCCTAGTAACAGAGAACTGTTCCAAAAATACAGCCCTTTTCTCGCTGCAAGTGCTTACAAGTCATCAGCTGGCTATGAGCACTGCCTCAGAGCTCCACCAGCTCCTCCTTCGCACCAGCCAATCCACACCTCACACTGGAGGTGTGTTGCAGTTGCAATACCTGGATCTTACAGGGTCACCTGGCTACATGACTTCTTACTGTCTCTTTCTCAAGAAATGGTGCATATCACCTTTGGAGTCCTGTGCCAAAGCGACCACGGTGTTTTACTGCCTGCCTTCACACAAGGTGGTCCAGGTTCTGCTCTGCTGTAGCAGTGGTTGTTTTTCCCTTTCTCTTTTACTCTGAGTGTTCCACTCCCATGCTTCCTGGCCGCTGCCTGTGCTGCAGGGATAAGAGATCCTTCACAGCTGCTGGGGCCGTGGGCTTGGTGCTCGATGAAGATCGAATCTGCATAGTGCTTCCTGTTAGGCTCTTTAACAGATGATTGTGCTCAGCTGCACATAAATGACTATAAAATCTGAAAATTTGAGACTGACAGTCTCCGTTAGAAACTTCTGCTGGCTTTTGTGTGCTGTCAAATATGACCTCTGCAAGATGAAGCTGGGGCAGGGTGATAGGAGCAATGGGACATGGACAGGCAAGTTTGGAGGGCTTAGGTGTTCCTCTGCCTATTTCCCACGGAAGGCAGGAAAGAATGCTCTTGAAATTTCTGCCAGGTGTTTCCATTCACTTCAGGGGATCTCTTCTGTTTTCTACTAACAGCAAATTTGGCCTGTAATAATTTCTCCTGGTGATGTGGGTGAAGAGGAATTATGCATGAGTGTCAAAGCCAACCAGCACTTTCCATACAGCTGATGCTCTACATGGGGCCTTGACAAAAGTATTTCATATAGGTGGCTTGATCCAGCTCCACATGGCTTTGGCAATGTTCTCAGTGTGTGGTAAATTGGTTAGTACTGCAGGAAGGTTTGTTCTTCATGATCTCAGACACAGCTGTATTGTTTAGGCCTTATTCATTTCAGCACTCTCTGGCAAGATTCTGCATTCCCTACCTCATCTTGCTAGTCCAACCCATGCACGTGCAAGGACAGAGAAGAATGATACTCTGGTTCTGGCATTGTTTGTCTCAGCTGTGTTTGCCCTATCTGTCTTGGCTTCTCACAGTGTTTGGATAAAGGATTTGTCAAAGGGGCCAGGTTAGGTCCGTATGGATAGAGTCCAGTGAATTCTTGGGGCTGGAGGGAGGATTCGCTTAATGTTGTCTTCTCCATCAGATGCCTCAGAAAATCTTCTGAAGACACCTGCTTTGCTTCTGTACTCAGAGAACAGATTTCCCCTGTGTCCAGCACTTTTCTTGTTCTTGGCTGACTTTCTGGAATCATCCTTCATTCCCTCTTTTTCTAACCTGCCCCGTGGTATAAACCTAAACAGATTTAGTCGTTGGTAGCCAAAGAGAATGAAAGTGATTCAAGGAGATGCCATTCTGACTATTGACCCCAGGAGCCAAGTTTGATGGATTTTAAGGGAAAATCAAGAACATCAGATGAATTATGGCTGTGGTTATTTGTCAGTCCTCTGATGGCTGTTAGTTGCCATGTATACTCCACATGTAAGTTTAGCTTTTTCTGGGTGATTTAGTGATGAATTGTTGAGTCAAGGACAAATCTCCTGCTGCTTCTCAGCGAGGTAGAGCTGTTATTACAGAATAGGTGGGTACTGAGGATGGGCAGTGTTAGTTCGGGCCCTGTTCATAAGGAATAGTGCTGTGCTTTGCTCTGACTGTGGCTTATCTTTGTAGAAAGCAACTGCTAAAGTAACAGAAAACAAGCTGGTAATTTAGCAGCTGGGGAGAGAATTTCTGGTGTGTTGGATAACCAAGCAGGTGACTTGGCAGAACAGCCAAAAGTGCATTTACAGTGGAGGCTCTTGTGTTATTTAGAGGATGTGAGGATGTGGTGCCATTCCTCTGGTCCTAGCCCCACCAGAGCATAAAGTGGTGTAGCAATTTAGCCCTTTCAGGATGGGCAAACAGATACCAGAAAGTAACGAAGAACAGAAAACCATCCCAAAGGAGCCCAAAGTGCTTTTGCAACCTCGAAGTCAAGTTCTGCCCATTATGTACTCATGTCCCTCTGGCTGACTGGAGTGAGAGGAGAGTATGTTCCCAGGTCTGGGAGGGAATGGCTTTGCTCATCGCTGGAGAGCTGCCATGTGTTCTATGTGAGAGGCACCTGGCGCTGACTAGTCAGATTGGGATGAGATCTTGAGGGAGGCTGGGGACTGCTCTCCTCCAAAACCTTGCCGTGTCCTACTTCCGCTGTTCTTTTCCAGTGTCAGCAACACCCCTTGTAAAGTGATGAGATTGGTGCTGGCTTTTTCAAGGGGAATATCCTGAAGGTGAAATTAAATTTTTGGGAGAAAGACTCCATTACATTGAGGAAATCTGCAGTGGAGTGGGGCTAATTTAGCAAGCAAAGCTGCTGAAGTATTTCCCAGAGGACTGTGAAGACATCCACCCAGAAGTCACCTTTTCATGTGTCATGCAGTGTTGACCACCTCATTTTACATAGAGTGCAGCAGTACTGGGGACCATGCAAGTGCAGAGAAGGACAGCTAACTATACAAAATTTAAATAAGTTGTCCTTTTCAACGTGCAAGAAAGATGACTGATGGAGTCACATAAAATCTTCAGTGATCTGTGGAATGTGCCATGGTTAGGCGAGTTTCTTCATTTCCTAGCAAGCCAGCAAAAGGAAATCCTTTTGACACAATGTGTGTTCTGTGAAAAGGCAGTGCTGCAAGGCACTGACTATAACAAAAATATAACTGATTTATAAAGCAATGAGAGACATTCTCAGCAGATAAGCCTGTCAGTGTTGTTAAAGACAAAGCTGCAAATACTGCGTCTGGTTTGGGAAATTGCAAAGTCAGAGACTGCTTGAAGATTGCAGAGGGAAAGTTATTATGCTGTATCTTCCTTGCTCTTGTGTTCTTCCCCTGAAAGCACTCAGCAGCAGTTGCCTGAGACAGGATGCTAGGGTAGATGGACATGTTTTGTACCTCACTGAGGTTGTTATGCTCTTGTAAAGATCTCAGTAACAGTGAAGAGACTAGGAAAACAAGGGCGGAAGAGCCTCTCCTGCAAGGAGCTTCATGTTTGCTTGGAAGATGCTCAACCTAGTTGAGCACAAACCTAGTTTGTGCCCACAGCTGTTACCTTGTAAGCAGACCTAAGAGAGGAATCCTGTTGAGTCTCCCTCAATCGTGCTGAATACCTAGCAGTGCTCCATAGGGGTGTGAGCAGAAATGGTCCATCTAGACTCTGTGTAGCCCTTGTGTCTAAGAGGGTGGAACTGTTGAAGCAATGTGTCCCCTGGTATATTTTGTCTCTGGGATTGCAGTTCCAGAATAGATGGCATCTTGTGCAATTTCCAAAGGGAATTTTATGCACACTTGAAAATATGGACACCTTATGGTCACAGTGTAGAGTGTTAAGCAGGGTGTAGCAGCAGTCTGTTCTTATAAGTATCCTTTCTGTCCCCTTTTCCTTCTGTTCTGCTTGTCAGCTGCTCTCAGACTTCGTCACCTATATTCTTCGGACCTTAGAGCACCTCTTTGACTTCTACTTCATATTCTATGTAGGCTTTCAGCTTTCATCACTCTTATCTTAGTTTGGCTAATATGACTCTTGAGTAAGTCCACTGGATAAACAGACTGACAGGCCAGAAACCCAGCATCAATTTGGAACATGACTCTCAAACTCTTCCCTGCTCAAGGCAGAGGTGCACAGCAATGCAGGGGCTCCCTCTGAAAATGCTGGGTCCAGATCTGTAAGCAACCTAGTCTCTGAGACCTGACTGGGTGGACCAAGCAGGTCACTACAGTGACACCACTGCTGGGTTTGGTGCCACGTTAGGTTTGGGTGTTTGTGACAGCACCACTCTTTGCTGTACAGGCTCACCCTTTGAATCTGGGCTCTTTCTCTGCCTTTTTTTTTCCTTTTCTTTTTTCTACTTGCACCATGAAACACCCCTCTCCACTGGCAAACAAGTTTTCATCTGGGTGGGTGGCTTCCACCAGGACACATGAGAACTGGGAAAAAACCTGGGGCACTACTTTTAAGATTGTTTTTAAAGAAGACTTTGGAGAAAGAAGCTGATTTCTTTTATGAGGGGGCGCTGTCTCCTTGCAGTGTGTTTTGTCACCATGTAACAAGATTTCTAAAAGGAGCAGAATCAGTAGGACACTGGTGCATCAGTCTGCAAGGAGCAGCTTCCTTCACTTGCCTCCCATATTTGGCTAAACTGATATCACACGATTCAGTCTCCCCACTCTTCTCCCACCCCCTGCCTGCTTCCACCAACAGTCCTCTCAAAATGTGCTTTGTAACTAAAGACTCCCATAAAGAGCTGACTCTTTCAGTTCTTCTGTGTAACAAAAACTTGTGCTGCTCATAAATAGATTTGCAATTAACAAAGGAAACAGAAGAATCTGTGCAGTCCAGCTGCATCAGAGCAGCCTCCCATCCTGTCTTAAAGAAGCCTCTGAAATTCAACACACATTGCTCAGGCATAGCTGGGATACCTCTGCAGAGATCTTTCCTTTGAACAGCGTTCCTATTCTGCAGGATCTGCTGTTTGCAGCAGAATTGTCAAGGAACTGCAGAGTCCCTGTCCAGTGTCTTTACAAAAAATGACAAAATATTTTTGTTTTTTGACTAGCCTGGGGTTTCATGTATTTCTTGTAGCAGTGAAGGGTAAGAATTGCCTGGTCAACATGGAAGATCGTGAGCTTACAAATTGGTTCTCTGCTGATAGCATCTGGTGTCTGATTAGTGCTGTCTGAGCAATTCCAAGAACTTTCTGATCATCCAGGAGGTCAGGCTTCCTTAGTTTTTGGAGTTTACAGGATGGTAATGTTTTCATACAGACAAAAAAAAAGCATTTCCAAGGTTATGCATCAAACCGTGTAGACCTGGGAGGAAAAATCAAGAGCGTGACTATGCTGGGTCCTGTGAAAGTATTAAGCAGAAGAAAAGAGGAAGGCAGTAGTATATGTGGATGATCCCTACCCTTCCCTATAGAACACAATAATCAGGTCTGTGCAAGATTGGCTGCAAGTAACTGGAGACTTCTGCTAGAACACAGACTAATGGTTTGGAGAGGGCACACTTGAAATGAAAGGTCAGCCAATGATCAGTGCCAGAACACCACATCATGGCTAATGATGAGCATCCAAACCTTTTGTTTTGTGGAGATTAAGTTACTTGCAAAGTGAGGAAGAACAGGAGGAAGAAGATATCAATGAGAATGCTGGCTCAGATACTGGATTTCTCTAGAGAAAATCTCGATTTTAATTCTGTAGGCTTTTTTCTGGTGTGTGAGGGAGAGAGAGAAGCTGGAAGAAGGACATTTCAAATTTTTTCCAGTTCTCCTTTCCCTCCCTTCTGTCCAGGTGGATGTGTTGAAGTGTGTAAAGCATCTGAGTGTCCCAGTTCTTGTGATCCTTCACAGACAGCACTCTGTGCCTAGGCTGAATCCACTGTGCTTTGAGTCTTTGAGCAGGGTTGCAGAGGGTACTCTGGCATTTCTGAACTCCAGTGTGGGGCTGAAGGGAAGATACCAGGAATATTTATTCTGTGCTGCAGCTATTTTTAACAGCTGATGTTACACAGACTTGTGCTTCTTCTTTTAGATTAGATGTCAAAGTCAAGAGGTGAGCAGCAAACATCACCTTTGCTTGCTGAATTGCACGGCACAGCTGCCTGCAGGCTGCAGTCAGCCCCTCACCATTAACATGCAGTCTTTTCCTCCTGGAGAGAAGGGGCAAGCTCCTGGCTTATCCACAGATAAGATTGTGCATATTGTTTACACATGTCTGGGGATCATTGTGCCCCTGAAGGTCTTTGGCAGCCTGGTCACAGTATTTTTATGGTTCACTTGCCCCCTGTGCAGGTGATGTATAAAATACATTTGTGATCTTAACAAGTTTAAGAAACTGATCTGTGACGTACCAAGATAGCTTTCTGGACCAGGTTGCAAACCCTTCCTGGCACAGAAAGCCTGCAAGAACAGGGATGTTGCCATAGCTCCTGGTCCCAGCAGCTTACAGGAAGCCCTGGAGGCTATGCAGGGGGAGTGGGTGATGCAGGGGTCAAGGAAGAAAATCAAGGCTGTGTCCTGTGCCCTCGCCAACAGGGTATTGTAGAACATGATCAAGGCTACTGCAGATGCTGAGGTTTAAGTTGGAGAACTGGAACTAACCCCTGGATTTGGCTTGGCTCACAGAACTCCCATGACAGGCTTCTTCTGTGTACAACGTTCTGCACATTCTTCTTTGTGGAGCCTTTCTGAGCAGTCCACTGCTCTTTTGACCTCTCTGCAGTTCCCACGCAGCAGAAATCTTCCCAAATTGACTGCCTTGAGCATCACCCTGTTTAGTTTGATGAGACGAAGTTAGACTAAATGGAAAGGCATCTTTTTTTTTGTTTATGTTTCCTTTTGGTGGCAATGATTGCATATCTAAGGCATCAGGAAGGAAAGCTTCAAGAAGGAACTCAAAATGAGGAAATGCATATGTTAGAAATAAGTTTTTATGTAATTTTTTCTTGGGGTCAGTTTCTTCAAAGACAAATCTGTGTGTTTCTCCTTATTTACATGAAGCTAGTCATGAAATAGTAGCAGATCCCAGCACACACTGCAATGGTCCTGAAATCAGTTCCTCTGAAATTCTGTAATGGATGGAGAGCATTTTTGCATTGTTTTTTTTCCTTTTTTTTTTTTTTTGTGTAATGGCAAAATGACTTTTTTTTTTTGTAAAGTCTCTGCCATCTGCATCATGGTCCCAGTTCATTCAAGGATGTGTCCCAAATGGAGGAGTTATGTAAAAGTAAAATCTCTTTTCTCTCTCTTTATTCTCCTTGTATCACAGTGCTTGGAGTTAAAATAAATCCTTTTTTTCTGACACTGAGGAAATAACAATGGAATAAAATTTTGTCAGTAGAACTCATTTGCTCACCTGTGTTACTCTGAACTGACATTTAGTAAACCAACCAGCAAGCTTGGCCTACAGGTGCTGCTCCCAATTCTCATATTCCCTGCTTTTCTCATGCTTGTAAGCATACTTAACTGTTAGGATGCCAAATTTGGTAGCTTGGGAAGGTCTTAGACTAGTTACATGTCTAAGAAAACAGACCTGCTTTAAGGGGCTTTAGACAGAAGTGATAACTGAACACCAGTCTCTTACTTAGCAAAATACCAGCTTTGCTAAACAACCTCTTCAAAAGAACGTGTCACAGGTATGACTGCAAATTATGTGTTTTGCCTGATAGCAGCAAGAGGCTTCCTAAGTATTGGTGAACCTGCTTCGATGCCATGAGAGCTGGTCCTTCAGCTAAAATAAATTTTTTTTGTGTTTGACCCTAAGAATTCTGAGTTTTGTCTTTACAGACAACTCTGTGGGGCTTCTATAAATTTCATAAGGTTATCTGTAGCCTCTGTTCCCTTGTTCTCCTAGGTGGTCCTGGTATGAGATGGAGAGAACTCAAATGGACCACTGGTGCTTTTATCAGTGGGTCAAGTACCAATCTTGATATTTTTCTTTTTTGTATTTGCACTTACATGCTTGCTGAATTGGAGTGCCTACTTCTGTTGTATGTTCATGTGATTCTTTCAGCTTGCATTTGGTCTGTAGAAACTTGAGATGAAAACTTTGGACCAGGGTAGAGTATGTCATACAGTTGGTTAATGGGATCCCTTGAAATCCCTTCACATTTCTAATAGATTTGTGAGTAAGAAGAGCAGTTTGAAGACATTGCAAACCCCTGAAGTCTTAGTGAATCCTGAATTTGGCCATCTCAACTATTTATAGAACACTCTATGCCAATTCTAAATATATTTCCCTCAAGGGGACCTCATCTCAACTCCCTGCTCCACCTCTTCAGTTGAATTAGCAATGCTGCTGTGATCTGTTAGCAAAAATTTCTTCTCTAGTTCTGTGGCAGAGCTGCAGACATTGTTGGTTCAGGCCTTGAAGGGGAAATTCTGTGCCAGACAGAGCTCAAGGGTTGGATTTAAACTGCAGCCAGCCAGGTAGAGAAATATTGATGATATATTGGATCATTTCCTGTAGCCATCGACTTACTATTTTTTCATATTCCTCTTCTGCTGCCAGATCTAGAGTTCTGGAGAGAGAAAATCAAGTGACTTACTGGAAGTGTACAACACCTTTCCCTTTCAGGAGTCTTCAGCCTTGCAAACGAGGCTCGATGGTTAGCACTCAAAACATTTTCTTTCTAGAGGAAGTGTAAAGAGTGTTCTGTGGACAGAAAGCATTTTCTATTGCAAGGATGCTTGAAATTTGTCTTCTCCTTTTCTTTCTCTGCTGTAGGGAAAAGAAGTATCTCTTCTGTGGGAGTACCCACATGACAGTGCTTGGAGAGCTGTGTCTCTTACTCTGTGGGGTGGTTCTTCCTGAAATGTTCCCTACCCACCAGGAGCAGAAACCTCCTCCTTGCTATCTGGAATTTTTTTGTGACCCCTCTGGCAGAACAGCAGAGACTGTGTAGGTTTTGTTCAGTGCAAGCTTTGCTTTGTGTTAGACGAGGCAGGTGTGCTGTAGGATGGTATAGAACTGATATCTCAGGAGTGGCTCCAGCTCTCCATTGGCTTTGGAGGTGGGTCATACATGTTCACTGTTATTTTCTAGGCAGATGAGCATGGGCTGTTTAGAAAGCAGGACTTGAGCCCCACTTTCTGTTGGTTGATGGGGTCAAAATATCAACTCTATTGCTCTCATATAAGGATAAAGAATCTCTTCAGGCCAAGGAGAGAAATTCATCCCATGGTAGGTTCTGTAGTGGAGAATCTCTACCTTTTAGAAAAATCATATGATTTTCAGTCAAAGGCTCTGGCTGTACCAGAGGATAAAAATTTTGGTGCAAAGGGCAAACTGCAGAACTTCACAGAACATTTCTCATCCTTCAAGTTTAAAAATATTTAGAAAAATCCATGCTTTATTGAATCCTATAGGTTTGAACAATTTCTTCTCTAGGAGAGTCACATTCTGTCTGCCTGTCTCAGGAACGTCTGCAAATCTGTATGGCAGATGCTGCAGATCACAGACCTGAGTGGAAAATTTTGCATCAGTGTAAAGGCAGGACGGACTGACAGACCACTACATAACCTGAATAGCTGCACTGCCCAACAGTAAAGGGCCGATAATTACTTTAAACTTTGGGGCAAAATAGCAAGTGCTCCCTGTCCCTATAATGTGATTGACCCAGACTCTACTTCATGGGTTTTGGACTCAACTTACAGCTGGGGTGTAAAGCACTAAGGGTGCTTTCACTGTTCAAGGACAGGATTCAGAAGCAGTGTGCCAGTAGTGTCTGCAGAAGTCACATCAATTTAGGTACCTGTTAGAAAACCCCTTTTGGATACAACAAACAAGTGACTTCGACTCTCCTATGCAAGGCTTTGCCACTCCATAGATCAGGGTAACACAGCTCACTGTGTATCTAAGCCTCAGAAAATGTTTTTGTGGTTGACAGAAGCTTTTCTTGGTTATTACCCTTTGAGGATGAACAGGGCAGCATGTGGCAAGATCGCAGAATGGGATTAGCTCAGGATTTAGCAGGAGGAGTTCCTTAGCACTCCTTCAGAGCTTTTTCCTTCTCTTGCAGCCCCTAGAGCTGCATGAAATGGAAAGGGTTATGTGTTTGCCTGCCTGGCAGGAAAATCATTCCAGCTCAATGCAGCAAAATGGACTGGGTCCAGTGGTCTTGGTAGGAATGAAACAGATAAAGTATATTTAACAAGGAATTTCACATGGGAGATTGCACAGTTACACTCAATATTGCCCCAAGATGCATTCTGCTTCACACAGAGGCCTCTTCCTACAGTCTTCTTGGCTTTTCCAAGGAATCAGTGTCTGCATGGTTTTAGATTTTGCTTACCTATGTGCATGCAGATAGCATTCCCTGCTCCTGTCCTAGCATGCAGGAAAGGACAGGTGAGTCTCTCCAAAAGCACTGCAATGCCACTCAGCCTAGTGCAGCCCTCAATGCCTTGGGCTGCTGCTGCTGCACTCTCTTAGGGAGATCCACTCAGTTCAGGCAGTGTCTGTGTTCCCATGGGGATACATTACCTCAGAAAAGGCTCTGCAGTCCCTGGGGCTATGCCCAGGATGTGTGTTCAAACTCTAGCACTGATCATTTCTGTTTCAGTAAAAAACATTTCTAATGTGTCTGTCTGTGGTTTTGGTCTGACAGTGTGGTTGGCAGCTTTCTGACTCACTCAGTTATGCCTCTGGCTAGTTATTCCCATTGTCTCTCTAAGATTGGCTTCCCTGTAATGGAAGGTCTCCATTTGACCACTCTTGATATAAACAAGCTATATTGCCTTTGGAAGCCTAGAATCAGCAATTCATGCCAAGAGAAACTCGTATGTTTGTGCATGTAAGGAATAATGATCTATCCCTTTTGCAGTGCTTGTAACAGCTTCAGCATCTCCACCCAGAGTCACTAGCCTTTGTTCCCTGCTGGTGTGGCTCTGTTGGCTGAACTGAGCCTGGGAAAGAACCAGGAGCGTTTAAGTACAAGATGAACACCAGGAGTTGAACTGCCCAGACAGCAGGAGCAGACTACAGAGCAGTTGAAGTGCAGAGCTCAATTTTAAGCCTAATTTGAACCCTGAATGAGGTGCTAATATCTTAGCTACTGTGTGGAGTCTTTTCTTAGTCTGCTGTTCCTGTTCTATGAAGACATTATAGTGGTATATATAGAATAACCAGTGAAAAGCCAGCTTTGTGCAACTGATGAGGGCAGTGCAGGGTGAAGGGAAGTGTCTGCTTTTGGTGATGAAAATAGAAATCTGTCTTCATGTCTGTGTTCTGGGGAGCCGATCAGATATTTTATGGCATTATACCATCATTGCAGCTTGAAGAACCGATTTCAGAGCTGGCTTCTCTAACTGCCTGGTCATTTAACCTGTCTCCATTTGCCCATAAGAGGAGGATGCATTTCCTTTGTTCACGTTGCCTTGTCCATCAGTAAATGTAAAGCAGATTGTAAAATTAGACCTGCTTGAACTAACGTTTGTACTTATTCATTCACTCATGTGCAAACCAACCTCCTGATGTTGGTCCAGTTCTTTTCTTACACCAGAGAGAAAATAAGAACAGCAAGTAAATTAATAATCTTCTTTCTTTTTGAAGTGATGGTGAAATATTTCAATACCATGGAAATGAGTGTCAATATGGTGAAACACTGGTTTAGAAGGTGTTTCAGAAGTTAAATTTAGTCCTGGAAGTAGTTTTGCTGTATTTTATCAGAGGCTGCTGCTTTTTTCCATTCTTCTCTGTATGATGTTTAGGATGGACTTCACCAACTCCCAGGAAGGCAGGGAAGGCCCTACCCTGAGTCAGGTGGGACTAAAGGTTGTCTGAAGGCTGGGCCTGCTGTACCTTGTTTGGTGTGATACAAAGAGTGATGGATATACCTGGTCGCTTTTCTTTCCTCCTGAGTATGGAATGCATCTTAATGCTAATTAAATCCTGTATCCCAGAACTGTTTGCCTTTTTTTGAAAGGACTTCTTTTTCTGTTTTTTGCAGGCATGGTTCAGAAACTTGACCAGAAGCTGCCTGTAGCCAACGAGTACCTGCTGCTTTCAGGCGGTGTGCGGGAAGGTGTGGTGGACATTGACCTTGATGAGCTGAATGTTTATGCACGAGGCACAGACTATGACATGGACTTCACCCTGCTTGTGCCCGCGCTAAAGCTGCATGACCGCAACCAGCCAGTCACGCTGGACATGCGCCACTCGGCTTTGTGCCACTCCTGGCTGAGCCTGCGTCTGTTTGATGAAGGAACTATCAGCAAATGGAAGGACTGCTGCACAATTGTGGACCATATCAATGGAGCTACCAATTACTTCTTCTCTCCAACGAAAGTTGCAGACTGGTTCTATGACTCCATTAGCATCGTCCTCTCTGAGATCCAGAAAAAGCCCCAGCGAGGGATGCCAAAAGTGGAGAAGGTAGAAAAGAATGGTACTATCATATCCATCATTTTGGGAGTGGGCAGCAGCCGCATGCTGTATGACGTTGTCCCTGTGGTGTCCTTCAAAGGCTGGCCAGCTGTGGCACAGAGCTGGCTGATGGAGAACCACTTCTGGGATGGGAAGATCACAGAGGAGGAAGTCATAAGTGGGTTTTACTTAGTGCCTGCCTGTTCCTACAAGGGGAAGAAGGACAACGAATGGAGGCTGTCATTTGCCAGGAGTGAAGTGCAGCTGAAAAAGTGCATCTCCAGCAGCCTCATGCAAGCCTATCAGGCCTGCAAAGCTATCATCATCAAATTGCTGTCCCGCCCCAAAGCCATCAGCCCATATCACTTGCGGAGCATGATGCTGTGGGCTTGTGACAGGCTGCCAGCCAGCTACTTGGCCCAGGAAGATTACGCAGCCCATTTCCTCCTGGGCCTCATTGACGATCTCCAGCACTGCTTGGTCAACAAGATGTGCCCTAACTATTTCATCCCCCAGTGCAATATGCTGGAGCACCTCTCTGAAGAAACCGTCATGCTGCACGCACGGAAGCTGTCCTCAGTCCGCTCAGACCCCGCCGAGCACCTTCGAACTGCCATAGAACATGTCAAAGCAGCCAACCGACTAACACTGGAGCTCCAGCGGCGGGGCAGCACCACCAGCATCCCCTCCCCACAATCAGACGGAGGCGACACCAACCAGCCTGATGACCGATTAGCCAAAAAGTTGCAACAGCTAGTGACTGAGAACCCTGGGAAGTCCATCTCTGTCTTCATTAATCCAGATGATGTCACAAGGCCCCACTTCAGAATTGATGATAAATTTTTCTGAGCTTTCGTCCATGTTTCTTGGGATTTTTTATTTTCTGTTTGAAAACTCTTGCAGTGTGCAGGTTTTTTTGTTTGGTTTTCCTTGATGACTTGGTCTCTTGATTTTTACATATCCAGTGTAGATTGGATCTGTTGAGAACAATGTGAATAAATTATAAATCCTGGTTCTGCAGGACAGTGCAGACTTTGAAACAGTACATTACTATTTCATATGCTGCTTTGATTTTTTTCACCCACCCTGCCCCATTGTCTGTGAGTAGTTTCTAAAGGAGAACATGCATCATAAACACATGCCATAGTGTAACGTAGGGGTTTTTTCCAAGCTTCCATAATTTATCTACATTACTGGGCCTGGAAAAAGGACAACTCATCTTCCGTTGCTTTGGAAATCCACTTCTTTTTCCATGAGCTTCCATCACCCTAAAGAAATGAGGAGAGACTGGGTTGGAAAGCACTACTGGTAAATTGACAAGGCCAAATCTGCTGGGCTGAAGCTCAGTTCATCTGTTCTTCACACTTTACACTAGGGAAGAAAGTTGACTTTAAAGATGATGCAGCATTTGGGGGAAGAGTTGTTTCTGTTTTGATCTACTTTTGAATGTAATTGTTCATTAATTGGACCTTGTACAGTCCAGAGGGTTGTTTCGGCTGCTTTTCCATGCAGAATAAGGTTATGGAATGTTAGTTTTAGTGTGTGTAATTATTCAAAGCCTTATTTAAATTCTATTAAAGAACATACCATTTTAAATGTAATTGCACTAATGAAATTTCTGCCATTACCTCAGTCCCACTGTTTGTGTTTCTTTCATGAATTAGTATCTGTTATTAGTTCTCAGTATTGCTGATTGCTTGAGACCCCTCAGGTCTCATGGTTTCAGGTGATTTCTTGATTGTCTTTTACAAAAGACTCTTCCTTGTTAGCCTGGCTATGTGTGAG
This sequence comes from Calyptomena viridis, assembly GCA_013390005.1. Lineage (NCBI taxonomy): Eukaryota > Metazoa > Chordata > Aves > Passeriformes > Eurylaimidae > Calyptomena > Calyptomena viridis. Next base: position 126,541 of record WEIV01018097.1, read on the forward strand.
CAGTCAGAGTTTTGCATTGGCATATTTCTTTGGATGCGTATTGTGTGTTGCAGTGCATATTGCATTAATATGTATTGCATGTTGTTGAAACAGGTTTACCATTAGATAAGGATGTAATGCTAAAGCAGTGGTATGTGCAAAGTGAATCAGCCAGACCTCGAGCAAAGGAGCTACCTTGCTTCTGTAATGCATGTATTAGGCCTGATCCTTTATGGCAGTTACCATTCCCTGGATTTCTGAGGACTTTCTGACTTACCCTGGGACATGTGAGATCTTACTCTGGTCTCATGTTTGCAAAAGTTGTGTTTGTATGTAAACTTGTGGTGCAACAGTAGCCTTGAAAAACACATACGCTTTTCTTCTGTGTGTAGGATAAGATGTATGGTGACAAGAGTTAGTCTGAGCCAAAAATAATTCCAAGAGTTCAAGGATAGAGTGACTTATTGTGGCTGGCTGGCCAGTGACTGGTATTTAGGCCTTAAATCAGCAATTTGGGCTTACGGATTATCCCAGAGATGCTGTTCTGATCCAAACTTGATGCATGTGTTAAAATGTGATTATTAGAGCAGGTTGAAGTATTTTTAAAATATTTGACAGACAAATGAGGTGTATATCTAGTAAATTCCAACTGATAAGACTTGCATATGAAAAATGTGTCACTTTTTTAGCCCAACCTTTCTGGTAAAGAAACCAGGCTGGTGGAGCTACACTCAACAGCTTTGGAAACTGCTTTATTAGATGGCAGGGAGGTTTCAATACCTGATCTAGTGCCCAAGTCATGTCTTAAAACAAAACTTTGGCTCCTCCATCTCTTGGGCATACTTGCAAACTTCACCCCATTGCTGTAGCCAAGATGTTCACATTTACCTGAATTTACTGGTACACACTTACGAGAAGCTCTCAGAAGTTGCTGGCTAGATGGAGTGGTTGAAGATTTAACTTTAAAGCACAACTGGCTAGTGATCATGAGCTCCGGTGCAGCTGCAGTTATGGTCTTGGGAAGGACATGGATTGACTTCAGCGGAAACAGAACCGGGTCCTACCTGTGTGTCTATTGCCAAAGATAGGTCTCCATGTAAACCTGTGTAACCTGCCAGAGGAGGCAGGAAAAACAACTGGGAATCCTCTCCAGAAGTGCTTGGGAAATGCAGATTTATTGATATGGTCTTTTCCCCCATCTCTGGGACTTCTGTTTATTGAAAGAGGAGTCTGGGCTTCAGGATGGAAGTTTCCCATCACTACATGAGAAATCTGCTCAGCACAAAGCTGCAGTATCCTGGCAGACAGAGTACTTTCCTGAGACTCCCAGTGTCCATGCCGGTGCTCCTGAGATATGCAGAAACACAGCCTTCCTCATGCCAGTTCAATGTCCCAGTGACCAGCAGTTTGACTAGCCCATGTCAAGCTCTGGCGTGTGCTCCTTCTTTTTTTTGTTTTAATTAAAAAAAATTTTGAAAAGTATCCATCTTGTTCTTCCTGCATTGTGTGTGTGTTGGGGCTTTTTTGTGGGAGAGAGGAGGCTTGTCTTTTTACTGGACTGAAAAGCAATTTTACAGGTAGGTCTGTGAGAATGTTATATCCTCTACCTGGAGCATCTGTCTTCAAAGGAGGCAGAATCCTAATCTTCAGTAGGTTTATGTCTGTCTGGTATTTGTTCCTCTCCACATACTTAATGAAGGAGGCTGCCATCCCAGATGTGTGCTGTGTATATCAGAGAACACTGAAGATCCTATTTTTTAACTCTCCTATTGTCCCTTCTTGCCTTTGTGAGTATATGCTGGGAGGGAATTGTGAAGTACATAGGTCTCTGTATGGGATTTCAAAGTAGCCAATGGGTTTAGATACAAATGACCTATTGTTCTTCACTTATCCATGCACATTTCAAAGGGACCGTGGATGCTTTTCCTATTAGGAAATTCTTGAAAGTCATTCATACAAGCATTTTAGAGCACTCAGCCCCATGGGGTTAGAGACTTGGCCAATCTGACGAACACTGGAATAAGTGGATTTGAGGCATCAGAGAAGTGGGGAGGAAGGAAAAGTGCCCTTCAGAGGCTCCACTTCTGCTTCTCAGTGTGAGCCCTTGTGGGCCTTCTGACTCTGGTCCTACTCTTGGAACAAGCTTTTGCCTTTGCTCTTTCTGGTCACTAGCATGGTATGAGAAGCAGCTAATTTGACTGGTTCCACCTGTCACTTCTTCAGGGGGGCACCTGAGCTGCTGCAGAGGTGACAAAACCACCAGCCAGTGGAGGGTTACTCTCTGTGCTGTTCTGGAAGGAGAATTCATTTTTGAGCAGAAGGGAACAGCAGCCCAAAAGCTTTGTGGAAGCCTGCAGTCTCTGCTCCTTCAAGCATGTTATGTGAAGCCTCAGTCACTTTTGTCTGGCTGTGATAAATCAGTTTCTCTGCATTTTCCAATACTTTAGCCTGCAGAAAACTACAGCTGAGCATCAGAGTCACTCTTTGCAGCAAAATACCAGCAGGACTTTAACCATGCAGTGCCCAAAATAGAAGTCAGTCCTCAAAAGCCTCTGAAAGAGCTGTTTTTTAGTAATCTGTCTTTTCTGTTGTCCTGTCGCTTTGAGAAATAGTGCTAATTTTGATCTAAGTTTTTGGACTTTCCCTGATGGCCCTGTTCCAGTGGAGAACAACTTTCTTTTGGCAGCTGTGGTGGTTCTGGGTTTGACAGGGACACCAGAGCTCTGTGCCTTTCCACTGCTTGGTCTCCTCATGCTAGGCTGTGAAACAGGATTGTGTCTGCTGCAAAATTGACAGGTCATGACTGAAATGAATGCTGAAAGATGGCAGTCACTCTTGAAATGCGATGTCCAGCATTTTTGGCCATACGAAATGATTTCCAAACTCCGTGTAAGCACTGTGTTTGAAAAGAAGTACAGGGTAGCTGACTGCATGCAGAAGATGCTGTCCCAGTGCCAAGAACCCACCCATAGCTGGTGGTCTCCAATCAGTTGTTTACTTTTTTCTGGTGAATCTGGGGATACTGGGGAACATGACTACTTAGAATCTTTAGAAAGCCAGAGATTCCTGAAAATTGTATTGCTCTGCTCTCCAAAGGCTGTTACTGGTGCCTTAACCCAACTCCAAACAGCTGCAGCCTCTGAAAACTTGTCTGTAACAAAGGTTTATTTAGGTGTGTCACCAGTTGGTTTGGTGCATAGGGATAAATGCACATGGCAGCTGGGCAATCGGATCAATAGTGTCTAGGAGGTGGTGGCTGGAATGAAGGGTCACAGGACAGGACCCAGTTCCCATTAGACTCCATTGGGAGACTTGAAAATACTCTTGAAATGGAGCATGTGCAGTTTTCTGGACCAAGTTGATTGTGATCAGACCAAAGTAAGCAGGCAGCTACCATATTTTATTAACCTATGCATAATACAAGCAGCCATGCATAATGCAAGCAAATGTGGCAGAGGGGAAGGAAGGTAGACTTTACCAATTAATATTTCTCATGAAAATTTTTTTAAAAGGTGCGTATAGTTGCTGCCTAGAATTGCTTAAAACATCCATATGTCTTTTTGCAGGTTCCATGCTGGATGCATTTTGCCTCTTCATTTTGTGTTAAAGTGAGTGTGTTTGAAAGGTCACTGGACAGCTGAGTGTAATAGTGTTCACATTCTTCTGGCATTGCTCAATGATTAGAAGTATTCAGCATGCAAATAGCTTGCTCAACTTCAGCAAGTACATCATTTCCCTCCTGCCAGCCTTGCCTGGGGGGAGCTAATTTTATATTATACAGTGACTGTCTCTAATGGCTCCTGATGAAGCTCCACAAAAAGGCAAATAACCATCATGGGACAAAGGCTAAACAAGGAGAGGGGAGCAAAACAGCACAGAGATTAAGAAGTTACTGGCCAAGGGACTCTTGCTGATATGCTTTGTTTTTAGGCGAATTCAGCATTATATTTAGCATATTTTGGCTGTCTGTCAAGTGAATCCCAATTTATTTCCTCTGAATACTTTTAGAATAGTGATAAAATAGCCCTCACTCCCTTCTCCTCCCTCTTTGCCATTTATAATCTATTATTTTGGGACTGCTCTGAGGAACTATTGTGTTTTCCTATTATCATTGTCCCTGGCTCAGCACTGTGCTTCCAAGCTGAATGTAGGCTTTTGGGGGTTATTTTTATCTTACTGGCCTTCTGTGGTAGAGGAACACGCTCTCATTCAGTCTCCAGACAGCCTGATTTGCTGAGCAGAGATGTGGGTGCATATCGAGGGCATCAGGCTCTCTTTAAACTGGTGCAGCCCTGTCTTTTCCTGCCGGTTTTCATGTGTTAGGAATATCAATATGGAAGACATGACTAAGGTCTTGTTAGGCACTGAGAAGACAAGATACCTGATTCTGAAGTCAAGCAGACTCCAGTTCAAAGTGAAAATTGATCCCGAACAGCCACTTTTCTCCCTGATTCTCAGCTCCTCTGGCCCCTTTGTTTTAGCTTTGTTTTGGGGAGGTGGAGAGGAGAGAGATGAGCTGCTTTTGTCCACTTCGGTGGCTACAAATCATAGCTTTGGCCTAGGACGTTAATCACTTCATTCATTAATGGCTTTGTCTCCAGGGCTCCTATTGCTTCACACCCCGTCATGACTGAGGGACAAGGAGAGGGCTAGTCCTCAGTTAAAGGAGACTCTATAAACAGAAGCCAACTGTCCGGCATCCTAACAGCCCATTGTGACTAAGGACTGAGAAGTCCACCAAGGCATATGTTACCAGGTCAGTAGTACAAAACTGGTTCCTCACTTGTTCTTTCCCCGAGGCATGGCTTTTTTCAGCAGCAAAACCCATTGAAGGCAGAATGTGAAACCCAGTGCACCAGGAGATAAGGAAAGAAGTGCAGCTGAAATGGTTCCTCCTGTCTGTTTTGCCCACCTGTCTGTTTTGTACCCAGCCTGCCCCATTCACCTCTCCAAAGCATCTTTAAATAAACTTTCCAGAGGTGTTCTGCTACACAATAATGAACTCAAATGAAATGAAATGAAATGCTGCTGAATGGAACTGCATAAATGCCTTGTCATATTTTGTTATAATCACCTAAAGCAACCTCATCATGTGTGTCATCTGTCTTTCCAGCTTACTTGTGGAGCAGCAAGCCCCATGGTGACTGGGCAAAAAAGGAAGAGAAATGCAAGTTCATGTGAGTTGGAGTAAATAATTCAGGGGCCCTGGCTGTTGTTCTGATACACAGTGCTACCCAGGCTGCCAGGGCATACTGGTCCAGCACGCACAGAAATCACGCTTTCTGAAGTAAAAGCAAGATGTGGAGGAAACTGAGCAAACCCTCCAGCCTGTTAACTTTCCAGCTCATTGAGTAGGTGGAAACTCAGCTGTGTGGCTGTGTGGAGAGCTGGAGTGAGGCTGCGGGGTGTGGGAGCAGTGCAAGTATGAGCAGACCGGTGGCCTCTTCAGCTGGTGTGCACTGGCACTGACAGTTGCACTACTATGCACTGTTGTGAAACTGATTGAATACAGTCAGTATTGAGTTTGAAGGCCATTTCTGAATAACTGGTCAAGAGAAAAAAGGCAGAAAAAACCACCTAAAAAGCAGTATATCGCGCACAGCCCTTCCACAGAGCAGAGAGGAGTGAAAAGCAGCTTCACATGATCAGTTTTAATGTTGTGCTAGACTTGGATTTCCTGCCCAGCTGCCAACTCACAGGGAACCTTACTTTGTGGTGCTCTGCCTGGAAGGGGTTTTGTTCTGGCTATAGAGCTGCAATAACTCTGGAAAAAATGCAGTCTTGGAGGCAAATGCAAACTCATGTCTGAGTGCTCCACAGAGCACCAGGCACAACAGTGCTTTGTGTGTGGGTGCATGTGTAAAATCTTTAAACTTACAGTCTTCCAGTTTCTTGCTATATTAGTGTCTTAAAAGTTCTCCTGAACAACGAAGACCTCTGTGAAGTGTTTCTCACCTTGATACTTTTATCTCAAATTAAAAGGAAGTCAGTACAGCACAACAGTGCAAGGATGAGGCACATTTAGTAACTCCTATACAATGTGCCAGGAGATCTTTGTGTTTGTGGAACAGAGCCCTGCCTGGTTTGGCTTTCCTGCCCCTCTGTGCCTTCACACCCATGCACATACAGGAGAGGTCTCAGGTGTAGTCTGGATGTACTGGGGACAGCTACAGCTGCCCCTCCCTGGCTGATGGGCTCTAGGTTCAGCCCAGCAGAGCAGTCGGTAGGTTGGGATGATTGTGTCTCTTTGCAGTTCAGCTGTCCCAGTGGCCACATCCTGTTGACTGCTCACCTTTCATTTCAGGCATGAATAACTGCAGCTGTAAAGCTGCACATGCATTGAAGAATTGAACATATTTTTGCACAAAGCTGAGGGGTTATGAATTGCTGCAGTTTATGACTGGGAGTGGGATTTATTTATCACAAAGAACTGAGTTAATATGGCTATTTGTGCAACCAGATCTGATGTCTAAGGGTATTTAGACATCTGAGTCATGCCCCTCTAGCATCACTGGTGCTTGCTGGCACAGACCTGGTTGCTCGAATACTTGTTTAATGGTATGATGCCACTGTCATATAATGACTCGCCCCAGTCACTGCTTGGGCCCAGTGAAACCACCTGTACTTCTCTGACCTGACTGCTAAAAGGTCCTTAAGATCCAAATGCCATGTCTCCTTCAAGAGCTAACCACTCTCTTACTGAGCACTTCCCTTGACAAGGCACTCTGTGAGCTTGAAGAGCTCTGTCCAGGAGCCAAGGGACATTGCCAGCTGGGAGGAGATGGGGTGTATCTCCCTCCCCCCCTTCCCAGTGCTCTGTGCTTGGCTAGGAAATAAGACCTGTGTCTTTTTCCGGGGGCATTCAGCACCTGAACAGCACAGTCCCACCCAGGACCAGCCCAGCACTCCCAGATGAGGCAGCCCTGCACACAGGCTGATCTGCTCTTTCCTTCCACGGCACTAGTGAGACCATATGCAGCTCCCATTTCTGGGAAGAACTCTTTTAGAGCCAGCTCAGGTATCTCTCAACTGCATAGCATTTGCCATATGGGAAACATCCACTCTGCTTACAAAGCTGAGTAATGTCTCACAGCAGTATTGCAGCTTCCCAGTTCTTACTGGAAATAATCTTCTGATCTCATTTGTCCATGGCCTTGTCCCTTTACATGTCTAGCAAGAAAAAACATCATTTTGAGGTCAGGGTGATGATGGGAAAGATATCTGCTGTTGTCAATTTTACACTCAGTACTTAGCAAATGTCCATGTTTGCCAACCTGAATTCAAAAGATCAAGTGAGGGGCATGAGGACAGAATAGCAACAGAAATTAATGAATGCGTTTGTAAAATAACCTCTTGTATGTATGACTCAATTTTAGTACCTGATATTCAGCCTGGTCACAAAGAGATCATGTTGGTTTGCACTTCTGCAACCACTGAAATTCCTTTGCAGTCAGTTAGAGACAGGAATTTCCATTAAGTATATATAGTATTTCTTCAGGTTCATTTGAAGAGAGGGATAATATATCATTGCTCCCAGTGGGGACATAGCTACCTCATAGTTTATGTCTGCTGTCAGGCATTAAAGCTGGGCTTGAATGGTGTCAATCGATAGTGGGAAATAGCCTGAAACTGCTAAGTGCAGCTCTAATATTCTTTATGCAAACCATAATGCTCACCAGAGAGCACACCTGCTCAAACAAGTAAAGAAACAGGATTGACTCCTCTATTTGCTAAATGATTCTTAATGTTTCCCGTATTTTTTTGTGGTTTGCATATCTTAAGAAAAAAAAAGTTGCTGAAACTACAGAGGGTAGTAGCAACCAAAATTAAGAAAAGAGTACCTCTCTTTTTGATACAAATGTGTGTTGCCCATACACTCGAGGACAGGTGAGCTATCCTGGACCATCTCCAAGCCCAACTCACTGAGTTCTATCCCCTTCATCTGCTTAATGCCTAACAATTCCTATCTTGATTCAGACCGAAGCAGGTACACGTTTCTGTCTCAGGCAGAACTAGTTCATGGATGTTACATCCTGTGTAGGTCCTGAGCACCCCTATGCTGCATCCAACATTGTCAGCCACTAACTAGCTGCTCAACCTGAAGCTGGACCTGACTGCCCTTATAGCTGAGAACCTTCTGCTCACATCAGATTAACAGGAGCCACTTGTCCTCATGATTGCCAGTGGCTGGACCTGGAATGTGCTCATGCTAAGTCAATTCATTTGCTCTGAAAACACAGCTGATGCACAGAGGAAGACCAGTATTATGACAAGCAGGCCCTAAGGGTCTGGGATCACCTTATTCCATCTGCAAGCTGGAGCAATTGCAGTGATACCTGAGCTTCATGGCAGTACTGACCGCCTTCCCCCTCTCATATACAGAAAAGTGAAATAGGAGATAAAAAACCCCTTAGTTTTCATATTTCTTTCTGCAGGGCAGCCCTGACTTTCATGGCACACCTGGCCATCACTGTGCATGGGAAGGTTTATCCTTCCCAGCTGGCCCCAGCACAGTGTACTGATTGATCAGCAAGGCTGGGCACAGCAGCAGCACAGGTGAGGGTGATGTGTGTTAAAAGCCATGAGGCAGCACAAGGTTACAAATAAAGAAAGAGGGGATGGGGAAGGTCATGCTGATGTGTCTCTGCTTTGATGGCTGACTGGATGGGAACTGCAGTCAAAGGAAGGTCAGTGAGTCTTTTTGCGATATGAGTATGAATCTGTACATAGTGTAAAAAGTACTTCTGTGTCCTGGGTCTGGCCCCTGAGGAGCTTTGGTCAGACCCTGTGGTCAGGAGAGAAATAGCTTATGAGCTGTGAAATGGTAGAAAAGGCAAACCCTCATTTTGGTAGATGTGTGCACTCACCTTTCTCACTTTAGTGTTTCTTCTTATCACCTGGAGATAACAACAAAGCTGTAAGAAACCTTGTGAGCTGAGTAAGATGAAAAGGCAGGGTTTGCTTATGTATGCCAGGAGCTAGGTGACTAGAGAGCCTGAGGCAATTTTCTGGGAATTTGAAGCAGCAATTGTCCTGCTGCTTGCTCTTTCCCTAAGAAAGGAGCAAGGTAATAAAACAAGGAGAAGGTAGTGCGAATGCCTTGCAGATGCGCTGTCTGGAGGAGTCTGGTTTGGGGAACTGAGTGGTAGAAATCTGCTTGACCTCGAAGGCAAGGGGCCTTGGAAATGCCGCTGGACTCAAGTTATCTGAAGCTGTTGGTTCCCTGAATGGTGACACTGCACAGCTGTCAGCGCCTGTACACGTCCCTCTGGGGAGAAGTATGGGGTCAAACTGTAAAGAAAGGGCATATCCTGGTACACAGACAGCTTTGCTACTATCACTAGTAAGCTGGACACTAGCAGGTACTTATCAGTGGCTGTAAACCCTTGTGAGATGTCACAGAAGGAAGGTGAATTGTTCCCTTGGATAATGTTTCAAATTGCTAGGAAGGGTGTATTTTTTACACTGCGAGTTGAGGGAGCCTAAGCCTGCGAAGTCTTGTGGTCCGTGTGCTTTGTGTTTATCCTACAGGGTGTTCACCTGAACACAGTTTGGGTGCAGGTATGTGTGAGGCCTTTTTCTGCTGGCTGGGTCCTTGGGCTGTGGTGCTTGCAGGGTTGCTTGCTGTGATGCCAGAAGGTTGTGCCAGCTGGGAACACAGCTGAGCTCTCTTGATCAAGGAAATTCAGTAGCTTGGTTAAATCCTTACTTGAGGAGCGTGTTGTCTGCAGGTTGACTTTGAACTATCCCTGCCTGAAATGCCTGCAGTAGTGACTTCACTGACCCAAGCAGTGTGAAAGTCATCAGCAGAGCATAGGTATACTTTTTAATGCTAATGCCCAAGTGTCCCAGGCTGTGTTCTCCAAGTCCTTATTGCCTCTACAAAGTCTCCATGTTGTTAGAAGCAGAAACTGTGCAAAAATATGCTCTCCAGTGTATCACTACCAGTGATACCTCTCCCAGTGCAGCCTGATTTGGGCTTGTTGTGTTATAAAGGCTGTAATTGCTCACCATGCTACACTGCCTCATTTCTTTAACTTTCTTAAAGAAAGAAGTATGGCCTGGAAAAGCAAAGTCCTCTTCTGGATCAGGATTATTGTTTAGACTACAATTTCTATCCTGTCAATACATCTGTCCTCACCTGTGAGCATAGCTAAGGGCTATGGTTATACTGTCTAACTCTCCTGACTCTAGACATGGAGATGAGAGCAGTTGCTGTCTGATTTCTTAGTGAAGTCTTTATGTGAGCTGTCTTGAGGGAGAGTTTTCCCTACGGATGATTTGTTAAAAATGCAAACAAAACTCCAAAGAAGTAAATTCATCAGGTTCTGAAGAGGCTCATTGTGTTGGTCCTGAAATAAGAATTTTGGCAGGTCTCTCAGCGAGGTGGTAGGTGCATTGTCATTGCTCTCTGCATAGCCTGAGTAGCACATCACTAGAAATGAGCAGAAGTTGGAGTTCTCATTTGAGAGCTTTAATGATAGAGTATGAAAAGCAAAGCCACCACCTTCTTTCTCCTATGCTCTCCCTTCTATGAGACTCTAGCAGCTGCCTTTAGACATTTTGTTAGTAAATTTTTAATCTTCCTTCTAGGTATTTCTTCTACCTACTAGTTTCCACTACAGGTGATAGAATGGGAGTTTCTCTTCTGGATTCCACCCTCTGGTTGAATCTGAAAATCTGATAGGAAGAGTGTATCTTTATCTGCTCTTGTTTTGCCTGAAGTGTATAAAATCCATGATGAACATTCTCATTATAAATGTGCTTGCTTCTTGATGTCTGACTCCAGCCAGCTGCTGTTCCTATTTCCCATCCCTGATGCTTCCTGAATGAGGGCTGTTGATTTCTATATGGAGATGAGCTAAATCAGCAGTGATGCTCCAGATCTTATGAATTTTCGTAATTGCTGGAGGATCTGGTTATCGTGGGTAACAAGTCATCATCTCTGGTAGAAGATAAGATTGTTTTATGCTGCCATTTTTATTCTTGAAATGATAGTGCCTTTTTACCTTTGAGATTTTTAACAATGCAGGAAGATAGTATTGCATGACCTTGCTTTTGGAAGTGAGTAGAAACTGAAGGCAGCCAGCATTGTTTTCATCTTTTCTCAACCTAACTTCTTCCTTCCCAGTCCTCTTTTTCCTATTTGCCCTTGTAATTGGAGAAAAGATGGACCCACAAAGTTATGCAGTATCAGAAATGTAATCTAGACATCTCTTTAGTGAATCACGTTTCTACTGTGCCCTTCAAACAGAAGTCAGATGCCTACAGTCTATTTTCTTTGAGCTGCTTGGAAAAAATCTGAGCTGCAACTATTGAGAGATACATATTTGAGGGACACCTGGAGGCGTCTGTTCTCACAAAAACAGCACAATACTTCACTGAAAAGCAGCTTTGCTCAAGGACAGCTTTATCCCCTTCCTAAAAGATCAAACTCTTCATGGGAGGGCAGGTAGGGGCCACTAGGGACTTTGATAAGGTGATGAAAGCCTCTAAGTGATTCATTTTTTGAGCAGAACAGGAGTTCAGGCTGTGCAGATCTGCAGAAAAGATTTTAAAATACCCTCTCATGCTGTCTGGGAACAATGGAGGACTTGGTGAAAGATCAGGTTCATTTTCTGTCTTTGTGCCTTCTCCAGGCCATTTTGTTACTGAACAAAAGCCTTGCATGCTGTGTGATGAGAGCTAGCCAAGTTCAGATTCCTAAAGCTGGATCTTCTTTTCAGAGCATCACTAAGCTCCTGCCTTCTGTTCCAGAATGAGAAACTTGTAGAAACATGGAAAGAAAAGCCTCTGTTGAGCAAAAGCTAAACTGGAGGTGATCAATTACATGCAGATGACTGGCAAGAAATTTTGACAATTGAGATATTGAACTCCTCCAAGTGTAAGATAATTTTTACTTCCAGATTTGTCCCTATCCTCAGGTTCTCCCACATGAGAGATTTCATAGCTGCCTACAAGCGCATATATTATTTGGCAAGACTAAGGCCAAGGAAATGGAAAGCTCGGAGGAGGATCAAGGGAGGTATCCAGACAATTTGGACAGTGCCATTGCTTTGAGATACATGAAGCTGCATGTAGCTGCTTTCGACAGATGGGTTGAGATCTTGAGGCTTTATTAAAAAACTGAAGGTGTAGATTCTGGAGCCTGTAAATACACAATGAGATGCTCAGATAACTGGTTGCTCCTAAATCCAGGTTGTGCTGGGCTTGGTTCTTAGAACCACAAATTATGCAAACTAGTTCATTTGACTGAAGTTGTGTGTTCCTTAGCCTTCCCCTCTGCACAAATCTCTCAGATGTTTGAATCCTTTAAGTGGTGGAAATGAGATGTAAGCTCTGGAAAGCCCTGGTTGAGTGGTCAGTGAAATCCTGTGTTGAGGCCCAGTAATGCTGGGTTATCCAGATTAGACACTGCATCTGATTATCCTGCTGATAATCCTACCCTCAGTAATTTAATCAGGCTGGGGATTGCAAGGCCAGGGTCAGGCAGAAATAATGGGTGATTGCCCCCTTGTGCATCTGTAGCATTTGGAATTCCTTGTTTGTGGCAACATCTGTAATGCATTTAAATAAATATACTTGTGGAATAGTGCTGTATTGCCACTAGCATTGCAACAGGAGTCTGCTGGTGTTTCTCACTGTTTGTAAGTGGGAAGCTGGTTATTGAGTGGTTTGAGGTGACCCACATTCCTGCACTTGCTTTCTTTGAATTCTCACGAAGTGCATGTGGGAGGGAACTGTTACGTGATGCCAATTTAAACAAATTAGGATGGCAAAGAGAATGATCCAGTCCAGTAAGAGAAACAGATGGTGTCAACTGAGGCAGGACTCCTTGCTTACTGCTACGGGAGAGCTGGGTGAAGTGATCTGTATCTTGATCCTATCTCTGGCAAAAGCTCCCTCAGTGTGGGTTGAGAATGAAGCTGCCTGGGCATGTGTTTGCAGAAGTGCCCAAAGGGGGGGCTATGTGCTTGTTACCTAATTTGGCCCAAAAGGCAGGGATTTAGACTGCCTGATGCCTGAAGCACCAGGTCCTACAGAAAAACTGCTACTCAGTTTATCTAGCTTCTCCAAACCTGAGATGGATTAAGACCTTATTGTGAGACCCACCTAAACACACTAACTGCTAAAGGGAAAATAAAAAGGCAACATTCTCCATGTACTGTATGAACCTGGCTCCAGTAGCTAAGCAGAGTCTTATTCAAGGATAATTATATTTTAGGATTTGGGATATAGGCTGGAGGATAATGAGTGTGCTTGGAGCAGTTCCATGCATATCTGAGTATTTCCATGCATGTCTGTGTATTTGTGTTGGGCTTTTACTACAGTGTCTATCTGGTTGGAAAAGCATTTGAAAAATGCTAATATACACTTATAATATACATTTTTACACACTCAAAAAGGTATAAAATCTGTATCCTGTGCAGGACTGTTAAGATAAGGATAATATTAACCCTTGTGAAGCACTCCTGCTGGATACAGCGCAGAGGGTGGGCAAAGAAAAGCTCGGGAATTCCTGTTCCAGCCGGGAGAGGGCGGAGGCTCACGCATAGCTTCGAGAGGCTGGCTATTCCTGAGGAGGGGTTGCGTACTCCTAGCTGGGCTCCCTTCTGGACCAGGGCACCGGAGAGCCACGAAACAGCCGTGAGACAACGATGATCTGCTATGTCTGGGGAAGGAGGCTCGTCCTAGCGCAGGGTTGAGAAGAACAGGGAAAGGAGGAGTGGGAAAAAAATAAACAAGGAAAGAATGGGTGCTGCAGGAAGGGAAGGAATAGGAGGTGGCAATGGGCAGGAAGATGAGCTTTCTTCCATGTGGCAGACGTGGCTAGTGTCTTTGTGCAGATGCCAGAATTGCAATACTTTGTGCACGTAGGAGGGCTGAAGCCGTGGAACGGGGGGAGATGGCTTAGCTGGAGCTCACAGTCTAGGATCTGCCTTGGGGAAGGTGTCTGCATGCACTGGCCTAGGGTGTTTCAGGTCAACATGACTCCTACCTGATGCTGCTGCCTTAGAGGCACTCTGAGCACTGCATTGAGGATGTTATTTTATTCCTTAGATATTCATGACAAGGGAAATCTTCACGATCGAGCAGTGTTCCCAGCAAATGCTTTTATTTTGGGGCCCTTTGACAGTTGGTGCTTTCTCAGTGCTGGCAGGAAAACATCTTCCCACTGGAAAACAACCCCATTGCTTTTCCCACTTGATGGCTTTTTCTGCTGCCAGTTGGCTGCACATCCCATCACTTGGTGTTTCTAGTGCTCTCAGCCTTGACGTTGCATCTTCTTGTTTCCTTGCTGTCTGTCCTTTTGTTTGCTACAGCTGATCTCCTCTCATCCTGAACCTCTTGCCTTCTCATCCCACTGCAATGTGGAGCTTTTTGGTTCTTGGTCCTGATTCACTCCAGCCTTGGCTTCTCTACTTGTTACTTGGAGGGTCTCAAACTGTATTGCCATGCTGAGTATGCTAAACTTTTTCAGTTTTGCCACCTTGCTGACTAAATAGTTTTCCTTCTCTAGCTTTCTTGCTGGCATGGCATTCGGTCACAATTGGCTTCCTGCCACCTTGAGTCAGTCCAAACCTTCCTCTGCCTTCATTTTCTTTTTCTGACCAAAATCTCTTCTATTTCTTCTAAGTTTAAAAAGAAATGCAAGATGATGTGCTCACCTTTCTTGTCCTTGTCTCTTGGATGTGAGCACCAGCACTTTTTCTCATCTCCCAGACACCCTGTATCTATTCCTATCCATGCTGTTATTCTTCCCCTTCAGCCCACCCTCTCTTCTGGCAGCTCTTCCTTAAAAAAATAAACTTGCTGTTCAAACCCCCACGTTTCTCTAAATGCAGCCTATCTTTGAACTTTGACTTGCAAAGTGCCTTCATTGGTCAGCCCTTCTTTCTTCTCATGCCCATACTCTTATCACCTGGGATGTTACTGCTCTGTTCTCCCCTTCCCTCTCTAGACTGTCTTCAACAATGTTCCCTGGAGGATGCTGTTCTTCCCTTTGGCCTTTTCCAATCTAAATTTGTTCAAGTGTCCCATGTGTCCCATATTACTCTGTCCTTGGGGCTCTTTCCTAATGTTACGTCTTATTTGACTGATCTCATCCAAGCAGTAAATTGCCTTTGTGGTTGCCTTTCCCCCTCTCCTCAGTCTGAAAACAGCGGGAGAGAGGCATGTCCTGAAGATCTCTGTGCAGGTCCAGATATTTGCTCCAATCTGTCTAGAGTAGAGCTTTTCAGTGTTCCTTTGTCTCCAGTCTATTCCTGCTTTTCCATTGGCACCTGACATTACTGTCAGGCCCTCAACTTGTGTGCTGGGGCCTCAACATGTCTTGAATATGGCACTGGGTTCTCAGGTCACAGCTATTTTAATGCATACTGCTGTGTAAGGTTCTTTCTCCCACACCACACAAACCTTCACTGACATCTTTCTGTTACTGACACAGATTTTTCCCCTTGATGAGAGTGATCGCAGGCTCCTTCTGTCTATGCTGAGTGTTGCTTTCAGGGTGATCCTTTCCTTAGCTCAGAAAAAATGTCTCTTGGAGTTGGTGTTTTTTGCAAAGCAAATCCCTAATGCAGTAAATACTGTAAAAAAAAAATGCCCAAGGAGAGCTGTATTTTCTTTTTCCCACCATTCTTTATGCAGTTGGTCCTCCGAAAAGAGAGGAATGTCCTCTTAGCACTGTTTGCTGAAGCTGTTTCTTGGTTCTGATATTTTAGTTTTGGAAGGTAATTGCTTGGACTAAGAAACAGAAATAGACTTTTTCCTCTTCACTGAGCTAAGAAAAAAGTTCTAGAAATTCTGGGTGGGAAGGGCTAACTTTATATGCAGTAGAAAGTGAGATCCTGGGAAAGGGCAATAGTGATTCCACTCTGACCCTCCTGGAGCCCATGAAGATCAGCTTGGGGCATGGCTGGGTTGGCCAGCAGCAGGGCTGTACTTGGAGACGTAGCCTCTTAGCTGGCTGTCATGGCCAGCTGTGGTCTGCTTGGCAGATGTGTGTAGCACTGACACAGCTAAAAAGCTCTGCTATTTCAGGGCTTCTTGGCCACAGCAGGATCAAGGGCAAGGCTGGAAGATGAACAGAGAAAAATGAGTCTTTCTGATCTTGTCTAGGTAGTAAGTTGAGTGTTTTTTGGACTTGGTTCTTTACAAGACCTCTGAAACCCATTGTGGGCATCTCTCCTTGATGGGAAAATCAGCCCCTCATACTTGACATGTGTTGGGCTCAGTAGAATAACGGAAGACTTTGCAGAAGCATGTAGTTCTTCCAACCCAGAGCTACAGTTGCTGCAGTGTATTTGAACTGCTAACAGGCAGCAGATTACAAATGCTGCCCATGATCTCAGTCTTGCTTCATCCTTTGCTGAAACGTCTGCAACAGAGAAGAGATGGAGAACTGCTGTACAGTGAACAGGATTGAGATAACTTGCTGGCTACAGTGAGTGTAATTCCAGATTCTTTTTTGAATCTCCTCTATTTTCTGCATCTATATTTAACAGCCACTTTGAAGATGCCACTGCAAAGTTTAGAAAACGGTATAGTTTGATATGTTTACTCCACCTGTGTCAAGAAGGAGGAGTGTAATAATCACATGAGCTCCTTCAAAGCAGTCATGCTCTGCAAGTCCTGGGCAAAGTCATGTGGTTGGATTGCGCAATGAGCGATGCAGCAGAAGTCCCCTGCCTGTTTTGGCCATGCTGTGGCTGCAATTGCCAATGGGTGAGCAAACAAGAGCCTCCAAATGGTGTTCATCCTTTCAGGGTCAAGCATGCTGATTTTCATACTGCTTGGGTTGATTGGAGCCCAGACTTCTAGGATGGGCTCAATGAGATTCCATCAATTAAGGAAAAAAGGCTTAAAGAAATTGCTATTCTGTGTACAAGCAAGTCCAGCCAACCAAGCTTTTCTATAAGCAAAAAATCAGCAGAGTAGAGCAGAGGCAGGCAGTATCCTGGTAGTCTTATTAAATAGGCTATTGAAGACTGCCTCTGGCTAATATTCAGCAGATTTGGGAACAAGTGGCAGGGTCAAGTGCATCTCTAGGTCCTGTGCTGGTTGGAAACCGGGGTTCTTTGAACTTTAAGTTAGAGCCATGAGTATTCTGGGCTTGACTGGTGGTGTTTTCCTGTCAGTGCCAGACCCCTCTACCTCCAAGGGAAATATCATCCTTGTAGCTCAGTCAAGGTGGCCACAAGGATTAGTGTTCTCACTAAATAGTTTATATCCCACTTAAGATGCTGAAGCATAAATCAACATCATCTCTTTGTACTGCAGAGCTGCTGGAAGCTGGTGTGGGTCAAAATGGCTTGAGGGATCAGCCTTCACCCAGGCAAGGTAAAGTGCTCGTGTCAGGAATCAAGTTTCTCCTACAGGCATAAAGAGCTGTCTCCTTGGCCTGCAGCCTTTTGTGTCAGGGATGCAGATGCTCTATGGATGTTGCCTGTTCCTCTGCATTTGGTTTTTTTGGAGGGAAGAACTGAGCCAGCTTTTTTTCTTCATTTCTCCCAGCAAAATGCTTGAGTTTGTACTTCAGGTTAAGCATGTGAATATTTTTGGCCTTTACCATGACTGTTCAAGTGCTTAAAATTTGTCACTGGCTTATGTAACATCTAGTGTGAAGGTGAGCAGCTTCACACCTAAGGACTGGTCTTCTCATTTTTGCAGCTGAGAGTGAGCTAGTTCAGTTAGGATTGCCCTCTGCTTTTGTCATTCTCCCTTATTCACTCCTTTCCCCCTTGTTTTCTATTGTGTATCTCGCTTCTATTAGAATTCAATTTCTCAGTATTTAGCATAATACATATTAAGAGGAGCTTAAGCTCTGAACTGGTCCAGCCAAAAGACTGTCAGTGGTGCTGGTATTAAGCAGCACTTATCTGCCTCTTGTATTTGAACAAACTCTGAGTTTCAGGTTGAAATATCACAGAGAGATCCAAGTCCCTGAGGCATGGGAAAGCTGCACTATGAATACACTAATGATAATGGTCTTGGCTCCACAGGTTTTATTGCATTTGTTATTTTCTAACATTCTGGAAAACATAGCGTTAAAATGAACAAAGTAAACACAGACAAGTGAAAAAAAGATGTTGGAGCTGGATAGGAGATGATTCTTTTTGCCCAAGGCTCTGTTGTCCACTACTTCAGGGTCACTGGAGCAGCCTGGCATATGCTTAGGATTTTGGGGGGGTGTCAGTTGGCATTGAATAGCTAACTTAGTGAGTATCTCATAGGATTGTGGCATCTGAGGGCAGGGATCAGTGTTCTAGAAGTGGCCTTTATGGGGTAGGAACAAGGCAAAGAAATTTTCTCTTGGGATTTGGACCTCAGCAGGGGTCAGCTTGCTATGATTTCTTAAAGTAGAAGATAAGGAATATGAATGCTACTCGGCCCTCATGGCCGAGAGTAGCAATGAGCTAATAGATTTTTTCTAATTGTGGAAAATAGGCATAGGTAAATAGACTATTTACCTTTAAAATTCTATTCTCTGCAAGCATTCAAGCACCTGGCTCTTACGAGGGCTGAGCTGCCAGCAAGAAGCTCTTTCCTGTCTGTCTTGTAAAGTTTTCTTACCATGAGTAAAGTATTCCACATGCATGTAATTACCTTTTCCAATCAAGTCAAAAAGGGGCTACTGCTTAAGTAGCTCCATTCTGCAGTTATTTTCATATTTTATCTACTTACATCAAAGTCTTGAGCTTTTATAATGGTATAGCAACCTGATTTCAGACACCTTCCTTCCTGTCTCTTCTGGATGAGGAGGTGACAAAGTCATTTACTATACTGAATAACTAGATGCCTGTGGTGAGGTTCAGAGGGTCTGTGAAAACACAAAGCATTTTGCTGCAAGGACTGAGAAGAGTCTCCATCTTCCATGGACTTTTGAGGAGCTTGGAGTTCTCAGTATCTCACTAAAATTTGGTGTTGAGCTGTTTGTGTCACATCCAACTACCATTAGAATCAAAATCAAGACTCTTGTTAATGTAAATGGGTGTATATGGATATTTATGAAAATTAGTAGCAGAAGCAAGCTGGTGTTTCTACCAGCCCAATGCTGGTGCTGAGAAGGGCCTTCCTCTGTCAATACAACAATGGTTTCCTCCATCCACGATTTTCTTCCTTTGTAATTTTTTACTTGGTTGCAAGTAATTATAGAGCCTCTGCCTTGTTTGGGTAATTTTGTGACATTAGTGCTTTTTACTTTATTAATATAATACTGTGATTTAATCTCAAAATTTAATCAATAACTTTATGTAATTAAACCATCAGTCCTAGCTGAAAAGTTGTGACTTAGTTTGGTCTTTATTTCACACTTTATTTTTCACTCCTAATGCACTTATTCTATGCTTCTAGCAACTGCTTGGGTGATGCAAGGAAGCTGATGATGTAGTTATTGATGTTTTGTTCATAATCAGAAGCTACCTACATCATCCTCGGGGTGATGAATTACAGCCTGTACAATGTTCTGTAGAACGTTTTTTGTATTTTACCCTACCTATATTATTAAAAACTTCTAGTATCTGTTTACTCCTCTTTCCCCACACTGTGTTCTTTGCTTTTCAGTAGTGTTAGAGGTCCTTCTTGCTGCTGTGTCGTGGCCTACTTTCTTGGAACCTGCTGCTCCAACTTGTGCTCATCTGAGCACAGCTCATGGCATGTGGACATCTTCTGAGCATGGTGCAGTACAGAGCTGTTTTCTGTCCTTAAGGAATCTGTTCTTCTTGCTAATGATGGCAGCTAACAATATCCATTGTTTTTTTTAATAGATGCTTCAGAGTCCAAAAAAAGGACTTTCAGAAGCACTTGGTTGCATCTTGTTCCTTATTGCAACTGCTTTTGAAGTTAGACCCACACTGAACATCAAGGTTAGTAGTTATTCCTCCCTGGTCAGAACTTGGCGCAGCTCCTTTTTGATTGAGCTGTTCATTGTCTTCAAGAAGCATTGTCTTTAAACTTTGGGCAGAACAAATGCTGTTCTGTCCTGTGCAGTGAGAGCAGCTCTGTCTCTAGCTGGGAACTCTTATCTGGGTGCTGAAGTTGAATTTGTTGTCATTTTGGATGGTTATCACCAGAAACTGGCATTAGTCAGATGATATCCCACCACTGGGGATCTGCTACTTCCTGACACATCCAGTCTCATGCAGAAATACCCCATGTAGATATGGCAGCATGTGTGGCTATGTGTAAAACCCTTCAGCATGGCTGGTGTCTCTGCCCTCGTGAATGGAGGGTTCCTCTTAGAAAAGGAGGCATTGTGCCAAGGTAGCAGATGGGCAGGAGCTGCAGCAGCTGGGAGACCATGTATGATCATCATGTGGGCTTACTCTCTGCAGCAGTGCCAAAATGGCCACTTGGGTTTATCATGTCTGTGCCGAGAACTGTTTCTAAGCCAACTGCTTCCAGAGGCAGGCTACAGAAAGGGGGCAGACAGCACTTAGTGCCAGGAGGCAGTGGGCTCTGCCCAGCATCCACCATCAAGAAAGGAAACGGCAGGTGGAGGCTTGAGTAACATCTCATTTCTGTCTATGGGAGGCATCATATGTCTGTTTCTGCCAAGCTGAGCCCTTGCCATTCCCTCTCACCTGTGCAGGCTGAGCTCTTTTCTGCCAAGTGAAACTGCACCTCCACCAGTACACACTGCCTTGCTACTGCTGGGGACAGCAGGGTAGCTCTAGGGCTGCTGTTCAGAGTGAGTTGGTCTGGTGGGATGGGCAGGTCTCCAGCAGAGCATGCTGAGCAAAAGCCCTGCAGATCAAAAAATGATGCAGGTGGCTATGAAGAAGCCCTATGTTGGCAGCCCCACAGAAACCACTCAGGACTACCACCAAGAGGGAATAACTCTGCCTTTCCCAAATACCTATTTCCTTGCCATGACAGTGGCCAAGGATATGCTGAGGCATTATGAAGAGCAGGATCTGTGTGGGGTGGTTTGTGCTTGAATTGAGCTGCCATCTAATTTGAACTGTGATTCCAGCTTACTTGAAGACTGAACATGTAAAGGAAGCAACCCTGTGGACTTGGTACAGGAGAGTGGTGCTTCGAAGATTCACCCACACCTTTTAAGCCAAGGTGGAAGGAGGGAGGGAGTCCAGGCTCAGCACATCTGAGTCTTCTGAGTGCTGTCGATGCTTTCTTTTGCTGTGATTTGGGGGAGAACGTGATGCACTACTGAGAAGCCAGTTGTTGTGGTTTTAAGTAGCCAGAGTTTTTTATTAGCTGGGGGGGCTAGGAGAGAGGCTTCTTTAAGAAGCTGCTAGAGTTTTTCTCTGCTCTAAGCTAGCCAAGGTCAGGCAACAATGCCTCTGTGATAACATATTTAAGAAGGAGTAGAGAAAAAAGGCTGTGCAGAACATCATGGCCGCTTAAGAGACAGGAGGGTGAAGNCACCTGCCTTCCTGAGCTGTTGGGGGAAGGTGAAGGATCTTAAAAGGGAGGGGTGGGGGGGAGAAAGGTGTCTGTAACAACTATCAAACTGCTCACCCTTAAACTCTTAAGCTCTGATTTTAGTTGTAGTTGTAGTAGTAGTAAATTCTTAACATTCTAAGTTAGAGCCTGTTTTGCTTGTGTGAAGTAGTTAATAAACAGTTGCTTGTAATCATCACAAAAGTCAGGTTGTTTGTTTTTTTTTCCCCTTCTCTGAGAAATTTTAGATCTATGTGTGGGCTCTCAGCTTTTAGCCAGAGTCAAACCATGACACCAGTAATGTGTGCATTGTTATTTGATGTGTGATATTTGCAAAGCCAGAATAGGCACATATCTGACTTTCCTGAGGTACTAGAGGAGAAACAGTGATCTAACTTGAGCTGATCCAATTTGCTTGATACTTTACTGCAGGATGCACAGCTGAAATGAATATGGGCAATATTATATTTCTTTCTACTGATAAATAATTTGAAAGGTGACCTGTAAATGGCAATTTGCTTCTTTCCATGGAGGAAAGAAGCCTTGAAGTAGTATAGGGAGGGACTTCTCTCTTCAAGCTGGCTTTTTAAGAACATGTATTTTAACATGTTCTTCATGACTTCATGATCTGGAAGGGAAATTGTGATGTCCCAGATGTGACCCAGAAAGCTCTGATAAACTGTGATTGAAAATGAATGTGTGGATTAGTGGATTTGGGTGTTTTGTTTGAACTATATTTCTACCCGCTGCTACCTCAAGTGAAGAAATGCTTCACAGCTCAAAATGAAAACAAACAACAGAAATGCTAATTTTGCCTTGCTTTCCAATGGTGAGCCCTGTGAACTGCTAGTTCATGTCCTTCTCCACAAAGGAAACAAACCTTGACCTACCTTTGCTAATGGGGGGAGTATGTTATGGCTATCCCTTTTAAGACATTGGAAAAACGTATTTCCAATGTTTGGGAAACTTGGCCTTCATGTATTCTCATGGCAGCAGGCATCAGTCTGGTGCCTTTAGCTAGGAACTGTTTCCCAGCTTTTTCTGTGAAGCTGAATTATTGATGGCTGTTAGCTTTCCAGGGAGTGCACAGCTTTGAAAGGGGGCTCTTGGTTCATTTATTCGGTGCCTGCTACTACAAATGGTACCTCAGATTGGGTTCTTGGTAACCAGCCCAGCTGTACCTTAAGAGTCAGGTTGTTTCTCTGACCCTTCTTCTTTCTGCTGAAAGTTGCCCTTGAACTTGGATGCCCAGAACCTTAATGTTCTCTGAGAGTTTGTCTGCTTTTAATCTATGGGAGTTTTAGAAAACGATGAGGAGTTGTAGAGCATTCTGGTGTATATTCTGAACATTAGTGAGGACTAATAGAACTTGAAAGAGTCATTGTTTCATAGTTTTTCAGGTAGACCCTGGAAGTGCAGTCTGGTCAGTTTGGCATTGATGGTAGGTGAAGACATAGCAACAAGGAAATAGGATCCCACTGTCCATGAGAGAAACTGAAGAAGCAATAAACATTTACTTTGACTTCCTAGTCAAACCATACATTCTAAATCTCCTTTATAAGCTCTATAGTGCATTTTGACTTGCAGCTCACATACAGAATCAAACTATTCAGTCCTGAAATTAAAAAACCCTAATGTTATTCTTCGCAATAACAGAAGACCTAGTAAATGGGTAGGAGCCAGCTAAAATGTGAATTTTTTGTGCTGAGTCTTCAACCTGGGTGGTTTCTAGTTGATTTTCAAAGGCATATTCTTGCACTAGTAAGCCATCTCTCACTTAAGTGTCCTACCACCTTCTGGGGTGGCAGGTGAGATTGGACCAAGTGTTGCCCAGAACTGCCTGGACCATGTGCTAAGGTGGGATCACATGTGCAGCATTCACTTCCACAACCAAATCCAGGGTTCTGCTCTCCATAGGCAGTGTCCGCAGGATGGGTTGCATGAAGATTGAATGAAGAGCATGAGAAAGTATGTAATCACTGACTGGTTTACCATTCCTAGGCTGTAGGTGAGAAAGAGAATATAAACACTAGGATGCATGAAGGAACAGTGGGGGAGAGGAGTTACCGTTCCTGTATTTAGAAAGTCACATAGTGCCAGAGCCATCTATCCTCTGTGTGTTGCTCCCAGCATAGTGGATGTCTTGAGCTGCTTTTTCAGTAGCACAAATCATAAAAGCAAACACAAGAACTGGGTTTTACCATCTCCATTGCACCAAAGTAAAAAATCTTGAGATACAGGAATATTTCCAGTGTAGAGAAACTTTCTTACAGTGACAAACTTAAGGGCGAACTCTATGTTCTCCAAAAAAGTGAATTGATCCTGGTATGAATGTTTCACCAATTTATTAGCAGGGCACTGCTTATTTTATTAATGAGAGAGTGAGTGAACTAGTGGCTGGATGCGAAAGCAGAAAAGCATAAACTAGCTGCGAGGTGGATGTTTTATGAATCAGCATAATTAATCTTGAAACAACATAGCCAGAGAAGGCCTGAACCTGAGACTGGGCATCTCCTGAGAGCTTCTCCTCCGTGTCTGCAGGTGTGTGAGCTCAGTCTGGGTTACAGAATATACGGTGGCTGGGGAAGAGTGGAGCGATCCCCCTGACCTGACCAGTACGGGAGTTGTGGTTTGGGGGTGGTTTGCTCGGCACCTGAGGGAACCGGCCGGTTCTCCCGCAGCCGCCGGGCCGTGCGCTGAGCCGTGCGGCGCGGATGCCGCCTCCCGGTACCCGGGCGATGGTCGGTGTGCCCGGCCCGAGGAGGAGGCTCCAGCGGGACTCCCGCCGGCACTCCCG
>WEIV01018097.1:150796-230079 GCA_013390005.1 Calyptomena viridis
CCGGGCTGGTGCGGGGCCGGGCGGCCGAGGCTGCCGCTGTGCTGGGGACATTGCAGCAGCGGCGGGGAGCGGGCGGGAGGCGCGTCCCTGCCGATCCCGCGGGGTGCTCGGCCCGCTGCGTAGGGAGTGAAGGGAAGGGTGGCAGGTTTTTTTAATTTATTTATTTTCCTTTAGGACGAGACAGATGTTAGTTGGTGATTTGTTTTCTTAATGCTAAGGATTTGCATAATAAATGTGAGGTCTGTCCCATGTTTTTTAGCCAGTCAGCAACGGCGAGGTTTTTAACAGATGAAAAACATTTCATGATTAGAATGGGTTTTTTGAAAATCTGTGGTGTTTTTTTTTCCTGAAACCAGAACAGGGCTATAGAGCTCTGCCCTCGTTACGTTGCATATTTAACACATGAGAACATAATAATAGATTGGGAGAAATGCAATGAGTATTCTGCTATTGAACTGTACACCCTAGAAAGAGGAGATCATTAAATACTCCCTGCCTAGCTTGTGTGTTGGCATACAGATGTACCTCATCCGCGTATATACATTCAGGTTGATATATGTATTTTTTTCCATACATAGCTATGTAGTCTTGCACACTTATTTCCTTATCTACCTCTACAGTTGCATTGGAAATCACACATTCAACTAGTACATGGACTCAAAATCTGTACATGTTAATTGCCAATGAAATATTGATGGTAAGTTGGTCCACGCAGAAGAAAGGCAAGTTGCCATTCCCACTCAACATAGCTGCCAGCTCTCCTGTATAACACAAATCTGGCAGCTGTTTAATTGATAGTGATCAAGGCAGTGGGACAATATGAACTACATTAATTCAAGGAAAATTATGGTAGACTTGTATAACACAATACTACATACCTTCCAGGGAGATAAGCAAGTTATATTTAAACCTCGGGTTTATTTTTATAACTGTCTTGTCAATCAGGGCTATAGTTCTCCTGTGTGCGAATATCTGATTATATGCTGATTAAGGAAGGAAGCTATTTCAATCATAAGGAGGCAGTTTGTCCTATAAAGTACAGTTTCTTGTGGGCAGTGATCAATAGAATTACCAGGGCTTGAAGACAGGTAAGTACCTCTTAAAGTGTATCTGCAAAGACTTAAATTAAAAAGCTTACAGCAGTCATGTTAGCCTTAAATATTTTTTTGTTGTTTTCACAGTTAATCTGAGATAGGCCATCCTTGCCTTTCGAATGTCCTGTTGATACATGTCTTGATGTGTAAAAAATGGACTGAGATTTTAGTATAACACATTATGTGCCTTGTCATCCACTACACAAGGAGGCAAATAGCTCTCTGTGGAACTTCTGATGGAACTTGTGTAGCTGGAGGAGTTTTGTACAAGGGGTGGAAAGGAAACATCTATAATAAAATTAGAAGGGTCCGGCTAGCTGGTGGCAAAAGCACCACTGGAGAGAGCGTCACCCAATTCCCATCTTGTGCAAATAGGCAGTGACTGTTACAATGCAGTTGCTGCCTGAGTTGGCAATGAGCGTCTGAACAAGGCAGCTTTTTGAGCTGATACTTGTGTTTATTAGTTGCAAGATGGGCTCTACAGCAGTCCTTGTTCCCAGGAGCTTGGCTTTGGTGAAAGGGATAGCGGGAAAGGAGACAACCCCAGGAGTTGCTACTCTGAGAATTTTGTGCAAAAAATTCTCAGCAGTTTACTTTTGCTAGATATTTTTTAGCAAAAAATCTCTGTGGTAGTGGTAGGGAACAAATACTCTTTGGATTTCCTCTAAAAAAACAAGGCCTGTTGAAAGCAAACCCCACAGAAATCAAGGCACCAAAATGGGACAGGTCCAAAGCAGAGATGACCTTAGAGGAAATGCACAAGGAATTTTGGCATCTCAGTATAAAAATGAAAAGGCAGAAGAAGTCTTCTCACGGAAGGGATCCAATTGTGTTGGCACTGAAGTAATTTTTGAATCTAGTATAGTGTTGTAGAACCATGAGAAGGTCTATGGTACACTGGTCTAATTTTGTGTATATGCATAGTGAGGCACAATGCAGGGTGTCTTCCCAGAAGGAAGGTATGAGCTAGCCTAAAATCTTCACATCTTCAGCTTTTGTGACTAATCCTAGATGGACTTGCAACTGCATTACCTTACTAAGTACTTGTTTACATGTTTTCATTACTAATCAGGCCTCTGCATTGCAAGTCCTATGTTAGGAGATTGCTGCTTGCATATGATGTTTCTCTGAAATCATCTCTTGCTTTTTAAATGCTTCCTCTTGCAGTCTTTCTCCCACCTCTCCAATCTTTCTTGGTGCAAATCTTAGAACATCTCAAACTCGGTGTTGTGCAGATACTAGGGACAAGTGTGTGCTATATTAAGCAACATAGTCTAAGAAAACCTACCTTCTGGTTCCTGAATTCAGCTGTCCCTGATGACTACTGTGGATGTTTCTGCCCAGGCTTTGCTATTCCAATACGACTGGTTGTCCAAATGTGGCTGATGCTGATGCTTTGCAAAGCCTACAGTCCTCTGTAAAAAGGAGGCTAAGGAGTCATCTCTGGCACTCCTCAGAACAGCCATAACTGATTTCACTGGTTGGACTTATTCATGAGAATGAAGAGAGAAGAACATATCCTAGTTTTTGTGCAGTGAGATGAAGGACCAAGGACTTTGCTGTTAGGACTGTAGCAGTAAGAGTGCAAGCCAAGAGAGTTCTGGTGTGGGCTGAGGAGATGGTGCAGCCTGTGCCATCTTCCAACAGTCAAAGCTGGCTAGAGCTGAACATCTCTATCTCCTCACAGCTCCTAAAAGATAAATAGCACTCTATAGAACTGCAGCGTTACCAACACATCTTTGTGGTCTAAAAGTAGCATTTGGCCTCATCTAACTTACATCTTTGACTTAACTCTGTTCTCCACATTCACTGTCTCCAAACCTTTTCCAGAAGTAAGAAGCTTAAAAGTTGTAGCTGTTCCCAAAGCTCTTTAGGCAATGGGGGAATGGAGGACACTGTGGGTGAGAGCTGTTTTGCATCTGCTACCTGATCCCTCTTCTCTGAATCTCGCCACTACAGCAGTTCCTGTAGGCTGCATCAGTAAGCGATACCACACCAGGCATCCCAGGAGCTGGGTTTTGCCAAAGCTAACAATAGTTAGCGTGGAGGTTAAAGAATACTTGGTCATTTGCCAGATTTTTCAGTCACAGTTAGAAAGATGCTTAGCAGAGGAAGGAATGTCATGCAGTGATGTTCAGACTTGGAGGCTGGGAAAGAAATCAGCCAAGCAAGAGTCAAGCTGCACAGTATGGAATGTATCTCTGGGCTTCTGGATGGAGTAGAGAGGGACTGCAGGGCTAGACTTGCTGCAAGGAGGACTCCCGTCCTCTGAAGATGCTATCCCCTTTTCTGTACTTCTGAAGATACAGGGAAATCCCTTTCTCTCTCACTGCCAGAAAACACATATTACTGCTTTTATCTTGCCTGAGGTGGGGATCGGGGTCCTGATGTGTCAATGTTGTATGGAGGGCAGGGGCAGGCTGCCTGGCTGAACCTTCTTCAGGGGCCCAGCCAATTTCTGGTACTCTCTGCTTTCCCTGGAGGTCAGTACTGGGCACTGGTGGCTCTGGGGCAGTTTCACTGCCTGTGTGCAGAGCAGGCTGCTGACAGTGTAGGATGCATGCTGTTAGCTAGGAAATACAACAGGGCTTGCTCTTGTCAGCTGGTCTACAGGGACAGCAAAACTAAAGCACGTTATTAACTGAGATATGGAGGTGCTCTTGTCAGTCCTCTGAACCTTGGTCCTGCCCTGTTGGATAGTAGTCTCAAGTTGGAGAGATATTCTCTGTGCAGTGGGTCTACCCTCAGGAAGCCCATCCTTGTGCTCAGGAGGCTTTGTGGTAGAAGCCAGGGGACCTGGCTTTATAGTTCTCTTCTGCTGGAGGGTCCCGAAGCAGCAGGCCTTGAAGGAGATGTCTGCAGAGCACATTTCTGCAGTGTGGCTGTCCTAGGCAGATGCTGCCACAGTAGTGCTACCTGAGTAATGTTCTCTTCTCAGTTCACAAAACTGGAAGCAGGATTTTTTTTGCTTTTGTGGAAAAGCCATAATGCTGCTGTTCATATAAATGTGATGTTCAGGCCTGTAAGTGGGATCTTGTGAAACAGCAGTAAGATCCCATTTATCTAGGGCACAGTTAGTCTTTGAGTCTGGCAAACAGGTCTGAGTTTTTGCATCTTGCCATCTTGCGGCTGTGGGAATGGGCAACATGATTTGATCCGTCTTTTCCTACTGGAGCTACTCTGAAGTCTCCTTGGCCAGGCCCAGCATTGTGGGCCAACTTTCTCTGTGCAGCTGCCTGCATGCTATGCCTGTAAAGGACAGAATCTTCACCTTGAAGAACTTGTGATCAAAACCCAACAAGAGCTGATGAATGCTGGGGTTGAAGACTGACTTTGTGGACAAGGTGAGAGAGGGTGGCAAGTGAGAACATGCAGTTCTGGAGGTTGCTGTGCCCTGTTCCTGCCTTTCTTAATGATCAAAGAAAATGTCTTGGAGATCTCAGCTGTAGTTCATGTCCTGAAGTTGTTTGGGACACTCATGTCAAAACATACCTCATAATATGTCTTCCTGATGTGTCCTGTATTTGAGGTGAGTTCTGCAGCAGATGAGTCCTGTTGCATATGTGTTGGAGTAATGCAGATTGTTTTGGTAAAGGCTGGGTCACACAAGTCATCTTGGGTACTTCTTTGTAATGGAACAAAATAGTGGGAAAGTTGCTTTTGTTATGAAACTTTTCTCTTTTGGGGAATACTTACATCTCTGTGAAGATGGCCAGAGGCTTCTCTGAGCACTGCATTTTCCATAGAGGAGATGGCTCCATGCTCTCAGCTTTTCACAGTGTTGTGCCATGTAAGGTCAGGGCATTTTACTGAGGCCAACAGTTCTCAAACTGGCTGCTTGAAGTTTGGCACAGGGAAGCAAGTTCAGGGATGTAAGTAAATGGCCTGATCTCTTATTATCTCCCCCATGCCCAAGGCTGTGCATTTCAATATGGGTACCAGCTTTCTGTATAGCAGGGGAACACTTTGATTGCCTAACCTTACCACTTTGTCTGTGAGGCTGGAGTGGAGTGCTGTGAAAGATTACTTTGGTCCTGTGCCTCAGACTCTATCTCCACTGAAAGATGCAGGAGGGGAGCGCAAAGCACTAAACTAGCACTGCTTTTATGCTTTTCTTTAATGCATTAAAGAAAGGGAGAGAAATGTCTGTTCTGCTCCCTCTAGAATGATGTTAAACTCAACACAGGTATGTCCTGGGAGGGTTTAAAGATGGTAAAAACTCAGATTGCTGTTTGCTACTTGCAAATGAGCAAACCTTGGCTATTGGCTGTCGCCTAGAAGAGCAGATAAACATCTAATACCTTTATTAACCATCATTTGGTAGCTGCTGAAATACTGTGGGTGGGCATCTGTAAATTCTGATTGAGAAGGGTGACTCAAACCTGTCTGATGCTGGGGGAAGTAGACATGCTACCCCAAAAAGCATCTGTGCTCTAATGGGCCTCGTAATGAGGAGGGGAAAGTCAGTGGCCATGCTTATGTTCCTTCATACCTACAAACTCATCATGTTACGAAACAAAGGGGAAAGAGGACCCTAATAATAGTGTTAAATTTTATAAAAATTCATGGAAGACTTGATAATCTAGCTCTTATGTAAATACCCAAGGAGTAGATGAAGTCCTCTAACCCAGTTCCACAAGTTATATGGGAGCTTTGGATGTTGAGTTTAGGCTGAATGAAATGCTGGAGTAATGGAATTTTTTTTTTAATGCATTAAGTTGTTCTGCTGTACGTTTATATGTATAGCAGCTGGAAGCATAATCTGTGAGTACTTGGAGTAATGACCTGCATACAGCTGTTTCATCCTTATGTCACTTTTAATTTTAATGAAATTTTAAAGAAAAGCTTAAAAAATCAAAGCTTTTTTTTTTAAAAAGGCTTAGCTTACCACAAGACGTTTCTTATCTGTTCTTAGCTTTCACTCTCTATGTACTCAGCTATTCAAATCCTGTCTGAATTGCATTCATTTCCAATGTGACAAAACTAGCTTTTGCATATCAAGTTTATTTGCAAAGAATTGCAGAAACTATTTTAGTCTGTGCCTTTTGCCCTATAAATGAGGTAACATTATTAATTTTTACGTGGAAAGCTTGGTGTTTACCAGCATAGTAAAAGGCAAATTGACAATGAAGAATACTCCTGGTGGTTATAATAATGCTTTCACTCAAGTAAAAAGATTTTAATAATGCTATTATATTAAAATGATTGAAGAAAGAGTTTACTATTTTCCTGTCAGTGATACAAGGATGTTTCTTTTTAATATGTCTCCTATTTCCCTGCTTTTTCAAACTCTTTTTTATACTCAGTAAGAGTACAAATCATCACGCTAATTCATTGAGTTTTTTCTCCCAGGTCTCAGGTTTGGATGAACCTTGTGATTTGATACTTATACAGGATACACATTGAAAGCTATGGCTTTTTTTTTTTCTTCTGATTGAATTAAACTATTTATGGTGTCGTCATGTTTCAGTAGAGATCTTGTGGCTTGAGATGATGGCTGCTCGATAGAGTGCAGGAGCAATTCTGTGGCGTGCCATGAGCCACGCGGCCGAGGCAGGGCTGTGTGTGCATCAGGATGTGTACTTTGAGAAGTAAGGTGTTTTTACTTGCTATTTTTAATAGCATGTGCAAAGCAAGAAATAAGGAAAGCATGGAATAGCCTTTCTAATTTGAAAAACTGCTTTTCTTGAGCTGTGCTTCTTCCTCTTGTGTTTCATCTCCCTGTTGGAGGCTGGCTTGAGGCTGGCTTTATATGCCATCAGCCTTCAAGAAGTAAACTACTTGAATATAGTTCTTTGGATTTTCTTCATAAATCCTCCAGAAATGACGAGTGTTTTATTGGTATAATGAGGGAAAGTTGCCTTCCTACTCAGTCACTGAGGATGTATTATTAATGCAAAAATATTTTCCTGGCATTTAATGCTATCTCCAAAAGAGGCTGAAAAGCATGAAGATCTCTCTAGAAAGACTGAAGCCCATCTCGTCACTAAGTCTTTTTTGCCATATTTATTCCAATATAAATTGCTAGTACTATGTATTTTTCTCTCCAAATCCAGGCAGACAAGGTTATTGGTAGGATGGGCATGCTTAAGTGCTGTGATAGTTGCTACTCACCTCAAAGTCTCTAGTTTGACATTTGCTTATCTTCCAGCTGACTCTGGTCTCTGACATGATTCTCCTGTGGAGCCTGAACTCTAAATCTGGTTCTGAATTCTGTATCCTGCCTCTTCCTCCTCCCATTTGCATAGTGGTCTCCACTCCCTTCTTGGTTTCTGAGTGTTTATCATTACTTGTGGCATTGAAGAGCAAAATCCAGATGTGGCTGTTTGGCTGGGCTTTACTTGGGGTGGAGTGTAATTACAGGTATTGGTGCAGTTTGGAAGATCAAACTTTTATGAAATTCAGCAGTGGAATAAACTTCTGTTTTGATGGACAGCCCTCACCACTTTATCCTTTATGTGTAGTCCTGAATGTGTGTTTTGGGGGAGCACTTCAATGAGTATAAAACTTGTCTGATGTTCAGTTTAGAATGTTTTACAGCACTGGCTTTGCAAAGGTAAGGAAAAAACATCAATATTCCCCATACCTAGAATTACTGTTTGGTCATAGATGATATTATTTTGGGATTCAGTTTAGTTTTCTGAAACTCTATCTAGAAGACAGATATAGACAGACAGAGAATGATATGAATTCATTCTCTGCTTGAGAATCCTTGCACACACTGGGCTTGCTATTATGTAAAAATGTCTATTCCACTCCCACTTTAGAATAACCCCAAATTCAGTCTTATACACACTGGTGGCTCCATCCTACTGTAAGCAAGAGCAAAGTAGCAGTAATGCCAACAAAATGAGGAAAAAGGTAGAATGCAGCAACTTCAAGTGTATGGAGAAAAAAAGGTTAATTATACATGAAGAAAGACTTGGATTTTCTATTTTGATACAAGCAAACCATTGCAGCCGAACTGGGTTGACAGTAGAATAAGCTTCCTCAGCAAGACCTGCTTTCTGTAATATTTCCAGCTTATTTTATCTTTTTGAAGGCTGAATCTGAGTTTTTGAGATTTTCTGGCCTTGAATTCATATTCCCTTTTAGTATTGACCAGTGCTCCTGGTATTCTGAGACTGTCAATGCAATTATTTGATAATATATGACACTGGTTAACAGACAAAGTCAGCTGTTAATCTTTAAACTTTTTATTCCTATCAGTGTGCCCCAGTGGAGAAATTTCATACTGCAAACTATAACCATTTTGTTGCAATATGAGAATTGAGGGAGAAATTAGCGGAGAAGTTTAAAAATTACTGTCCTGCGTCTCCTCTTCAAATCCAGATTTTAAATGAAGTTTGTGGAGCTGTTCTGGATTTGCACTTGTGTAGGTAAGTGCATCATTTGGTCAGGAGACAAAAGCTTGGTCGCTAATGCCTTACTAAACTGAAAACACAGTGGAAGGGAATACTGATTACATGGTGTAAGACCTATTTAAATGCCTTTAGACCTCAATTATTAACGACTTAAGAAGTAGTAAAGGTTTAAAGAAGTAATTTTATATTGGTTCAAGGCGATACTAAAATGACAGTTATGGTTTATTTACCTTTTACTTCCTGCCACTTTGAAGGCAATTTCCTTTATTGGTACAAATTATACAGCTTTGAGGGGTTTGTGTTAGCAAGTGCTGTTAAAATTGCTCTATAGTATTTTCAAAAGTCAGAGGATCTACCGCAGCTTAAAAAATAGCTATGAATTACACTTATAACTAGTGGCTCTTTGCTGAGACATGTCTCTGCCACTACTGCTAAACATAGTGCTAGATATCTAGATTTACCTGTCAATTTTATTTGCATGATTTATCTCTCAGTAACATGCATTTCAGGCTCTCCAACCTAAACTATATTTGTAGTGCATTCCTCTCTCAAAAAAAATCAACATCCAGGAACAGCAAGGCTTTGTGGATTTTTTGTTTGTTTGTTTTTTAAAAAGTCACTAGGGATGAATTTTCTACCTCCTTTGATTAGAAAGCTCCCAGAAAGAGTGAAGACAAGACTGATGTACTGGAGCATACAGCTGTGGGCAGTATACAGAGACAAAGAACAGAATATGTTTAAAATCTTAATTATTTATAGTAAGAAAATAATGATTTTCATTAAAATGTCCTTTCCGTGGCACCACCCTAAGGTTGCCAACAGCAGATCTGAGTGCAGAATTTAACCTCGTGTTCTGCTGTCTGTGTAATAGAGAACAGGGCATTGCTGTTGATGCTGAGCTTTGTGTGCATGGGGATCTTCCAGTGCAAGCAGTGCTCTGTGCTGTGCGAGTCAGCCAAATGGTGGGAATTTTTGGATTGATGGCCCATTATAGACATACTGCTGTATATATGAATACAGGCAGTTCTTTATTTAAAGGTTTTCAGGAGTAGTGAATCCAGAAGAGTCTCGCTGAATCTCAGTGCTGTGAAAGCTGGCATCACCACTGTTGAAATGCATTTATGCTCATGTGGAGCATGAGTTTATATTCAGTAATCTCAAAGGCAAGGCTGGTGTACAACTACCTTGCTGCTCTTGTATTCTTCAAGTTGTCTTTATTCCCAGAAGCTGCATGGTAATTTGGTAATCCAAACTAAACAGAGCATGTTCTGAATGCAGCTCCAGCTGATCTTGAAAATGTCTGTGGTGTGCTATTGGCTTAGAGAGTATTAGGACCATGTAGGTGGACAAGTCCCACTTCTGTCTCTCCCCTTTACCTTTGTATCAATTCTGTAAGTTGGACTTTGCCTTGGAGCCTGGCTGTGGCAGCCAGCAGGTGTGCTTGGTGCTTGACTCTTCATCCTGGCCCCTCAGATGTGTGAAGATTGTCTTCTGCCATTTCCCTGCCTATGGACAGTCCTGCACCTTAGTGTCTGAGACTTTAACCTCAGGGGGAATCAGTGGTCTAGCGTAGGGTAATGTATGACACTTTGGGCTGTCGTCTTCCTGTCAGGAACACTGAAGGAAGCATCTGCCTCTTCTCCCTCCTCTTTGTGATGGAGTTGCCTAAGAGTTAGATCTCCTATTTTGCAGAAAATCGCATCTTGTGAAGTGTTTCTTGCTATTTAGACCAGTCAAGGGCTTCCTAGACTCTGTGCTTTCTGATGGATCCTGCCTTGAATTCATGACTGTGTCAACTCCTGCAGTGGTATGAAGAGCACAAATGAGAGTGAAAACTCATGTTTTTAAGCTAAACAATTTTACTGTGTGCTGGTTTTGGAAGGAGGTATCACAACAGTGAACTCTGACTGATTTCTGAGGGGTTGTAATTTTCATGGAATGCTTTTAAGGTCTTTCCAGGTGGAGGATACATATGGACCATAAAGATTTATTACTGTTTTTAGCTCTTGTACTATTTCCCTAATCAACTTTATTGCTCTTCTCTCTGTTGAAGTATGAAAATTAAGTTGATGGGAAAAATGGTTGCTTCCAGGTTTCCATTTTAACTTCCTTTGTAAAAGAGAAATAGTGCTGTTTACCAGAAAGGAGAGCCACATCACTGAGAAAGCATGTGTATTCTTCTCTTCAAAAATATTTCAGTCCTAAGTAATGTGTTTTGAAATTACTTCTTTTAGGGAAAAATATTGTTATTAGTTACTGTTATGTTATTATTATTAATACTGTTAACAAACAATAATGCTTCATTGAAAACTTTAAAACCTGTTTCTTCCCTAGGAAGCAACTAGTCACTAAATTGTACAATTGACTTAATCAAGTATTTCTGTGCAGAACATATCAGCTGCAAATATTTTGCCCATTCTTTGCCAGTGGTTATTGGCTCAAATGTTGTGCAAGACCGTGTGAAACTGTTTAGTTCCATGAAGATCTGAGCTCATCTGGATGGATTATCTTGTAGCTTTACCAAAAAAGCATCACTCAAAGCAGATTGTGCTGTCTTGGTTTATGAACTACGTGGCTTTCACCCCATGTCCCAGAATAGTCCCAGTTGGCATTGATAGCTATGAACTACATATATTTATAGTCGTGCTGCATGGCACCAGAAATAGTGACCAAAGTGGCTATCAGCCAATGGCTGCTGAATGCCCTGAGTGTAATGGATTGAAAAGCTTATGTACCTCCTTGAGGGGAAAATGCAATCAGATTGTCTCTGATTATGAACCCAGAAAATGATGGAGCAATCCAGAAATATCAAAGCATGGGCAGTGAAATCCCTTGATATAAGACAAACCTGGATGGGTCTGGTATTGGTATTTCATTTTTTTCTGAAGATGTACTAGACTGTTGGTTCTGTTCCTGGAGGGGCTAGTTACAACTACATAAAGTAATAAATCAGTTCCTGCTTCTCTGGAAAGAAACCCCTTGGCTCTCAGCTCAACCTCTGCTGGCAAAAAAGTGTGGGGATGGAGAGCCAGAGTTTCACACAGCTGTTCCGAGTCCAATACATCAGCTTGTAAATCACCTGGATTCAGCCCCTTATGTCTGTAATATACAGAGGATGGCTACAGAACCCTCTGGTTAGTGGAGTTACTGTGTATGGAGACTGTATGTTAAATGGAAGGCTGTCTGGTGCCTGGGGAGTATGTGTTTGTGTATGCTCTGGAGCTGAGGTCTTCATTACCTTATGTAAGAGTTGTGTTAGGAACCCAATATGGCTTTAGTGCTTTACCTTGCTGGTCTGAGACCTTGCCTGGGTAGCATTTGCAGTTTGGGAGTGGTTGGATTACAGAATCACAAAATATTCTGAGTTGAAAGTGACCCACAAGGATCATAGAGTCCAACTCTTAAGTGAATGGTCCATACAGGGTTTGAACCCACAACCCTGGTGTTGTTAGCACCATGCTCTAACCAGCTGAGATAGTCTCAGAGTTATCCGGTAGTTGATGATATGCTGTTGGCCAGAGAGCTCCGGGAGCTTTGGAAAGAGGCCTTGATGGTAAGGAAGAGGACAGTACAGAGCAGCAGAACTCCTGGGTTGGAATCCTATCTCAGAATTTTCATGTGTTGAAATTGCTTTTAAATCCTCTATACTGCTGAATGGAATGAAGATTGGTGGGTAATGCAGCCCTTAAACCAGGGCGCTGATATTTTGTTTTCTCCTGCAAATCCAAAAGATTTTGAGCCATTTTACTACTAAAGCACATATTAACCTCTAACGTGGTAGGGTGATGTTAGCTTCCCTCTCTACCTTTTTCTGACTAGAAAACATGAAGGTTACTAGAATTTTTTTGGACGATGAATCCTAGTGGTTCTTCAGCACTTCAGCAACAAATAGAGCAGCAGTGTTTAATAACAGTAGGTAAGATCATAGTGTTGAGTCTGGAGGGATTCATGAGTGCTCCAGCAGCCAAAAATGGTGGTTGAAGACTATAGAAAGTACATCTGACCTGTTTGTCAGGATAGGCAAAGACACAAGGAAACCTATGTTCCACTTTTTCTCTTCCAGGTGATTACTATTGTAGCATCTGGTATTGTTCTGGTTTTTTTTTCCCATTAGCTGTTGCCAGGCCTTTATGTTTAGGCAGTAGTCTGATGTGGATCTGATATGGTAATGTTCCTCCTGTGCCTCAGCCCTAATCTTGTCCCTAGTAAAGATGGTGATGCAGAAGGCCCTAAAACACCAAGGGGTTTTAGAAGTGTTTCTGTAAGTTTCCTGTATTCTATAGTTTGATCTGTGTGCTGTATCCCAGAGGGACATCCTTACAGAAACACAGATGAAGGGACTGAAGTAGCAGTCTACATAATTGTCCCTTTTTTGTTACAATTGCTAATCACCTGGGATTTCACACCATCTTTTTCTCCTCCTGTGCTGTCATCTCCAATACCTGCTGTACAATCTTGCAATGATTGGGATGGCAGAAGATTGCAATCCCATAATTGCTTTATAGTTGGTTTGCTGTGAGCCCTGCAGATGAAAATTACCTTGAATAGTAAATGAAGTTACAAGTGCATTTGATCGAATATTGGTGTGCGTCACTGCCCTCTTCATGTTTTATGCTGCATGTGTAACATTTCCATTAACTAGGACTGAAGGGCTTGTTCTTTTGTTTGCAATATTTTGCAGGATACACTGAACTTCCACATTAAAAGATAATACTAATATTTTTCCTACTAATAAGATCTGATTGATAGACACTTCCTGGTGAGACTAAAATCCTTCAATATAAGAGATTTCTCTTACATAAAATATCTCATACTTTTAAGTATCAGAGAATCTTTGTAAAGCTATGAAAGTGTTATAAATTGTGCATATAATCCGACTCTTAATTTTAAAACCTACATGTTTCATGAAATTACTATAGTGACCTAATTTTAAATTTAAAATAGTGTAGTTGGTTTAGTGAAATAATCTGCAAAGTTTCCGTGCACAGTATATCTAATTTTTCATGCAGAAAAGATCTTCAAAGACAAATATTGGCAGTAATAGAAAAGGCAACATAGAGAAATGATGTTAAAGAATATTATTCTTTGGATAATTGTTTCCTTTCATTTCCTTATGGCTCCTCACTGGAGGAAAGTACCCAGGGTTTTGTGTGGGTGTACGTGCTACTACCAGGTGGTTAGTTTTAATCACCTTTCCATGCATGGACAGGATTAGGAACTTTGAATGATGGGTTTAAGAGAATTCTGCCTCTTTAATGTTTGGGATCTCTCAGGTACTAGTTGACCTGGTTTTGTGGGTGGTGGATGCATTTTGAGACTGTTTCAGAGAGATCAATGGGTCTGTCTCACCAAACCTGCTGAGGGCACACCACTAGTTAATTACATGTAAGTGTGTGTCTGCCATTCAGGAATGAGGGGCCCAAGCCAATAAGCACTTCTATCAGCGAATGCTTTTTCTGTATTTGCTTTGTCATGTTCCCTTTGACTTCTACTCTCACACCTGTCCTGTCACACCTACCTGTGCCAGCAATAGAACTGGCATATCTCAAGTCAACATCTCAGGAACGTAATGCATCTCATGCTGCTGGTGCTTAAGCAAAGGTAAAGCTTGTAATGCTCTATACATGATGTTGTCTGTTTGAATAATGGAGCCACTTCACCAATAGAGGGTAGAACCCTGAGAAACCAGAATTCGTTCTTGAAAATGATCCATTTTGCTCTGTTGCAAAGCCTAATCAAGAGCAAGCAGTTGTCAGCTCCTTATGGTGTTAGAGCATATTTGAAGTAATGCAGCTCACCTTGTATATTCAACAACTGTTCTAGAAGTCAATTAGAAATATTAGCAAAGGCAAAGCCTTTCATGTCTGATATAGACTTGAATAACATTTGAAAAACCCATCTACTGAAAAGTTTGAGTGTTTTAGTACTGGCAGCTGTCCAGAGCAAGATGAGATGGAATAGAAAATCTATGGGATATGAAGTCAGTTCAACGCAGAATTCCTTTGTTTTGATACTTCTGTTCAAAACCAGCTCAGCATCTCAAGGATGTTCAGGTGACATGTATTCATATGACATTTAATGTTTTGCCAAAAGAGCTCAAAGTCTTCATTCTTATCAACTTCAGTACTTTTTTCCTAATGACACATGGCTTCTGGAGCTGAGTCTGGCAGCTGGACTCCATTCTTTTCTCCCCTCAAATCAGTCTTGTTGGTGAAATGCCAGCCGTCGTGACATACAACACTACATTGTTGCACAGTTCTTTGCCTTGGTGGGTGTCAGTGCTACAAAAAGGAAGCCAAGAGCTTTTTATCAGTGCTACAAAGGAAAATGAGGCACAGAATAGAAGCAACTTGCTCAATGTCACTCTTGAAGGTGCTAGGATAACTATCTAGGACAGGAATAAAATGCCTTTTCCATGATACTCTGAGCTGGAATATCAGAAAATTTGTATCTTCAATGAATGACAGGGAGACTCCTTATTGCAATGTGAAAGATGTTCTCCAGTGATTTTTCCCTCAATAAGAAAATGGGTCTGTGAACCACAAATTGGAAGCAGTGTGTTAGTAGGGAAGGGCAACTGAATTTATTAAAAGTATTCTTCAGCCATTTTGGGATTAGTTGAAGATGGTAGAACACTCTTACTTGGCCCTACGTGATACTTCACTGCAGTTACCTGAATGAAACTGTCTCATTGTTAGGAAATGTAGAGTTATTCTTGCATAACTGGAGGGGGGCGGGGTGGGGATAGAGGTCCAGGAGATGATTCTCAATAATGATAATATAGAAAGTCTGAGGGCTTGTTCAGGAAGCATCTGTGGAACTGGTTTGTAAGTAGATGATTTCTCTGAGTTGGGGATATTATTGCCCTCCTTCGGCAAAAAGAAATAGAACAGCAGTAAGTCAGCACAGTATTTTTGCTTGCTTCTAGCACTTATGATAGTGTATATGTAGAGAAATTAGAGGATGTGGTTCTTAGTCTTAAATGAAATTTTTGTGGAGTTAAGAGAAAGCTAGGTCTCTAGAGTGTTCACTTTTTTCCTCTATCTGCCAGCATCCTCACCATGCCCCTAGGAGTACTGTGGCCTGTATAAACTGGAGTTCAGCACCTGCAGAGGTTTTGACTGCCTCCAAGCATCAGCCTCCCTAAAGAAGTAACACTGGTACAGAAGATGAGTGCTCTGAGGACAGAATGATGTCTTTTCTCAGGGTGGCAAGCATGGAGGTTGTGCTTTTGGAGGTGTAACCCATCCTTCAAAGCCAGCCTTTGAATTGCAACTTCAAAACCAAACTACCTGCTGGAAAAGCAGGGAGTGCAGCAAAGTGGTTACATAATGCAGACTTAAATGTGTATTTTTCCCAGAGCTGGGTGTCAACTGCTCGGTGATTCAGAGGTGAGTGCATGTTGATCAGGATGTGCCTTTCAGTAGGTAGGACCTGTGAACCCAAGAAATTGAGATTTGAGAAACATGTAGAAGTAACTATATGTAGATGATACTGCTGTCTGTTATGGAAAAGGATATATCAAATTATATTGTTTATTTCAGTAGTGTACATATAAGGGTATACTTTGTGTAAAGATAACACAGCTTTCCTGGTCCCCTCCGTTTTTAGGAAATGTAGCAATTCAGTAATTTGTTAGAAAGCTTAGACTTAATTTAGAAAATAACAGGTACATCTGGGCAGATTTAGTTTTTGCTTTTCATCTAAATTGAAACTGTTCACTCTCTTTTGGTGTCTCATGGTTGATTGCTCTGTATGGAAGATGGGTATTTCTCAAAGATCTATGCACAGTGCTTACAACATCAGCTGCTGTCTAATCTCTGCTCAGTATTGAAAAGCAACAAACAAATGGGAAGACACTTCTCAAAACTTGGAGAAGGCTCAAGAGGGACTGTTTTGTAGTGTGCTTTCTTCAAAAAGCAGTGTATACTAGAATGAATGATTTCTTAAATTTGTGTAAATCTGTCCTGCTGCCCTGATCTTCAGGGGTTGCACCCAGGTGATGGTCTGTTTCTTGTATAAGTCCAAAAAGTCTGATTGTGTTAAATTCTACGTATAAACTAGTCAGAAGATCAGGGTAGACATGAGAATGTTATTACAAGTATATTCGTTCTGTGAACTCTAGGCTGGCAAGACCATGGGGTGTTAGTTTAAGCCCTGGATGCTTTCTTTGGGACAGTATCTTAAAAGCAAAGGATTATGCTCCATGCTGAGTGTGAGTGGTGGTCCTTGCTCCACAGGGACAGATGAAAATCAGGTTTGTTCTGGCCTACAAACTGATTCAGTGCAGAGGTCCTGGGTGCTTCTGCTGCTGCAGCACTAGTCATATGGCTGGTGCAATGTCACCTTTTTCTAGGCCTTTCCTAGCCCAGAGTCTAGTGAAACAGTGGTCCGTACTTAGCTGCTTTGGAGGTGTATTGCACTGCGGCAGCCCCCCATTGCTTCTGGGAGTACCTGGTTGGGAACCTCTCCAGCAGAGCGTTGGGGTGTGTAGGTGAAGAAAGGGATGCTGGCTGAGTTTTGGAGCTGTCTACCCCTTGGCTGAGTGAGAGCTGGTTGCAGAGCCATGCTGCGGAGGGCTTGCCTGCTCCCAGATCTGCAGTCCTGGTGAGACAAACCCTGGCTGCTGTGCAGAGCTTTGGGAGAAAAGCTATCAAAAGTGTCATCTCTGTGATATGTGCTGTGGGACAGGAGAGTCCTGCTTCCACTGCTGTCTTGTGCCTTGTGTGCCTGCTAGCACTACTTCTGGAAAGCTGTTTAACCATGTAGAGACTGGCCCTATATGAATTAGACAAAAAAGAGTACCAGCATTACAGACTAACTTGCCCTTACACCTCATCCTTGTGCTTATTTTTGACTACAAAACACTGTGTATAGCTATTTATATATTTGCCAGGCCTTTTCTGAAGCTCAACCAACAAGGCATTAATGGATGTTTGTCATCAAGAAATCCCTTCCTCTGTTGGTTACTTGGGTTTATTGATTTATTTTGAACTACTACTTATTAGCATATATGTAGAAGGATTATATTGAGAAGTATCTGATAGATCTAGAGTTTCCCTCCTTTCAATCTCTGCGCAGTTGTTTGAGGAAACAGGCATGACATCCCAAACCGTCACTCATCTTTAGGCTGTCCTGCTTGCTATAATGCCAGACAGTAGCAAGGATGCCCAGTGGGATGAGGACACAAACATTTTATATCCCTGTCTGCCCAATCCAGGACGGTTTATTCCCTATTCTGGCTTAATCAAGGTGTCAGGAGAACCAAAACCAAAGTGAGTTGTTGAGGGTTGGAACCAATAGAAGAGGCACTTCCTTTTGATGAGAATCTGCAGCTCCTCACAGAGCAGCAGTGCTCTCTGTGCATGTGGCTTTCCTTCTCTGCCTAGGGCAAGAAAAGAAACCCCAGCAGATGCATCTGAGTGTCCAGAGGCATTCCCAGTCACCTGTTGTTAAAATGTACTTGGTTTGAATGCACAGAGAAGAGAGGTCAAATTTGGTTGCAAGGGGCAGAAATGACTGTAGTTTTTTTATTGCAGGGATTTGAGTGAGAAGGTCAAGCAGATGAGACTTAATGGCGCACAAGTCATTGCAGTTAATGGCAGACTAGACAAATTTGAAACCCCCACGCGTTTGATGCTATGTAGCTTGAGCAGCTCATGGACAACTTGGATGCATTTGGCCAGCATAGTTTTAGCAATGACTTTCTACCCATTCTTGAGGTAACTGGAGAAAGAACAGCATCAAATCCCTACCCTGGTTTTGAATTGCCTGTAAGACTTGTATGAGCACATCCTGGCTCCTTCTTGAGTGCCTCAGAGGAGCCAAATGAATAATGTACAGCCTTGAGGAGAGAGGTACTAATTGTTTAGGAATAACCCTTGCTAAGGCAAATATATTTTAAGAAGAGTCTCAAATGTCTGCCTCAGCAAGCAATTTGCCTAAGACACCCGGACGGGCAGGTGCTGAGCTCCAGTAATTCTTTTGTGTGGTTATGATGAGAGTGCTTAGGTCTGCTGCAATATGCAGTACAGTGTGGCCAAAGAAATTACAAAATCATTGCTTGTCCAACGGAGTATGGGGCTGTGAAAGCTTGTTTTCTGACTAGTCACTTTGGAAAAGTTTTAATGTGGATCTGAACACTGTCTTGGCATCATATGTGTATTTGTGCTTTTGCACCCCACAGTGTCTCATTTGTCAAACTAATTAGTGCCCCACAGGTGACTCTTTGGAAAGTGAAGTCATCCCTGAGTGGTCAATACCAGCCAAAGCTGCCCTGAAATAGGAGAAAAATGTCCACCTTCTTGGGTGCATTTGAGTTTCTTCCCCTCAAACCTTGTTTTGTGCTCTTCTGGAAAACCCTAGAGAACAGGGCACACTATTGATAGTGATAGCTTGGCTCCCTTCAGAAGAAGGGAAAATATTTTGATTTGTTAATTGCAGATCAGGGTCAAACAATGTGGAAAAGTAATTGGCTTATCTTGATCTGTTTTTGTATTGGGTGTCTCTGTTCCAGCATTCATTAGCTGCTGGTATCCCTGTGCTGTGCAATGGGACAGTGGCTTTGGGGAATGAAACAAGCTGAGTGTGTGTGGGCAGTGCCCATTGCTGATGGAGCACATGGTACCTGCCCTGGCAAGAGGTTATGAGCTTCAGTCTTGGGTGACTGCTGCAGGTGACAGGCTTTGCCAGTGCAGGATTCACACATTTCCAAGGTGGTGTTTAGAGAAGTTTGATTACCAGGAATAAGCCTGGGCTGCTCTGGTGTCAAGACAGGCAAGCACTGTGTGGCTGTAGAAAGAAATATAGGAGGGGGGTGGGGAAAGGTGGTCAACTGATTCCCTAGTTTGAACTCCCAAAATAAGCCTGAAATCTATTTTATTCTGCTCTGAAAGAATAATTTCCTTGCCTGGGAATTAACATAGCTGTGATGCTATTCTAGCACCATAAATGGGATTGAGGCTGTGATGTTCCTTGCTCTGGAGAGTCACTGCCTCAGAAATCTGCTGGGGCTCTGCAGTTGTCACTTCCACATTGTATCAGCATCCTCAGCCTCATCAGTGTTTCAGTTTGAAGCAGCACAGGCTTTGGATCATAAACCATTTTACTTTCAGGACAACATGAAGGAAATAGTGTTATGCTTTGCTTAGAGGAGGGGAGAGAGAGGTCTGGCTTTGTGTCTGTATTTTTGCAGCACACTGAGCCCAAACCTTCTAAGTTAATGGAACAGATTTGCAAATCACACCTGCAGATTTCACCTTCCCAGCCAGAGAGCAGCCTGCACCTGCTTCATCTTGCCTGCAAAACCAGCAGCTCAGATCTACTGACAGTTTACTCTCTCTGGTAATAAATGGCTCATCCTGCAGCATGGACCCCCTTTAGGGGATGATAGTAAGGCTCTCCTAGGTGAGCAAGAGCCAGAAACACAGCCTTGTCTGTTTGTACTGCAGGTACTGTCACAGCACAAATGCAATGAAACATGTGTAAGACACTTGCTGTCAAAGCCCACAGATCTCAAGGCTGTCAAGCAAGTTGGTTTTTGGCTTTCTGTTTGCTGATGCCTGC
This sequence comes from Calyptomena viridis, assembly GCA_013390005.1. Taxonomy (NCBI): domain Eukaryota; kingdom Metazoa; phylum Chordata; class Aves; order Passeriformes; family Eurylaimidae; genus Calyptomena; species Calyptomena viridis. The sequence goes on from WEIV01018097.1 coordinate 170,820, forward strand.
ATGTAAAACATCAAGGAGCTGTACTATGCAGCTGCCCATAGGTCTGGTCTTGTTTCTGCTTCTTCCTAACAGCGCTTTGTGCATTGCATTTTTCCTGGAGTTGAGTAGCTCAGGCTCCCATAACCATGGAAACCTGGTTTGTTTTCCGTAGTAGCTTTAGCTGAACTCAACATCTGTCTGCCTGCGAAAAGGAAGGCTGCAAGCTACAGGTTAGTTGTGCACACCTCTGGGAATGCTAAAACCCTTGAGCATCTCTAGCAGCATCCTGGCCCACTAGAATGAAACAGCAATGTTGAGTAGTGCTTAAGGGACTTATAAAAGATATGCCAGGCAAGAGGGGAAAGTAGGGAATGAAGGAAGGCTCTCCTGAGGCAGGAAGGTGTTAATGAAGCTGCATAAGAAGATGATGCATTGTGGTTATTTTGCTCTGGGTGTGTTGGCTTGACATGCTAGGTGTGTGAAGCTTTCTGTTGTGACTTTAATGTGTTAAGAAGCTGTTTTCCATTTTAAGTTAGAAACCCCTTAACAGCTTGTAGCAGAGAAGGAAATGAGGGTATAAGCTTGTGAGCATAAAATAAGCTTTGAGATGGGGGTAAGTGCCTCTCTTTGGTAACAGCATGGCTCCATACAGCTTTTCACTGTTATTGGAAGAATGGTTGCTGATAAACGTGTCTCATAACTCTGACTACTCATATGCTAGCTGTGCTGCCAGACTGGTTAACATGGGGAGAAGTGTTTTTAAAAAAGGCTTAAAAACTAATTCAAGAGTGTTCATTTTGCTGCATTTCTGTGTAAATGTGTGCATTTCCTATGGGCTGCATTTAAAACTTTCCTCTTTGACATTCTTTGAAGCATAGTTACAGCCCTAGACTCCAGGCTTCCAGGAGAAACAGAGGATACAGAGTTGCTGGAATTGCTTGCGAGTTGAAATCAGATGCTACTAAGCCAAACCTTTAATATTAATCTGATGTTTGTTGCCTGCAGATATTGAGAATGAAAAAACCCAAAATAATAGCAGGTAATATCTAGTAAAATTCTGGGTTGAGGTTAGTGCCTGAACAATAAAAACTGTTTGGGAAATTCTTCATACTTCTTAATATATCTTAATATATATTCTTAATAACAGCTTAATGCAGCTGTTGATGTTCTATGTCTAAGAAGAGCCACTGCTCTATGTGATGGGTCTGTATTTCTTTGTGGACATGACAAGCATAAATCCCTGCTTTCTCCACAGCAGCCTGGTAGGAGGGTTTTCATGCCAGTTGCTGCAGTGTTAGAAGACTGGGCCAGATCAAGGAGCCAGTACTCCAAACTCGCCCTCTCAGTAGGGACTCTGGCCAGCACAGCTATGCAAGATGTAGCCTCGTAATAGCAATATGCTTCATAGAAACAGTTTTTAGTTTTCTGGCTCCTTGAGTGTCTGGTGAGCAGAGAAACAAATGTTTGTCTGCAAAATCCAAGTAAGATCTTGGGAATTGATCCTACCTGTGAGCATCCACATATACAGCAACTGCTGCAGGTATTTTCACTAGCAGTTAAAAATCAGTGGGATTTTTTTCTCCCGTAGGTTTTTTGGTATTATAGATGCTTTCCCACTCCTTGTTTACACAGAGTGAAATGATCTGGATACCTAGATAGCCCCATCTGTTCAGAGTACTAGTGTCTATTTCCAACTTGGACCTGAGAAACCTTTTACTCAAGTAAATTTAATCAAGATTGCTCCTTCTAATTAAACTTCAATTAAAATGCATTTGTGACCAAAAAACCTTTTTTTTTTTTTTTTTATTTAATGAGCCAGCTGGGAATACTTTTTTCTGGTAGGAACTTCTGGGAGTCAGCAGTTCCAGTTGTTTACTGTGTCAAATGTCAGAAGTGCACTGAGTTTTTCACTACGGTTGGATGGTACCATGAATTGCTCCAGGTCTGTAGTTTTGTCCTCTTGTATTAGGGATTTCTCTGGTAGTATCAAACAGCAGCTCTGTTTGTCCAGTGACAATAGACTAGAATGTATGTACTCTGTGCGTTTTTTGTGTTTGTGTGTGCACATATGTATAAAAAAATGCACATGCTTATTAACTACAACAGCAGCTGTTTACCACACTGCCTGTTGAACTGATTGGATGTAGTGATGTCATATACTACCTGAACTATCTCTGGTAGCCAATTAGCTTGTTTAGAGCAACATTGTAAATAGTGGTTTGGTTTCTTTTCTGCTAAGTTGACTCTAGCATTTATCAAGTTGCACAAGTAAATTCAAAGTTAATCTCTCTGTCAACACTAACTGAGAGTGCATCTCTAACAATATTCAGTTGATGTAGCATAGCCATTGTGGGGGGATGAGAAATAACCCCACCTGTAAGAAGAATCAATGTTGTACTTTCTGAGTTGTGCTAGAAAATATCTATTCTTTCTGTACTTAAGATTTGGCCAGTGACTTTGAGTTGGGTCTCAACAATGGAGATGGAAAAATGAGTGGAAGTGTGTTCGTGATGAACAAGTTGACATCAGGAACTGAGCAGGTGATTCTTGTGGATTGGTTGATTTGAAGTTGCCAGGGGTGACTTTGGTTTGCTGGGGCTAGTGGTAGGTGCTGATTCTGTCTGCTAAATTATATTTTACTGGTGACCTGTTTCTTGCCAACCCAAGTCTATTTATGGATCAAATGGTGAATAAATGAGTACCGTTTGGGCTGTTCTTGGAGCTGAGGACCCCAAATGAATGTTGATGCAGAAGTGACAAATCATCCCATGGCAGCTGAGAATATCTGACTGCAGCTGTGGTGCAGATCTACTTACTGTTAATTTTCTGCATCAATAAAATAGGTCTACAAAGGTCTACTTGACCCTTATAGTTAAGGGTCTAAGCTCTCAGGTTGGCAACTGGACAGAGAAAGACAGATCAAGCTGCTGGGGTGGTTTCAGGCCACCCTGGTAATAATCTTGCCTCTCCACTTTTGTTCTGTAACCTTGATCAATTTTGTTCCTTTACCATGCTTTTGATGTGCACTCAGGTTTTTTTGATTTACCTGTTGAGATTGCAAATGCTTGACAAGTACAATCCTTTTTTGTGTTGTGTATGATACTTTTTGCTTTCAGTTCAGATCCCAATTATTCAGGGTATTACTGAGCTGAAAATGATCAAGTAGCAGTTATGATATTATAAAGGAGATGAATGTGACCATCTAAGGAAATTTTCCCCCCTTCAGGGTGCATGTCTTTAGGGAGTTTGAAAATGGTCTACATGTTTCTGTAATGTCTAATAATAAGCTCTCTAAAGCTGAGAGAATTTTGGAGGTGATGGGTTGATCTTATTAACACATGAAATAATGGAGCATAGAAAACAATGGGCAAAATATCAATACCTTTAGCTTCCAAAACTGTTGCACACTGAGACATTTTCACCCTGTAGCCTGAAGCCAGGCAGAGGTGGCTATGCTCATTCAAAGCAGCTCTAAGCAGAAGTGGTTTGTAAAGCTCTGCAGGCGGCTGAACAACTCCTTTCAGATGTGTTGCCTCCCTTCAGTGTCTTTAGAGCTGCGTCACACCATGACACATGGCATCAGACCATTACACTGTGGCAGCCTGAACTCACTGGTCAAGTCTTATTTGCTATCTTATCTTACCACCTCTTAAATTATACTAAGAAATTACGGTATAGTTACAGATGCTAAAGCAGCTGTGTTACATCTGAACCCAAAGTATGCAGATGGTGTCACATGCAGAAGGATGTAAAGCTGATACTGTCCACATTAGGTGGAGCAGAGAGCTAAGCAGGTACGGAGCTTTACTTGTGGAAGAGGTAGTGCTAAATATCTGACTAATGGGATCAAAACACAGCTTTGCTTAAATGTGTTCAATCCAGACGTGCTGCACTATGCTTTGCAGTGCAGGTTAAACACAGTTACTGCAGCAGCTTTTTTTGGACTCTCTAGCTAAGAAATGGCTATGGATTGGCTTTTGGTGTATCAGTATTTCCTGCTAGAGGAGAACATATGCAGGTACTTACTATGTCAACATGCTGTGTTAAAGGAGCATCCTTGATTTGCCAGGAGCTGGATTTAGCTGGATTCACAATTTGTGTTTTCAAATGATAATCCAGTCTTGCTTCCAAAAGATCCAGCAACAGACAGCTTAGCTTGTACAACACACAAAGCAAAGAGAAAAGGCAAGGAGCTTCTCTACTTTTGCTTTTGGCTATCTGTTCCCCCATGGTTTGTATCTCAGCGGAGTCTGAAGCTGTGCCTTTCCCAGGAGTGAGATGCCACTGATGGGCTGCTTGCCACTGGCAGGAGTGCATGGCTCCTGGCTCTGGCAGCATGGTAAAGTTGCATGTGCTCAGCAGATGAAAAAAACTGCTTTTCTGAGCAGAGGGAGTCAGGGTGTGAACCAAATGGATCTAAGTTGTATTGCCAACCTTTTAGCTGTTCTGAGGTTTGAATTTTGTGTAGGTTCCAATGTAGAGATGCTTTTTTTTTTTTTTTTTAAGGAACACATCTGAGATACCCTGTTTTTAAAGGTATTATGATTGCCCCTATGGGGTTACTTCTGTCATTGCTGCCCTGAGTGTGAAAATGTACAATGGAAAGGTGGCAAGGTATGGGCAGGAATTTTCTAGTGGTTGGAAACTGTAGTTAGTGCCTCTTTGTAGAAATTAAGTTGATGCTTTGAAAGGTAACAGATTTGATAAGTGATTGCACACTCTCTTTTAAATGCAATGGAAAGCTATATGAAGAGTCTCAGTGTCTCAATTTAAGGCATTCTAAATTACCAGTCACTTCTGGAAAGTAAGTCATGTTTGATTTCTTGCATTGCATACAGAGGTAGAGCTATATAACTGAGTCTGGAAAAGAGCCTGATAAAAATCTCTATCACTCCTTCCCCAGATCCAAAAAACCCAGAAAAACATCTCTCATTAAAAAATTAAAAGGTTCCTTGGCTGGCTGCTTGTACATTCTTTAAAATAGATTTTCATCTTTTCCTCTGATAGATCTCTCACTACATGCTGTCAGTACTTCCCTTGCTTTACTTTTCAAGATACTTAATATAGGAGAACCAAAGCCCCATTTTCCTGTTTTAAAAGATGCCTAGAGCTGCTTAAGTTGATAAAAATGAAGATGATATAAAACTAAGCCTACAGAGCTTCCACACCTGGATAAAAGCTTAGGGTCTGTGAATTTTGAAGTATATTTTGCCCATGTGTTTTCAGCTTCTAGTAGTTACATTGCACAAGGCAAAATAGACACTGAAAGCCCTTGATGCCCATGTTTAGTGTGGGGGCTTCTGCTCAGAGCAGCACCTGGAGGTGACAACCATCCTTTGCAGGAAGGAGATCTCTCTCCCGTTCTATTGAGCCCTGTGGGATGTGATAAGATGTTGCTGACCTACATGGATCTTGGAGTCAGTAATGCAGCTCTGCTGATCAGACCTTCATGTGTTTAGTTGGAGTAACTTCTTCAGGTCATGTCAGGACTAGGAGTTGGTGGTTGCTTCAAAATAGAAAAGAGCCTGTTCCAGGTGATACAGCCTTCCTCTTCTATGAAGAGCTGAGGGTTGTGCTGTTTCAGATGACTAAAGGCTCACATGGACTGATTGCAGAAGCCAGAGCTCATGTGAGCATCTAGTGATGATGCACCAGTTTTGTTTCCAGTTATTTATGACTGCTGGTGCTTTGGAAACTGAGACATGAGTCTCAGCTACTATGGAGCCTGATCAAGAAGATAGATTTAAGTCTAAAAATTCAAGGGCTCTAGAGACTGAAGTCAACCTCAAAGGGGAACGTAGTTTTCTTCAGCTTAAAATAACTTTGTAATGTCCTTTACTCTCCAAGGTCTCTTTTAAGGCCCTGCCTGGGTTTGGTTTTTGACTTGTGCAGAGCCAGGCTCCTGTGAGGAAGGAGGGCCAGGAAACTCAGGGAAGGCAGTTGAGGAGGGGAAGGAAAGTAGGAAATGCTGATAGGGGTGACAAACAATTTCACCTTCAGGAGTGATGAACTGTGGGAGAGTTGGCTGACTGAGGGTCTGGCACAGCTTCAGCATTCTCACGTGGGGATGGATCAGCTGAGAGAAATGACTGCATTTATTCAATGAATTTACATGAGGTGCCCGCGTTGCCAGAAAGGGATGGGCTCCCTCCCCCTACAAAACATCAGTGACTCTGTGCAGGAATGCAGGAGTGGAGCAGCAGGCTACGCAGAGGGACAGGGCTGGGAATTTTTCAGCAGAGCCTTTCCTGTGAAGGCTGCTGCATGAATCTGGTGCTCATAAACTGAATAAATGGTTATGCATAGCCATCCTGCTGCTGGCTGATCTATAGGCTGCTTCTGCCTCTAGCCAAACTCTCTCCCTTCTTCTCAAGGCCTCTATCCCTAGAAATCCACTGGTAGCTTTTTGCACGTCTGATTTGAGGTATTAGATTCTGCTCTGTAGTTGTGTTTCTCTTAAAAATAGTGCCTGTATGCGGCATATAGAGCAGAAAGCACTGATTTGCACTTCAGTGTAAGGGACAGAAGAGGAGGAATAGGTTTGTACCAGAAAGTTGGAGCTGCAAATGCTTTCATAGCATGTGGGGAGTCGAAGGCACCTCATGCATCCTTTGGGCTCCCTCAAAGTATACTATGCTGCAATACAAGCTCTCCTTGCTTCTATGTTCTTATTCCTCTCCCTGAGGAAGTGTCCTGCACAAACCTGTGACACCCTGGAGTCAAAAGTGCTTAAGAAGTTAAGAAAAATATGCTGAAGAGCTTAAGTTACAAGAGAGGTGGTGGACTTTACATCTGTGGAAATGTTTGAGATCAGGCTGGATGGGGCCCTAAGTAACCAGGTATATTGGAAGGTGTCTCTTGTAACACTGTCTACTGGAAGTAGATCATCTATAAGATCCCTTCCAACCAAACCCAGTCCATCATTCTACTTATTCCTTAACCCTCACGATTAATTAATGAGGTGACTCTTAAATAGGCTGCCAAGACCTGTGACTGAGGGGTGTTTATCCTCAAGGCCACCCTCAGGGTCTGTTCTTAATAAAACCTATTGACCCAGAAATAACTGGTCTACACTGGGGTCCTGCAGCTGATGCTCTGCTCTCTCAGCTTCCAAAGCCAAAGAACATTTGAAAGAAAGCCATATCCCCAAATCCTTATAAAAATAACCCACAATTAAAAAAAAAATTAAAGATGAGATTTCTTTAAATGAGGATTGGATTCTTCACTTTATGCCTATTATGGCTGCTGCCTTGGTGCATGGCCCAAGGTGCTGCAGGGTGTGACTTGAGCCGAAGCTCCATGGAGTTCAGGCTCACTGTGAATGTGCATGTTCTACCCTCAAAAGTCACATTTTGTGGGAGATGCTGAGGGGTGAGGTACTGTGATAAATAGCAGCTTGGTTGGGGAATGCAGGCCAGGCCATGGTTCAGCAGAGAAGCTTTAGTCTTAAAACTTCCTGATAGCTGCCAGAATGACAGAGCCTATCCCCAGCGGCTCACCACAGTCCTTACCTTGGAGCAATGCTCCTGCTGTAGGGGCCTCATGGGACATGCAGAGCTGCTTGTGTAAAGTCTGTGCTATGAAAATAATTCCCTGGCTGCTCTGAATTAAGTCCTTTTTTTAGCTAGAAAGTTGCCTCTGGGTAGTAGGGAAAAAATAATGCCATCATGTTTTTAATGTGTGATGGCAAATCCATGACAGCTTTCACTGTCCTGTATTCAGCCTTAGTGACAGGCATCAGTACTGGTAATACTGCCAACATCAGCATTAGCTGATAGAGTTAACCATCAAAAACATGTCTTGGTTTGGGCCTTAATTTGTCTGAATTTTGTATTGCTTCTTGTTACACTGGGTTTGCTAAAGGACAGAGCTCTTTGATCAAATTTCTATTCCTTACGTAGGTACTTGTAAACTGTGATCAGATTGTCCTATTAACCTTCTCCCTTCATTAGGGAGAACAGATGGTACTTCTGGGGCCTTTCCCTAAGCTGAGCTTTTGGTCCTTTAATCATCTTCTTGGAGGTTCTTTGCACTGGATCCAATTTTTTCAATATTTTTCAATATCCTTCTTGAATTACAAGCATTAAAACTTAACATAGTGTGGCATTTAAAAGTGTCAAAATTGATTTATTTTTTGTTTGAGCATCCCACATCCAAAGCCTCTCTGAGCTCTCTTGAGCACAGGACCATTCCAGAACAGTGTGCTCATGGTAGGAACCATGAAGTTCCTACCAAATCAATGGCTTCACAGGATGCTTCTCCCATGGTTTGTGTTGCTCTGTGTGTGTGTGTGTCAGTACTGAAGTCTATACTGTGTTCTTTGGTGGAGCTTGTTTAGCCATGTGAATCTGTTGTTCTCAGTTATTTAGCAGTCTCACATTGTTTGCCATCTTCAGGCTTGATAAATAATGATTATAGACTCTCTTCCACCATTAACCCATGTGTTTACACCATAGAGTCAAGGAGCAGCCTCTGCCAAGTCCTCAAAAGGAACATTATATATATACCTGTGTGACTATTTAGTCACCACTGCATGAAATGACTTACCCATTAATACATGTCGTACTATTTCTTCATCTTAATCAAATCATTGTGTAGCATGAAGTTAAAATCTGTATGAAAAGTCAGCAGTGTTATTTTATTGACTAAAATAATGTTAAAGTGTATTGTTTTGTATTTTAAATAAGTCAATAATACTAGATACTGTGTTCTGGAGAATTTCCAGTTTATACAGATTGATTTTATTACGCTCAGTTGACTGGTGATCATTGTTAGGATTTTCTATTTAATTCTTTAAATACTTGGCACATCAGCAAGTTTTGTTCCAGCCACTGTGACTTCCATGTGCCCAATGTATTTAAAATTGGTATCAATAACAGAATGTTTCAGGATGTTCTTTTAAAACTGTGGTGCAAGTTATCCAAACCTGCTGAGTTTTGGTTCTGGTTTAATTAGCTGCACTTTCAGATTATGCTTAGTTTGTAGTAGAATAAGGAGTGCAGAACTGATGATCTAACACATGCATATGCCACTTTACTATTGTCTCTGTGCAATGAAGAGTGTTAAAAATATCTTGGAATTTTTTTGACCCCTACCATATGAAACTGATTGAAACAGCATTAGAGTAATCTTTAATTGCTTTAAACCCTACCTTATATAGTTCCTAATTTTACTAAGTAGATTCACCTCTGGGGCTTTATTTATCAAAATTACAGTTCCTAGATTTTGGTTCCTTGTCATCATCTTTCCCTTTCTGCAGAGTGATGTGTTTAATCTTGTGCTTCCAAGTGGCTTATTGTTGGACACAGCACTTTTGAGTTAGTATGTTTTCGTCTGAATGGTGGTGATAGTGTTTGGAGGGCATTTTGGCAACAGCCATGTGGAACTTCCATTTTTTCCGTGCTGAAATCACCTGCAGTATCTCAGTTTTTATTTTTATCCATTCTTAATGATTGTTGAAGAAGGTAAAATCTCAACTTTATCTTTTATCTGAGCTATCGACAGCTCAGGGGCACAAAATACTGAGAGTTGTTCCCTTTCTTCTCTATTTACTGTTCACAAAAAGTGTTAAAACTTGATTTCTCCCCATTCCTACTATGTGACTGTCTGCCAGGATACAGCACTGTTGAGGTGTGGAGTGTTCGGAAATGAGCAGTCCTGGCTCTTCTGGTGTCTTGTAGTCTTATTTCTGCTCTGTAGACAGGTAAAACAAATTAATCTAACAGGAGAGATACAGAGAGGAAACAAATCCTGAGGTTTATTTGTTTCAGCATTTTTCCTTGGGTATCTATGTTTTGGTGTTCATTTCTAGTGAGAAATCCAGAAGAAAACCTGTCATTTACTAAGACATACATCCCACCCTAACAGTTGGTGGAGCATCATTGCACAAAGTCTACGTCCTCCATGTCCCACGGGGTTCCCTGGTATAGCGCTTGTGAACAATTCCCAGTGAATTGTTCAAATGTGACTATATGCAGTGAAGCACTGCTATTAGTCCCTTGGGATATTTGCCAGCCAGCTTCAGAAGCCCTGAAACTTGCATTTTGTCCTGGATCTGGTAGGATTACGGGCCATTCTGTTGTTCCCTTGCCGTCTTGAACACTTTCCATCCAAGGTTTGAAAGCTGCGAGTGCAGAGGGCTCATGGGGATGAAAATTCCTCTCAAATATATGCATTATGAAAGCACCATACATAGTTAATAGATAAAGCCAGATTTCACAAGGACAAAATAGTGTGTTATTCACAAAATTTGTAGCTTGAGCTCATCTGTATGCACAACTTAGTACATAGTGCATAGTACTTAGTGCATAGTGAAAAAATCAGCTAATCCACAGCATCTACTGAACACACAGCCTTGGAGCGGGGGAGAAAGTGCAAAGCAACTGGGGCATGCTTAGTTTGCTTTCACTGAAAGCTGAAGTAAGTCAAGCCATTTTTGTGTTGGGCTTATCTTAGGGTTTCCTCAGCTTGGTGTAAACAGGGTTCCTTGATTGTCTTGTGCCTTATTTGTCTTATTCTTTGAACAGCAAAGGAATTCTTTGATGATTTGTATGGCATTCAATTAGTGGGATTTTTATAACTTGAATTAGCTGTTTTGTGGAAACAAATAGAGAAAATATTTTTAAAAGACTTCCTTTGTGAAAACCACGTCTAAGTGTTATGAATGACCTTGATATCAAAACAACAGATACATCACACAGCTTCTAAGTTAGCCTTTCTGAAATCTCATCCATACTCCGCCTTTGAAGTAGTTCTTATAAGGATTATCTCCTCCACCCTCAGCCTCTATCCTCCATAATTGAAAGTTTATACAGCAGCCATGTGATTTCAATAAGGGCAATTGGCAAATGTGACATCTTTAATTCTCTCCCTATCCTGAGATGTGATGGGAATGAAGAGGTGAATTGTTACACCTGATAACTGCAAATGCTGTTAATGTTGTTGCCAGACAAAACAAGCATTCAAAGTTGCATGGATTTTTTTTTCCTTTTAATTTTGACCCTCACACTTCAGCTGGGCAGAATGGAGATGTGATGAGCTCAGTATTTAAACCTACCTGCTTGATGCTGCAGAAAGTCTGAATGTCCCACACAGGGCAGGTCTGTTAGTTCCGTATTATCGGTATGTATGCCTTCAACCTGTAGTTTGCTGTAATGTAGATGTTAATCAGTGAATGTATATGGAATGAAATATGGCCTTTGTCAATGCTGCTACTAAGTTGCACTTTCAAGTTGGAACCCTTGAGAGTAACTTGAGGTGTTGCTTAGCACATGCTGTACCTGCAAAACAGAAGATGTCCTTTGGAAAACACAGTCATGGATTGTGGGTGGTTAGGCAATGATGCTTTAAGTTGTAGTCTAGTGCAGATGGCAGTCACAAAGAGCATTTTTTCTCCTTTGGCTTTTTACTTTTTTTTTCTGTGCTGTAAGTCTGCTTCATCTGAATCTGTCTTAAAACTCCAAAGCACTAATGGAGACGGCAGCTACAATTGTTGTGTCTCCTGGCCATGGACTGGGGATACTGAGTCTCTATTAATTGGAGCAGTGTGGCAGGATCTCTTCATTCGCCAAATAGTGGTATGCCATTGGAATCTTTTCCTCTACCAAAAGCATAGCTACAAGCTTTAAACTTAATGTAGCAAACCCAAGACTTTAAAGATGCCTCAGAGGTCTCATTTATTATTGCAGATGGTGCCTCTGGTGTACAATGATTTATGAGAGATGGCTACTGTATGCTTTGGAGAAAGGACTCTCTGCCCATGAGCAAGTCTCTCTGACACCCTCTTAGCAGTGGGGTGTGAATTCATTGCAGGATAGATGTTATTTGAATCATCTAAGAAGTGACTTATGGTAAATTATCTTGATTCAAGCTCACCTTCAAGAGCTGTAATTTTGCCACACTTAATGCTATGTTTGAGATGTGATTTTTGGGATGTTTTCTGCTGGAGAAGGATGGAGGCTGAGTATTGTGTACAAGAGATGTTCAGGGGCCAAACAGCCCCCATTAGCACTGGGTTTCTTCTTGTCTTCAGTGGGGAGTAGGAACATTTGTTCCTGGGGTTTAGTTCTCAAATCTACTGTGTGCTTGGTGTTACAAAGGTACCCAACATGGAGGTTCAGAGGATTTTTCTTGTTAGAGCAGCTGTCGTGTCCAAAGATGTGTCCTGTCAGCAGAGCAACTGGCTTTGGGGTGATGCAGGTTTATAATCCTCCAGACAGAGTGGATGCCTCTGAAAATCACCAGGCTCTTGCTGCAGACCTGTGCTGACTATGGCCAGAACCTTCACTCCTGTGTCCCCATCTCTGCTATGCTTCTGAATCATTGATACTACAGCTGATGTTCTAGGAAATGGCACAGGAAGGAAATTCCCCTGAGCTACCCCACAGTGGGGTGTGGGCTCACCTGCAGGAGGTGAAGCAGTGGTGGCTGCAACTGTCCCAGGGCAGCTGCACTTCTCAAGGTTGATGTAGATGGGATTAGTGAACACTGAGTTCCTTGAGTGTTGTCAAAACATAAAATCACTTGTTCAGGAAACCCTGAAAGGTGGAGAATGATCAGTGAATATGAGAATATCAAGGGCAGGTAGCTAATATGTGTGGTGTGTACCTAGATACCTTTCCCTGGCTCTCTGCTAGTACAGTGTAGAAACAGGATGCTGGTCTATATGGCCTATGTTTATGCTGAGAACAGAAAAATCTAAACAAACTGGAGTTATTCGTGACAGTTCACACTTGCTGTTAAACATCATGTTCCTCATGTGGTAATCATTAAGTCAAATACCATGATGCCAGCTCTAGATTTTTATTTTAAGCATATTAATATCTCAGTTTCTTCTTAGTGCTTCTCTCTTGTTCAAAAAGACAGTTCTTGGCATAGAAGGTAAAATGTATTTGTTTTCATTGTTAATAAACATCCTGTAATATTCAGTGACAGGGCAATGAATCAGTGCAGAAACATGCCAAATATGTCAAGGCCACTTCTGATGCTTGCTACTGCAGTTCCCTGCAGACCAAGCATGAGTTTCTCATGGGTATATTGTTTTCTGCTGTCCACTTCAGAGAAAAATAATTACAGAAGATGATAAAGGGAACTTTTTTGCAAGCTACACATGCTGTGAGCAGAGATGAATGGAAAAGGATTTGAAAATACCTGAGTCCTCATTTTGGAAAAGGTGGAAAAATGATGTTGTTTAATTCATCCCTGGTGGGATTCTGCTGCTGTGGAGTTAATCACAAGACAAATTTGTCCTTATAGTGGAATATTGCTGTATCAGCACAAACTTGCTTATTTGGTGGATAGAAAAGGTTTTACAGCTTTGTTATTAAAGAAGTGAGAACTAACCTGGCTGCACTATGAAAGAGATGTGCTAATGTGATTTCAGTGTGAAATCGTCCCAGACTCTGTGCTCCATGGAAAGCTCTTAATATTTTTAAACAGTTTCTACTTTTAGGATCTTGGAGGAAAAGGTAATTTTTTTTTTCACTTAGTTTTTCTTTTCTTTTTTTCACATTTCATTTGAACTAGAATGTAGGAAAAATTAAACTGTTTTGCTTTAGTTGACAAAGAGACAAATTTCTCTTCCATTTTGTAATAAAGTCTTTGTTGTTGTTTGGAGTAATTACATTAATTTCTGTCTTCAGTCTAAGAATGTTCTCCTGCCCTCATTGCCATAGTTGAACATGGGTCCTGGAGTCTGTGTCTGTATTTTCCAGTTTTTCCCCTGTGGGCACACTTTAACATCAACAGGGCTTTCTTCCACTTTGATCCATGCATAGGTTATGTTATCCAGGGCTTCTTTCTTCACAGAGAAGAATCTAAAAAATTACTTGTAGTAGGGAAATAAATTCAGTGCAGAGTTTTGTGTCTGATTTCTTTTCAGCTATGCAAACTGTTATCTTGGCTAAACTGAAGTGAATATACTTTGTCCTTAAAAACAATTACCTCAATTATTTTTTGCTGTACTGCACTCTGCTGATGGCATGTGTGGCCAGTGGGACTTACTTAAAATATGTATGCTCTTAATATCAGCTCAAAAAGAAAGCTATCTCAGCTGGAAAAAATTAATGTAACGTAAAAGATTATTTTTTCTGTCTGACCTTGCCTCTATTTAGTTATCTCAGCTTTTGATGTTGAAATTTACAGATTAAGAATTATAACTACTTGAGCGAAGTCAGGGCAGGGAACAATTACAACTGCAAACAAATCTTGCTTCAGCTTTGCCTTTCCCTCAGTCGGAGTGCAGTGTCTGCAGCAGTGCTCTAACTGTACACATGATCACTTACTTTCCTAATAACTCTGGGAAAACTAATTACTTTTTCAGGGCCATTTGTTGCCAAAGGAGGGTTTTCTGTTATCCTGTGCAGCTGCATCACTGTGATGTCAGGCCCCAGTTTATTCCATCACAGCTGCCTCACGTGGCAGCAGCAGCAGCACAGAGGCCTGATTAGGGCCATGAAGGGCTTTTCAGACTGGTTTTGCTGTGGTGTTATAAGAGCTGTAAAGGTCAAGTCCATCAGACCCGTAATAGCTGATGGCATGTGACTGTAGGGGTGACTTCTTGAAGGTGCTGTTGCAGGCAGACCTTGCCATGTGCAGCATGTTTTCAGAGTGCACGCTGTTCTTGGAAACTAGACCTGAAACTGGCTTTGCCTTTAGGGTTTTGTAGTGGAACAGTCTGTTAGAGCATAACCACCTGAATTTTGGACTTGGGCAGCCTCTTAATCAGCTCATAAATCTAATCAGTGCTGTAATTTTCTGAAAACTCAAGATTCAGTTTGGAGCTGAAGCTAAGTGTTCTCGGAGAAGATCTAAATCTGTTGGAGAAGGTGTATCCTTGAGCTAGAAGCGTGATTTGGAAGAGACACCTGTCCTCACTGTTGCTGACAGAAATTGAAGAGCTGCTCCCCATCCTAAACAGGTTTATTTTGCATCTGTAGGTTTGCTGGTGCTTTTAACCCAGTGCTGCTCACCAGATCAAATGCGTGATTGGGGAATTAAATGTTTAACTATTGCCTCATTAGATATATGGACCTGCTCTGTACAGAGCTTCCCTCTCCAGCCCCTGAAGTTGTTTCTAAAGCTCAAACCTTTAAATATAGGGGTCCTCTGGCTATTGAAATTATTTTTTTAGAATTAAAGACCAACTGATTTGCCTGAAATTTGCAGCCCAGCTCTCTGTTCAAGGCTAGTGGAGTTGGAGAGCTGATTTAGTGTTCTATCCAAGTAGAAGTGAAACCTGCTCTGGGTAAGGGGAGTTCTCCCGAGTCTTTCATGCCTGCCTCACTTCATCTCTGCCTGGGTTTCCATGACTGTAAAATGACTGATAAACTGAGGAGATGTGAAGGTGCAAATAACTGCAGTGTTCAGAGAACCTTTTCTGTGAAGTGATAGTGAAGAGCAGTTTAATGGCTCTTGCTGCTTTGTGCACACCAGCTACAATTACCATGACACTATGGGTAGCTGCAGTGCTTCTATAATTAGCTGATGACATGGTGAGCACTGGTGAAATAAACTTTCCTTGGGAATACACCAGCTACTTACCCAAACACATTGCCTTTTAAAAGACATCATAGAAGGGGCTTACTCAGTCACAACTAGCACTATTTTACATGTTCTGTATGTGAAAGGAATTCTGGTTTCTAGCCTAGTAATATAGCCAAATAACTGCCTCACTAATTGAGCGGAAGGGAGTTAAGTACTGAATTTAAATCAGCCTTTAAAATTATTTTTGAAATAATTCATTCTAGGAGGTGGATTTTGCTGTATGCTCACGTTTCTGTTCCCACCAGTAGCCTGTTTGATCTCACATAGATGTTCCTTTGCATCCTCACATCCTGTGACAAAGTATGACCCTTCTCCTTACCCAGTCCTAACATTGAAGTCAATGTTGCTGCTTCATACAAGTCTGAATGGCTTGATGTAGAGGAAGTCTTGGACATGGGTATAAAGCCTGAAAAGAAGGATGCTTCCTCTCCCTACTTCCTGCCAAGCTGTCAGAGGAGATACAAGCATTTTTGCTTGTCCTTCTATTTGCCCTGAGTTTGTCTGCAGTATTTCTGTACTGAGCACACAGCCTGCATTTCACCTTATGCTGTTGGCTGTGCAGGGTTTTGGGGCAGTACAAGTAACTGGAAGGAGGCTGATGGTACAGTAGGCTAGAAAGGTACTGTCAGCCCTGAGCATCACAACACTGCTCCTCAGGGCCTGGGAGGATTCCCCATAGTCCTGCACTGTTGACCAACATGGGCTCTGAGCATAAGCAGCAGGAGCTGTGCCTACCCCTTGACTGGGTCTGAGGGCGGAAGATTTTGATCTGAGCATGAGATTTTGGTGGGAAGTCCCAGAAGTGCTCACAGGGCAGATAGCATGGCAACCTGCATCCAAAAAATACTTGGTATTCACTTTGGTCTACTTTGAAGGTTGTATCAGGACACTAAATTTAGGGATTTGATCCACTCTCTGTCAGGTGCTACTCAATTCTCAGGTACTTGTTTCTGTAGCTTCTGCAAGCCTCAGTGGAGGCAGGACTGTGAGATGCAGAGGTGCTTGTGTTGACAAGATAGTAAAACACTTGAGTAAACACTTGCTCCTTCATAGGGTCTAGGAGAATCTCTAATAGTTGGTGGCTGCTGAAAGGATGCTAATGAACCAAACCTAGCAGCCTCATTTACCCGTATGAAATCACTACTAGTGGATAATTAATTTTCCTGGAAAATACAATAATAGTAATGTAGTATACAGAACACAATACTACCTTCTAATAAGTCTGCCAGGCAGATTACAGTGTATATGTAGTCTGTCTTAACCAGCCACCAATTTCAAATGCTTTTATGTGCAGACCCTTGTTGTTCAACTCCTGCTCTTTGCTGGTTGAACTAAACTAATTAAAGAAAAAGGTACTGTAGCTGAGAAGTCCAAAAAAGCTAAAAGCAGCCTTTCTAAACAAATTAACCCTCCCACATGAGCAGCTTTCAGTACTTTTTACAGAAATGAAAACCTCTTTGTTTTTCTTTTGGAAGAGACAGGGTGATTATGCTATGTTTTGTTTAGAATCCTGGTTCATAAACATGGACCTTTATTGCAGACTACAAGCACTCAAAGACTTGCGTTACCAGGCTCTTTTGCTGTTACAGTAAAAAGTGATAGTTCTGTTGAGACAAAGGGTACTAGTTATTTAGTGCATGATATATGAACTGTTGCCTCTGAGAACCAGCACTTCTCATGTGTGTTTAAGGGTTTAAAGCTCATTGCAGCTGAAGCATGCAGTGCCTGAGGCCTGCCTAGATAGACTTCTTAGAGCATGTAACTAATGGAGGACTCTCCTGCTTCTCCTTTGGTGTGCAACCGAAATGCTGCCCCTCTGCTTGGAATGATGCAAGCTGCCAGGCAGAGGACATCTGTGTCCTTGATGACTCCAGTGGGAATATCTCCCATCTTAGGTACTGGAGTGCTGCTCAGGATCTGCTTTGCTCCAGGCCAGTAAATGTGTAAGGGCTTTTGTGAGAAGCGTGTTACCAATAGGATTAATGCCAGGTTTTGTATTTACAGTCTGCCAATCAGTTTGAAGGCCTTACAACTAGGGGACGTAAGCTCTGGACCCAGAGGATGTCCTCCCCACACTTGTCCAGCTGTCCAGGGACCAGATGAGGGTAGGGCACTGAATTGCTCAGCAGAAGCATCATCTGGATCAGTCTATTAGTAAAAGATGGTGATGGTTTCACTGGTGCACCTACATACCTGGAGGAGTCCTTTCCATTTCATATGCTACCCCATGGCTTGGAAGAGAGCCCAAAAATCCCAATTTTTTCTATTTATATGTAGATTACTTGTTTCTTTTTTGGATATTTTGTTCTGAGGAGCAGATTAGCTTTCTGAAGCAGTGAATTTGTGATTTTGTCTCTCCAGATTGCAAACACTGCATGTAGCTGGGACTGTCCTGATGTGTCTTCATCTGGGTTAAAGAATCACAGAGAGACTTGGGCAGGTTGAGGCTCCCTCTTGGTCAGTCTGAATTTGACTTGAGTAGCCTGTTCTGATCTTCTCAATGGTGAAAATTGGTCAAGAGTAGGAAACCTTTTATCTGTACATGTAATGTAGAGGCAATACCTGGTTACTGCCTTTAAGTTGAAATTTAGAAGCTGCAGCATTCAGCCTGTTCACTCTGCAGCCCGAGTTTGAAAGATGCATATCAGTTTGGTGTTCGAAGAAATATTGGCACAATGTGCTGTTGAACCCTGGCCCACTTCAATTGCTGATGGAAAGATAAAACACATTTTGCTCTTGGCTGGCTTCCTTGCTTGCTGCTGCTAATAACATTACAAGCTCAGCATTTCAGGGGTCATCTTGAAAGAAGTAGAGACCTGAGTCCCCCTGGTCGCACCTTCCTGACGTTATTGCTGTTCCAGGGAAACATTGCTAGGTCAGAAACCAGTGATTGCATGTCAGCAAAGTGGGTGCCAGGTGACTGCAAGGGCTACTGCATAATGGGAGTCATGATCCGAAGCAAGACAGTGGTGGTTCTCCTTCTGACTGGCAGGTTTCTCCATGTACCTCCCTTTGCACAAGTGTTTTGCACTTGTGCTTAGGTCAGACTGAAAACCTGCAGGACTGCAGCTTTCACAACCACCTTTTTTAAGATGCAAGGCTGAGGAGTACCTGGTCGTGTATGTGTAGGTACATCTTTATTGTCCTCTAGGAAGTTTTGTAGTCTCTTCATCATTTTGTAGCACTCCAAGGAGCTTTTGTGTCTCTGCCAATTAATTTGCTGTGGTTTATTTCAATTTTGTTCACAACCTGCTTGACAAAAACTCCTTAAAGCTAGACTTTTCACATCGAGGGAGGAAAAACACAAAGCTGGTCTGGATCACAAGTAACAGTAGGAGACATAATGCTTAGCCATAAAAATGCATGCCTGTAAGCTGATGCATGGAAAACTCAAGTGCTTCCTCAGCTGCCTGCCACTATGAATGTTAAAGATGATAGAAATAAACTTTAATTTGTTCATTAGTGTGAAAATCAAACAACTGCAAAGCCAGCTTTTACTATATCTTGCTCAGAGTGCTTTTGCAACACCTAGTTAATACCAGTGATTTCTTGATATGCTGTTGTTCTACATGGAAAAGTGATGGCTTTCTTTACTCCCCAAATGGAAATTTGTGCTTTTAGCATGTGATGATCACAGAATCAACATGATGGAGACTTTGGTTTTGCCTGGACACCTGAGAAAGGTGGAAGAGAAGGGGCAACACATGTTGTCACCAGTGGAAAGTGTTCATTCCTGCTGAAGTATGGCAATAGTTGTAAAAAGATTTCATTCTGAAATGAACACACTGTTTAAATGTTCAACTAGGTATGTCCAGTCTCCCTTTTGCCCAGGAAAGAGAAATTTTGATTAGAGAATTGCTTAGGATTCCCATGTGTAGGCTGCTTCAGTGCACAAGGCAGCAGGTAGTGGAGAGCTGCTGTGCAGTGCTGACTTACCTCAGGGAGGCTGCACCATCTCCCCCTGCTCATGCTGTGTCAGGTAAGCTTTGACTCATGGATATTCATTTACTCCAAATTGTTTTCAGCCTCTACTGTGGAATTTTTCTTTCTCAGCACTTTAGACTTCTGTATGGAATTGTCTTATTTATCCCACATCCCCCCAGAGTGGAGAATTTTAATTCTGTAAGCACTAAATGTCTCTCTTTTCCCCACGTCCGTCGACACACAGTCTTTTATTAGCCTGCTGCTGTAGGCCAGCCATTAGCTACACAAGTGATGTTTACAATCATATTTTCTTCCTGGGCAGGTTACAGTAGGCACAGGGTGGCCAGTCCATATACAAACATCCTATTGCCATCTCTGCTCATGCTAGTGCTGCCTACTGGCAGCTTTCTCTAAGGGTGCTGCATAATTGCTCTGCTGGAGGTATTTTCATTAATAATGGAATTTAACTTCTTAATGTGCTATTAACTAGATTTCCTTCTCTTAGGCTGACATTAGCTGTGGTGTTTCATGGGGCTTTTCATGTGTATATAAATGGAATTATGTGCAGATCTTGGTCTTGTCACTCAGGGTGATGATTACCAGGGCCTTCAGTGAACTTTGCCAACTGACCTGAGATGAGGCACTTGGATCTTGTGAATCTAAGTTCTGCAGGAAAACTTCATGTTGTTGAACTTAAAAGTGTTAGAGGTTGCTCTGGGAAAGAGGGGATGTCCTGTGCCTTAGTTTTTCTCTAGTAATTTTAATCTAACTGATGAAATAACTTTGACTGTCTGGATGCTGTGACACTTCAGGCTACTGATAGTTGATTTAAAATTATATCGCCTCTATTGAAGATTTACTGCCATACAAAGATCAGCCATGTCATCCACCCTCAAGAAAAGATGGCTTGATAAAGCTTTCCCTTGCAGACCTGAGGAATAGTGAGGATGCCCTGTGAATCCAAGGAGACCTTGTGTCCCTTCCTAAGAGAGTGGCTGTAGGAGCTGTCTGTGTCCCATCTCAGCTGCTTGGCTCAGTCCCCCAAGGGACTTGGTGTTTCTTGAAGAAAGAGTAGCTAAAAGCCATGCCAGCTATGCTTATCAGGAAAGGGATTTTGACTGCTTTCAGGTTCATTATATTTATTGAAATCTGTTTTTCTTCTCCTGATTATAAATTAGAGCAATGCTTTCAAGACTCTTTAATTTGGGCTGTAATAAGCCTCATCATATCGGGCAATGATGAATAAAGGGTTTGACTGGAGCATATGTTAATGCACAGAAAGCAATGACACTTAAAATAAATGTCCCCAAAGTGCCATATTTGGCAGTGGCTGCAGGAAATCTGTAGTAAATGATGCAGTGCTGCTGCTGTGCTTATGAGGGACAATAGCAGCTTCTGGCTGGTTCGAGAATTTAATTCTGCTGAGCTCCAGTGTGGGCAGTGACCTGCAATGAGTGTCTTGCAGCAAGGTTTTCAAAAGTAGCTACTGATTTGAGCTGTGTAAGAGGTTTGTTGTAATTCTCTCTGCAAAAGGCTGTGAATGCAAGGCATCTCCAGCACCAGATGCAGGGACTTTTGGCTGGAATTTGATTTTTTTTTTTTGGGGGGGGGGGTGGTTTCCAGGCTGCATGTGGTCAAGGTGCTGAGTGTCGATATCTAGAATACAGATCTCTCTGCCTCTGTTACACGATGCCACCTATCAAAAGGTGTCCCTGCATATTTAATGGCATATGTGCTGTGTAGCTTAAGTCACTTAAATGGAAGACACTAAGACACAGCTTCTGTACTAGCCTGGCAGTAAAGTTCACCAGAAGGCTTGTGCCTCACAGCACTGCTTTCATTTTAGGGGCTGAAAAAACAAACTCTGAAAGCATAAATAAAGTCTGTAACCTCACGTTTCCAGAAAGAGGCTAATGCAGAGAACAGGGCAGAACAAGTCTGACTGAAGTGTGCAGGAGGGATCACCTGCTCAGAGGGCTTGCAGGCTTCCTGGATAATGCATCTGGTGGCTGGAAGTTGAGCAAGGTGAGGGGAAAGGGATGGGGATGCACTTGGACATGGCTGGGGGTCTGTGCTTTGCAGTGGCTCCATCGATGTCAGTTTTGTTGTTGCATAATGGTGTGTTTGTGCTTGCAGCGTGACTGAGGCATGTGTTGGGCTGGACCTGGGCAGGCAGCTCTGCCGTGGCATTGGAGCAGCTCCACACCCATAGGAAGCGGCATATGGGGACAGCATGTTGCTGGATGCTCTCGCACAGGGTGCTGTGGCTGGGCTGGGGTCCCATTCTCCCAGGGAAATAAACATTGCAAACTGCATGCTGTGGCTTAAACCGAGCCTGCTCAGAGCCTGGGATTATAGTCAAGCTTTTAACCAGACTGTGCAGAGCCAGCTGTGTTTTTTAAGCAAGCATATCCAAGCTGTGTGGCAGGAGCAAAAGGCATGGCACTGTTTTTTTGCTCTGACAAAGCAGAGTTATTGCAGATGCCACAGAGATCAGTGTTAAACAGCTTGTAGCAACACTGTTGCCACAGCTAGAAGTGGACTATGGAAAGCTGGGTGGGAGAAGTATCTGCGTGCCTGTGCCGGGCAGACACTTTCCTTAAAGAAGTTGGGAAAATTTTACCTGGAATGGCTACAGGTATAAACTTACACAAATATAGAAACAATTTGTATAATTGCCCTAAAGACCTGTAATGCTGTGATTGAAAGTAATGGTTATATAGGATACTATATATAGGATACTAATATATATATTATTTAATATGAAAAAACTCCAATCAACAACAACGAAAATAAAGTCCAAACAAAAGAAAAGCACATGGCTGCTAGAGGGATTTCTGTTTCTAAACCTCAGCTAGGTGTCTGCACTGTGTTTCTTGTTGTTCCATGTTCTGGGAGGGCTTAATAAACCAGCACAGTGCTGCAGGAGGTCTGGCAGACAGGTCCAGATTTTCCTGAACATGGTAAGTCAGACCAAAAGGTACAACAGTTGTGACAAATGCTGCCTGAACCCACCTCCCAGGGTGAGTTGGAGGTGCTGGTGCTGTTGATCTGCACCCCGGGAAGACTATACTGGAAGCCAAAATCTCTGGTTTTCCTCGGGCTGTTTCTATCACACAGCTCTAAGCAAGCTTCTTCAGGGTGACTTAAGTTTCAGCAAAAGCTTTTAAACATGTATCTTTAGTTGTATTAATTGACAAGTTCTTTGGTTCTTGCTAGTGTTTCACTGAGCCCAAGCTGCGTAAGAGGGAAATAAATGTCACTGCCTTCTCTAGGACAGCAGGACTTTGTGAGCTTTCAGTTAAACTGAGATATCCCTTGGGATTGCCTTACAGGCAGAAAAAGTCCTACAGACTGCATATTAAACTTCCTATTTTTAACTTTGTCAGGTTTAGAGAGCATAGCAAGACAACCCGATTTCCCCCTGAGGATTCAAGTAGAAATATCACTGTCATTTCGGTTCACTACTTGGGAATAATTAATTACTGCTGAGGACAACTAATAATTTTAAAGAATTTTTTTTCTTCAGAAGGACAGAAACAAATAAGGATAAAAGTCTCTGGCTGTGACCCCACATAAGGCCAACCCAAGGCAATGTAGTATATAAAATACAATAGTTATTTGCTGCCCCAAGCCTGCTGATTCAGAGTGGGTTTGGTGGTGTCTGGGTTCCTTGATCCTGTCCTTGGTGGACAGCTTGTTCAGTAGTGGTTCCTGGTTTCAGGTGACTGTGGAGAAGGTTCAACCTGTGACAAGAGCCGGAAGGGCTCAAAATCATATAAATTACTTGTTCTGCCATGTTGCTTGGGCATGAAGATGAAAGGGTCTTGAGCTTCCTGGCTTTCTTTTCCATTGGGCCAGTACCATGAGTCCATCCAGGAAAGAGGTGTGACAGCAGCTGAGGTTGGTTGAATATCCTTTGCTGTGGATGCGATTGCTCTGGAGCAAAAGAACTGAGTGCTGAAACCTCTCTGATACCAGCTGCTGCTCTCCTACCTGTCATCCCACCTTGTACTGATTGCTGGATGCTTTGTGTTGCAGAGCTGGCCTCCTAATGACATGGTAAAAAAGGAGCCTGATATGAGCTGCTTTTTGCCAAGTTCAGCTATGTTCTCTCTGTGGTCTTGGCACACCTCATTGCTGTGATAAACATATCCCCAGTTTTATGAAAACAAGAGTGATTATTTTTCCAGGTGTCTCTGCCATGTCATAGGTTTACTGGAAGAAAACACCAGCATTCAGAGACCTTGTCCCATTCCCAACACCATCCCTGAATATATGTTTTATCTTGACAAAAGCATCTTTCTGCTGGTGCTACTGGTATGAGGTTGCTACTCATTATAATCTGATGGTAGTTTAGAGCTGTGACAATCCTAAATGTCACATGTGACACTTCTAGATAATGTTGGCAGAGCAGTAGGTACAATGATGAACCAGACGGCTCATATGGTCTTAGCTTCAGGGTTTTCCCTCTGAACTCAGGACCACCTGCTCAGATCCTGATGCTGCTGGGCATCTGCAGAGTTCTTGCATTTATTCTTGCAAATATCTACCAGGGTTTCTGAATATACTTGCCATTATTTCTGTGATGACTTATAGGGCAGTTTGAAACAGATGGCTGGAGGAGGAGAAGCAAGAATCCATTACTAATGCAGTCAGAGACTTTTGTGTTGTAAGAGGTAAAAGGAGAAACAGATGGAAAACTTTCCAGAAACTTTGATTCTAGCTCTCCAGCAGGATGCTAGAAGGCATCTATTTTCCTTTCTTAATTATGCCATTTTAGAAGCCCATGAAAACCACACAAACTTTAGAGTTTCTCAAGCTCTGTTTCACAAAACCCTGTAACCATCGGAGTTTGTACAGTCACAGGTGTTTGGGGACTGCTCATGGGACAATTCTTTTCTGCCAGTGCAGGGAATGGCAAGCACCAGCACTGCTGGTGAGCCTGAGGATGAGAGAGAGGAAGACAAACAGGCATGCTTAGTGTGCCCAAAGAGTCTTGACAGGGTCAGATACTGCTCTTGAGTCAACATGGTGCATTTCTAGGCAGTCTTAATGGTTAAATGGAGGATTTACTCAAGGATAATGCAAACCTAAACTTTTTTCTCATTGTATATCCATCTTCTCTGACCTGCTTGTTCTTGGGGCATCAAAAGCTACAGTATGTACACAGGAGAATGGGGAAAAAGCAAAGGGTCAGTGAAGGCAATAGTATAAAGACTTGTTTTATAGAAGTAATACTGTAATTACACAATGCTTAGACCATTGGCCCAATTAGAACTGATCTGATACAGTAGTGCATCTACAGCATTTCAGTGTGTGGCCCAGCCTATTGCCCCCAGTCTTCCATGTTGTGAATTCATCTCGGGTCTCCTACTGAGGAAAAACTTCATGTCCCTCAAGTGGGAGAAATCAGGTGCTGGTGGTACTTACCCAACAGGCTTGTCCTGCCCGTCGTGCTTCTCTTTTCCTCTTTAGGCCATGGTGCAGGTGTTAATGTAAACCCACAAATCTCCCAATGAGTATAGTATCAAGACTTCCATATATATGTACAGGACAATTACATGGATTGATTTCCAATAAACAGACATTTCAGAGCTAAGTGAAACATTTTCTGGAAATCTGTCAGATCAAGAATGCTTTATAAATAAATCATAGCTGTGATACATGGTATGAGAACATCTTATGAATAAGTTAGACTGCCTGGGGTCAAGCATGCTTTCTTTAAGTCATTGTAAATGTGACAGAAAAGTCAGTTTTCTGCCTATACCGTAACTTGCCTAGGGAAGCGGGACAGTGTATGGTGGGAAGGAGCACCAGCAAGTTGCTAGTTGTAAAGAAAACAGTCAGATAATGTTTCCTGGACACTTTTTTTCAGAGAAATCTCTCTCTGGACTTTAGGTGATGCTTTACTTTCTCAGCACAAGTCCCAAATAAAGTTCTTTCTTGGTTTATGCTGTCTCTGGTTAACATAGTTTTGTTTCAGTCTGGCTCCTCTGAAGGAGAGTCACAGTGGAGCTACCTCATGGTTTTACATGTTCTCTGCAAGTGCAGCCTGCTGTGCAGCAAGTTCAACTGCAATGCATATTTGGGATTTTGAGATCCAGGCATTTGGAATTGTTTCCTGAGGAAGCACAGAGAATAATTGTAGCATGTAAGCCTGTCTCCAAGTGGAAGATGCCTTACCTTGCAGACACTTACATAAAAAATATGACCACCTGTGTGCCCAGACATCTATGTAAGTGTAGAAGACCCTTCTGCAAGATTTAATACAAGGAGTTAGGGCTCATTTCACTTAGAAGTCTTTCCTGCCTGGAAAAGAGGCATTTTTCCCTAGAGACAGCTTTAGCTGTTTTCTCCTGCTGCATTCTAGAGAAGCTCTCCCTGCTATGAAAAGAAGGTAAGTTCTTGCAAACAGGACTGAAGGCCTCCACAGCAGAAAGGGGGGATGATAAAAGCCTTGAGAAGTACAGGGGATGTGTCTTTCACTGAGGCCCAGTGTTTTCAACACTGTTAGATTTAATGCTCTTTAGTTTTAGTGTTCTCACCTTTGGATATAAATTTTCCTAAATCCTTCCACTCCTGGCATTTTTGGACCTGCTTTTTATCTTTCTTTACAGTCTGTCCCATACCATGCAGCTGGTATCCTCCCCTGCCTGGGGAGTTCTTGGTAGACTGAAGTGGTGCTTTAGCACCACTGAGTTAGAGGTGAAGTACTCCATGAGCAGGGACAGTGTGATACCTGGGTCTTTGCTTCATTCATGCAGCAAAAGGCTGTTGCACCTGCTCTTGATGCAGATGACTTCAACCATGGCTGCTTTGCTGTTGGCTGCCTGAATTTTGTCTGGAGTCTGCACATACTGCCAACAGATGCAGCAACTATTTTATTTTCCTGCATAGGATTGAGAACAGCTGAGCTTTTACGTAAGTAAAGTTTACTCCTGCATGCATGCATGCAAGTCCCAGTGGTGGCTTTTACTTGAAGCTTACTCTATCCTGCTGTTAATCAAATTCCTGGGTTCCTCATTTGTTTGTTTTCCTTTTAAACCTTTGCTGAGCTGAATGGGCATTTAGTAAGAGCAAATCTGTATGAAACACTAAAAGAAAGCAGCTATTATCTTGAGAGAAATATCAACATGAATTTTCCCTCCAGGTATTTGTGTTTCAAAACCAAAAGAAAATGTTTAGACAGCAGCAGGGCCATAGGTGGGAAAATGAAGCATGTTTGTAGAGAGGGGTCTGATTAAAATCCCCTTCCACCTTCACAACCTGACATGCTAGCCAAGCAGGGGCAAAGACCTCCCTGGCCAGCTGGCCTGGCTCACTTGCTTAAAACCTCGTTGTACACCACATTCATGAATTTCAAGTGCCCTCTTAAAAGCTGTATTTTGCTGGGAAACTGTTTTGAAGCTATGTTGTGCCAATCAAACCTTTCCAGTTTCTAGGTTATGTGTATTCTTGGCCATATTTATCTGTGCTGGGCTCCAATGCTGTCCTATAAATACTTTAGGGAGTATCATATTCCCTCTTGCATTCTTCTTTGCTGGGTTTAAATGGGCCAAACTGCTTTAGTCTTTGTTGTGCACAGCTCTGTTTGTGGGCTGATCCTGCTGACCCTGCTCTGTATCTGTTGCAGATGGGCTTCATCTCACTCAAATGCTCTAACACAAGAAAGCCACTTCTTTAAATATAAGAGTCATTGGGTTGACAAGCTTAAAGATCAACATGTCTGGCATAAGGCTGGAGTCTGCAAATTCAGCATTTGGACTGAAATAGTTTTTCATTTTTCACACATTTTATAAAAAATGCAGTACACAGTAAACAGATGATGCTCAGCAGGGCACTGCATAAGCTGCTTTCTGTTGTGTATTGCTCCCAGTGATGGATGAAATTAGGCTTCGAGAGTCACTGGCAACCCTTCCCCAGATCTATGGCAGGGAACATTTCATTTTCCACTCTTGTGCCATCACTTCTTAAAGTGCCTGTTTAGCTCTGCCAACCTCCACAGAGGCTGAGGAATGTAGAAACATTTGGATCAAAATACCTTAAAGGGTTTATGAAGTCAGATCCAGCTATGAGCTTGGCAAGTGCCAACTAATGGAAGCTGTCACAATAGCTAAGATTTATGGTTGGTTTTGTCCATTATCTCTCTGCCCGTGTCCAAGGGCCAATGCCTCACTAGACCTCTCTCAAAGCAGCTACAGATCAATGCTTCTGTAAGAAAAGTGTCTTCCCAACCTCCAATATTTGGCTTATTCCCTAAAGCAGAAGTGTTATTCTTCATAAAATGTGTCAGCCAGTACCTTTGGATTTTTTTTTCTTATAAATAGATGATCCTTTGTGGATTTGTGCCAGTCTCTTCCAGTATAAGGCACTATTACAGTGAGTTTCAAAGGTTGTTAAAGCTGAATCGTGCAGGGAGAAAATGGAGTGAATTTTGGAAAAGCTGTGATCCAGTCACAAGTCAGACTTCTTTAAATTTATAAATTTTTTTTGAAAAAGCATAGTACTGTGCAATGCCTTCACTGAAGGCTGAGATTTTTGTAATACAAGTTTTTCTTTGGTCATTTAATAGGCAACCAGAATTACATTAATTTATTAAGGCTCGTATTAATATCCTTAGTTCCACTTTGTTACTGAACCTTAAATTAAGCTCAAATAATTGGTAGAATAAAAGATTACCAGCAATATGGGAGTTAAATGATTTCTGATACTTCTTTGGAATGACTGGATGTGAACGAAGCAGCAGAGAAGCAGTTTTGAGGTGACTGGTTTCTGAAGCTGGTGTAAGCATGCTGTTAATTAACATTTTTGCAGTGCTTTGAAAATGTAAATTGCTCCAGGAATGTTAAGTATCATTATTATGGCAGTCTTGAAAAGTAATAGCTTAATCTATGAAATTGAGTCCATTCTTCAGAATTACAAGTGGGATCATGATGTGGCTGCTAGAGTAGCAAACTACAATTCAGGATGCTTGGTTCAGCTCTTGGGGCTTTTTAGTGGGGTTTGTCTGAGGTCAGCTCATGGCTGTTCACTGCTCAGTGATAAGCGACCTGGAGAAAGGGTAAGCAAGATGAGGACAGATCATTCATGGAGAGCCATCAAGTTGCTCCATGAATTAGCGCAAGCAAACAGTGTCTAAAGTGTGTTACTTGTAAAAATAGGTGTTTGGACACAGAATTGAGAGAGTGGCCTATTTCTGGGAAGCAGGAAGTCTAAAAAGGCCACTCACTAGTCAGGTGAACCAGAGTCCTCAGGACTTAATCTGAGCACTCTGTGTTCCCATCCATTGTGCCTGGGGTATGATGAGAGGGGTGTGACCCAGCAGCAAAGGTCCAGCACAGGGAGCTTTGTGCTTGTAACTCATTACAGCCAATGCTGTCTGTGTGAGGGCAGGCACAGAAAGCCAGAGAAGTAGGAAGGTGAATATATTTTCTCTGAAATTAGCACTGGTGTGATCTCTCATAAAATACCTGAGGCAGTTTGATACCTATAATTAGAAAAAGATATTAGGAGGAAAAACATATCAGAGATAAGTCAGAGAATAGCACGAGAATAATAAGAAAGCATGACTTACAGTGAGAGGCTGCAGAAATTTGATTAATTGAAGAGTGATTTGATCTGTCTGGTATCTAGATGGACAACAGTTTTTAAGGTACAGCAGGATCCAGTGATTGGAAATGAAAGGCACATTCTGAAAATAGACAAATTGAGGTTTAACTATGGAGCTAATTAGCCATGGAAACAGTATCTGATACTGAGGATTATGGTGACCTCTCAATTACTAAAAATGCTAAAATGAAGATTGAATGCTTTTCCACTCCAACTTTCATAGAAATTAATGAAAGACTACGTCTTGGTTTGCGTTAGTAGGTAGAAAACCCAAACAGCTAACAATAACCTTATTCATTCACTGTACTGCTTTGGGCAGGTCTAATGAGGGATGCTGTAATTCTAAGTACTATCAGTGAAGTCCCAGCTCCTAGGGGTGTTCAAAGGAAAAATTATGGTTGAAATTGCCAGGGCCAAGGTTTCTCCTATGCTGACTTTTGAGAGTGTTGAACCTTCCAAACTCTCTTCATTTCAACTGGGTTTGCTCAGCAGCTCTGAAGATACAGAAGGGTGACTGCAGTTGAACCTGTTCCCCACCGGTGCTCCTGCTTGCTGTGCTGCCTGACACAAAGCAGCTGAGCTGACCTGCAGCCTGGCCAGGAAACATAAGGTCTGTCTTGAAAAAAGAAAAAACAGTCAGGATTTGGTGCATGTTGTATCTATCTGAATTTTTTTTTAACTTTTTTGTACAAACTGGAGGAGAAGCTGTGTGGGTGTTGTGTCTGGGCAGAGCAGGACTCTGAGCAGGCAGTGCTTCAGGAGGGAGCTCAAGCAACACTTCTTCCTGGTGTGCTGGGTTTTTTTATGTTTGTTGATTTTTGTTTGATTTTTCATTTGGTTTTTGTTTCCATTTGTTGATTTTTGTTTGGGTTTTTGTTTGTTTGTTTTGGGGGTTTTGTTTAGGGAAGGGGTTGTTCTGTTATGTTTTGTTTAAACTGTAAGCTCAGGGATTCCATTGAAACAGTTTACTTTCAACAAGCTGGTGTTTTCTAACGGTGACATTTTTACTTAAGTGATTCTTGGTAACACCAGAATGGTCCTTGGTCGGGCGGGACCCTTTGAAATCTGCAGCCTCTCATGGGGATGGAGGTTTGAGGCAGGCCAGCTCGAATGGAATGGGAAGGTTGTTTCTTGCATTAGTGTGTATGTTCCTTAGTGCGTAGTGAGAGGACAAAGGGTGTTCGTGTTCTTGAGATTTGTCTGAACTAATTTCTGTCATCAGGATGTCTGCTAAGTGAGGGACATGGCTGTTAATGCTCTCTGGTGTGGTGCAGTAGACAAAGAACTAATTGTCACCAATGGTGACAATATCAAAATGAGACCCCATGTGCGCAGAGTGCTTTTATTTGCATACAGACTGCCTAACCCAGTATTAATGGATACATCTTGCATGTATGGGAAACCTGAGCATGACCTGCCACTCCAAATGAACAGGCATCAGAATTTGACCTATACAAAGTCACACGTTGAAGTGGGAAGCAAAAGCCAAGAATAGATTCAGGGTCTTGAACTTCCCCAACCTCTAGAATGGGAGCCAAATTTCATCTCTCACTTGTAATTATGGTCAAAGCCTGGGCTGGAAATGAGAAGCACTAATTTCTGTTTCTGCTCTGCAGTAGATTTACTGTATGACCTTGGAGGAAAACTTGTCCTTCTGTGTCTCAGTTTACCTCCCCACTAATGGCAACAATTGTACTAGTACATAGTAAGCTTTAATGGACTTTGGTGCTGCACCTACTGAATTTAAACCTCTTCTTGCAATGGGGAGACGACCAGATGCACTGTTTGTAGAGTGTCTGAATGAAAAGATATTATGGAAGTGAGACAGATACTATTTGTTTTAACATATGGGTCCGGGTTATAGCCACATATGCTTGAGTCAATTGCTCGCATTAGATAGTAAGGGATTACAAGGTCTGGAGAAAAGCAGCTGCCTTGAACCCTCCTTGAGCTGCTGCTGTGTGCAAATTTGGTCTCACCTGGCCAGGATGCTGCTGGAGCACTTAAGGGGAGGTGGGGCTACATGGTGGAATTTGTAAGAGATCAAAGACCCACATCTGTTAATAATTTACTGAGCCAGGTAAGTGCTACACCTTGATAATAGAACAAGTACAGTGTGTAGAGTGTTGCTGTCTAAGCAGGACTCTGCCTTGTGCCTTATTTTCCTCATGTATTCCTCCAAGCTAGTTGTTTTTCAAGTATACAGAAACTACTTGCAAAGATAAAGCTGAACACTGACTCACCACGGTTCATAATGCTGAGCTAGAGAAGTTATCAGTCCCAGCACCATGGAAATGAGTGCAGCATCACTGGCTGCTCTACATTCCCTTGTGTGCATTGCAGTGGTCTGGCTGGCTATTCCAAGAAGGTAAGCTAATATTGAAAAGTTTATCTGATGTGTTTCCTGGTAACTGGTGTCACCAAGTAGAATAATGTTGCTCTGTTCTGTTAGTAGATGAGGTCTAAGGATTACTATTAGTTTACACCTTTTGTGCTGATTCTTTGTTTCCTAGGCCAAGGGGAAATAAATCACAATTTGATCTGCTGACCAACCAAAAGTCTATTTAAGTCAATTATCCCATAAAGACTCTTGCCGTGCATTTTACTTTGCAGTTTTTCAAACCCTGAAGAAGTCGTCCCTATTTTGAAGTATCTATGTTAGTCAGGTTTCAGTGCATCAGTACTTCCTCACTACTAGTAATGGGGATCTCTGGAACAATCACTTACTGATGAATTCTTGGTTTCCGTGCACAACAGGTGCTGATAGACAAGTGCGACTACATCTAAACCCATGTTACAGCTCTAGTTTGTCAGTAATTGCAATAAGTTCCTTTGAGATTTTACCAGATGGACAATTGCATGCTAAAAACAGCCTCCATCCCAAAAAAGCTTGTAACTTGGGGAAGATAAAGGGAGACTTAAGCCTCCAAATTTCCTGTGTCAGATAGCAGTCAATGCACTTCACTCCTGCTACCCAGAAGGAAGGACAGGATCGTTTCCTTGCTATTATGAAGCTTTACACCTTCACATACACAGTCACCACCAATTTTTTATTCTAAAATATTTTCTTATAAAATTGCCCTTGATCTCCAGCCTGAGACACTGATGCATATTTATAACCCTTCCTCTGTACTTTCTTGTCACTTGACTTTACCAAATCCCAGTCCTTGTCTGAGTTGGCGATATAAAGCACAAGCTGCAGCCTGAGTGAAGACGAGGGCTGGAAGGACTCTCTTGCTTTGTCTTTCTCTGTTCTGCTTTGAGCTCCAGATGTGTAAGGGGCATAATTTGGCTGCCTGCTAATGAAGACATTCAGTAGGATGTAACCTGTGCTTAATCAAATCACTCCAACTCCAAGACACCTGGTTGACTCTCACTGCGCAGCTGGCCAAGGTCTTCTGTGGGCAAGCAGTAAGTGGCAAAATCCCCCAAAAGAGTCATCCTGCCCCCACATTCTTTACAGAGATATATCCTTATGAGACTCCAGAGCAGAAGCCAACTCTGTCAGGGTTAATTGTCACAGCTCTGTCACCTGATTCAGTTTGCTCTCACAAGGGACTTGTGCCTCACCATTTCATAACACACAACATAAATCAGGATTTGTCATACAGCTCTCAAAATCTGGACCTACACTGGGGAAATCGGGCACCTCAGTCCGAGAGGTATGTGAAGCCTGCACACAGTCTCTGAGGCTCAGGCTGTAGCAGTGAGGGTGCTGACAGACTCACAGCAGGATTCCTCTGAAAGGGTCCCTCTTTTCATTGAGAAGCAGAGCACAAAGCAGGACAGCATCGAATTGCCAAGCTCTGGGGGTTGTAATTCGGCAATTCCTGCACCGTAATCCCCGGGGATATTAAAACAGTGCAGTGAGTTGGTGAGAGACTGTTAGAAGAGCTGTAAAGTGACAGCATGTTTTACACTCTGCCCTTGGATGTGAGTCATGGAGATCTCCGTATGCTGAGGGTAGTGAGCATTTGTATTCAGATGATTTCTTGAGCTCTGTTGTTGAATGCTGTGGAAGAAAGTGTTTACTGTTGTTTTTCCAGGCAGGGCCAAAGTGCAGAGTGGTCTAGCAAGCTGCTTTCTGAAAGCTGCTCTTAGAGATGTGTTTATTGGACTCTTTGCTTGCTCTCTGCTTGCACAGAGACAGAGCACTCTGTGCTTTCTTCCACCTGCTGTTGGTGCAAGACAAAACCTGATTATCTGCACAGGTCCCAGAAAAGCCTGGTTATGGCTCTGCAGGCGAGTTTCTCTCTGCTGGTCTTGGTAACTTAAATACTTCTGGTGTCTGCTAGACATGAAGTATATTCACACAAAGAAACACTGCCTGCCTTTGAGAGTGTCTGGGTTTTGGCCCTTTTTTTTTTGTTAATTTTAGTTTGGAGGGTTTTTTTGGTGGTGGCTTTTGTTGTTGATTACTGTTGGGTTTTTTCGAACTGCAAAATAGAGATTTGGTATGGCTTGAACAGGGGCCTGCCTTTTCCTTTGCTGTCTGACTTGTCCATGTCAGGGCCTTGGCTTCCTGTCTTCTGGGGTTGAAAGAAAAATGTCCCTTGTGAGCTGTGCTGCAGAGCTGTCAGCCAGGAGTTGCTGCATGAATGTCCTTTCTGCTTTTTTGCATTCCACTGTGATGGTGCTCCAGTGGAGCTTCTTTTCCTGGCAAGCCTTCTCAAGAGGTGCTGAAAGAGCAGGGCTGTCTCTGAAGACATGGAGGGACCTTTTCATCATTGCATTATCTATTGCTTTGCATTGCTTTATTCATTGGCATGACACATCTTTTGATGATGTGGTAACAATTCAGGTCTGGTGCTGAATGGGACACTCCAGCTGGTGCCACAAATCAGCTGTTGGCTGCTGGCTGAGAGCAGAGCTAGAACCACTGCACTGAATTCACCAGCTGTGTCAGTTATAAGATGTCTGCATGCTGCATCAGAAGCCACTGCTTTCTGAAAGCCATGGAAGCTATCATCTCCACTGGGAAGACAATTTCTGAGCTTCTCCTGTGGAGCAGGTGTGAATTGTGAAGAAGTGGGGTCATCTTTAGTTAAGTGCCCTCAGCATCAATCAGTTGCCAATATTTCAGCTTCCTTCCTTGGTGCCTTTAGAGGCATCCGACATCCATCAAATAAAACAGTCTCCAGATGGCCCCAACATATGGCCCATGTCTCGGAATAGCTGAAATCTAAATGCTTGCCTCCTTGGGAAGCTGCAGCCCCTTGCTGAGACTCAGCATCCAAGGGAGATGACTGCTGCTTTAATCAATGTGTGTTCCATTTTTTTTTCTGCTTTGTCATAGTCATAATAATAAGTAAGTCTCGCTTCAGCATCCCTAGCTGCAAGAGCCTTTCTGTGCTTGAAATACTAAATGCCTGTCAGTCCCTTTCTTTCCTCTTTTCTGTCATCACTAGGACCCTACTGATCTTCTCAATCCTCACAACACTAATTACCCTTCTCTTCCCTTCTGCTATTGCTGCTTTTCCTTCTTTCTTCTAATCTCTTATTTGTATAAATCACCAAGGGTGAAGGAAGAGTAAATATCAATAAAGCAATTCAAGCCACTCATCATATTTCTAAGGGCTGCCCAAGCTCCTACCTGGGGAATGGCAATTAATGATGGCTGTTATTGGTCTGTCTCACTTTGCACCAAAGTTTGTCTCAATCTATCATCTATTTGTTTCTTTGTCCTCACTCTGCTTAGCATTGTGAAATGGCAAAGCAATTCCTGAGCCTCTTGGGATAGGCCTCAAAATTAGTGCTCCCTTAAGTCTTCTATCTGATTTAATGCTGTAGTCCTAGTGTGCCTATCAGTACTATCAGTGTAAGTATTGGGAGTTGTGCAGCACCAATGGAAAAGTAGTCTTGAGCCTTTACTGACCATTTTTCTTGTCTCTGAAACCTGTTTGGTGAGAAAATCTCGAGACGAAGGCATGCCTCTCTAACTACTGCTCCCTATCAAAGTAAGAAGTAATTTAAAAATAAGTTAAGTTATTGGATCTAGATGGAAAAAAGTGCCTGCACAAAAACTTCAGATGGAAGGCTTCCACTAATTCAGCCTAAATATGTCTATAGGTAAAAAATATGGTGTTCCTTTAAAACTGGCATTTGTGACTAAGTATGTGATGGTATTGCCACATTTTAGGGTATGTAAATAGTTACGATTTGTACATATTTGCTTTGTGTGCAGAAGTATTTGGATAAGACTTACCTAAATCAAAATTGCAATTAAAATTCCCATTGATGAAAAGGCCCATCTCTGCCAACACAAATCCTGAGGAGGAGGAGCTGTTTCTGAAGCAGTAGATCTGTCATTCTGCAAGGTGCATAAACTTTATAAAATTTACCTTGTAAGTGATGTAACTGTGTTACATCAGGGGCTTAGCAACTTGCCTGGGACTCCAGTGTTCGGGTCCCTAATGCCCTGACCCTCTGAGCTCTGCACAGGTTTGTTATTGCAGAGCTGAGTTCATGCTGGTATTGCCACTCAAATGGTGCAATCTACTGGTATGAGATCTGGCCCTGTGTACTCATCTGTGTAATCTGCAGCTCAATTAATTTAGCCTGTGGCATCCACTCAGAAGCCCGTTGCTTTTTATGTAACTTGGTGGCTCTCTCCCCTGTTTGAAAATCAAAGCAGGTTCTCCCTAGACTGTAGCTTTGATTTTTAAGGTTCTGAAAGTGAGGATGAGAATAAGTTTCTGCCATGTGGGAAGGAGTTACTGATACACTGGTTTCTCTTTCATTTTCCATGAAACTTTGTGCTTTGTGGAGCCCAAAAGCCAAAGAAAGAACAGTTTCACTTTCTCCAGCCTAGGATAGTCATGGCTGCACAGGGGGGTGGGTTGTCAGTCCTGAGGCTTCATGTCGCACCTCTGCGACACCAGACTGACAGAGGTGATGTGCAGCCTTTGGGCTATGTCTTGGAATGACACCTTTCTTTAATCTGCCTGTTTGCTGATGCTTGTCCTCTCTGCTGCACCTGCCAGCAGGAGTTCCCGTTAGAACCCACTGCTTTGGTAGATTAAATTGGATGTATCAAGTTTATGTTACCTAAGTCACCAAAGAGCCATCGTGTCGCAACAGCTTCCCAGTGTAACCTTGCAGCTGTCCCCATCTCACCCTCTCCCTTCGCCAGAGGTAGCAACACATGCATGAGTGCTGTAGAGCGAGTGATTCCTCTGTGTGCAGATGGCAGCTCTTGTAAATTATTTACAAGTCTTGATGCTTCTGTGCAGGAGGTATTGGGCCTTGTATTGTGCCAGTATTGGGATTACATTAATGAATTTAGACTTGAAGTTAGAAAAGAGTTTGAGATGAGAAAAAGGACAACATTCTGGAATGGCTTCCCATAGGAATAGTGACTTGCCTGTTTTTTTTCTGGATTCTCTTTAAATGTTTATGGTGAGCCCATATGAAATGATGATCCATATTAGTGGGTGTGGAACAGGGTACTTGACATTTTAGGACCATAGCATTGCCCTAAATCATGACCTGTGTGCTGTAGACATCTGGGCAGGTTTGGCTTCAAGGAACTTCTTGACTGTGCAGGGCAGACAGGGCTGGTGGGAGAGCAGCTGAACCAAGCCAGGAAAGTGTCTGGAGTGTCTCTGCATCCCCAATCCCATATTTTCCTTGTGCCTGAATCCCCCCTCGCTTCTCTCTGCTGCTCCCAAATACTCCATCCCTTCCCTTTCCCTCTTTCTCTTGCAGCTCAGTCATGCCTCTATACCCTGCATTCCACTGCTGGCAGAAAAGTTGCTTAAGTACATTCTTTACCATGTGCTGGTGCCCTCTCATCATCGAGCCCTACCAGGAACTGCAGGAAGCACTGGCAGCCTGGTCATACCAGTTCCAGTTCTTCATCACTGAAGGCAGATGCCTTTTATAATTGCTGCTGGTTGTAAGACGTCCTTTACGAGATGTGAGGTGGTACTTAGCAGAGGGAGAGAAAAATCTTTCTAACCATATGGTTGTATCAGCACTATTTTGATGCCAAGGTTGGCTCTTGGTTAAATTGGGATCCCACTTTGCATGCTTACGTCTGCTAAAGGAAAAAAAAGTTTGAGTTGGGGCCATAAAATGATTAACTTTTTTTCATAGTGTTATTTCCATGCTCTCTTTTGCCATGTAAAGCATACAGCTTAAAAAAACAATTATAGGTGTGATATATTGGATGCTCTGTGGTACTGTACTAAGATGAGTCAATTAATTGTTTTCACTGAGAAATAGAAAGAAAATCTCCATGGCTGTGACGCTCAATCACTTTTCTTAATCACTTTGAACATGTAGTTCTGAAGATGCTGTCCCCATTGTATCACACACCTAATAATTTATACTGTGCTTTCAAGACCACCAATGATGTAAGGGAGTACACTACATCTCTGGAAGGCACTCAGGAAGGTTTCAAGGGTGGCAGGCTCCATATTTCTGTGGTTGTTCTCTGTGCATTTGTTGGTGGGTTGATGGGTATGAACAGAAGTTTGTGGTTTTTCATTAAGATCTTGTTTGGTCTGTTCATGATGATTATGCATTATGAAAGAGTAGCCTTTGTTCTTTTAAGTTTTCCCTTGAATAAGGTAAGAAAATTGTTGCTTGTACAGGCAGATACTGGAAAAGATAATGTTCTTGAAAACCTCATGAAGTAAAACTGGAACCTTAGGAGAAGGGCTGGTGGGAGGTGTGAAGGGAATTTTGGCATGGTTTATTCATGTATATGTGGGGTCTGGGTCTGTGAATACAGTGCAACCAGAAGGTGCTTTTCCATGGGTGCTCTGGGTCAGTTTTATGCCCACTGTGTGGTATGCCAGATCGTCTCAGGCCTGGGTGGTCAGAGGTGAAATTGTAACTCGCATTTTAAGTGATGCAGAGCCTTGTGTCTGTGTTTGAGACTGTGTTAAACTGTATGGATATAGCCAGTGTGTTTTATCCTCAAATTTTGAATTTAAGTCTTTTTCTACCCCATTTGTCTTTAAAATGTTCATTTACAAAGCTTCATATCACAGTTTTTACTGTTAGGCAAGTCATATTTAAATCAGCTAGAAAAAGATGAGACTGAACACTCAGCATATCTGAGATGGGATCAATTTAAGACAAAAAGGTTTTAATGCATTTTCAGAGCTTTGTATGTCATCTGTCCCAGCCTGTGCCTTCCCCACTGCCTGATGTGAATGCACTTAGAGCTGCTGTTGAAAGCACGCTCACAGCATGATGTTATTGTGGAACCTGGAGTCACTGCACACTAAACTCGGTATGTAGATAGAATTGTGAATTGGATTTTTTTTCCTTTTGATGTTCTATATCTTCATTAAAAAATAGTCATACTTAATATCCCCAAATGGTGAATGCGTGAATCAGAAGCTTATAGATACCACATTTTGAGGATACTCCATTTCTTATGCAGCATTTAATCTGAAATACCTTAAGAAAATCCTGTATTATCTCCTCTCAGAATTTGCAAGCCGGGCTTTGAACAGAAATAGAGTTTTAGTAGAGGCAAATGTCAGTTCTCCAGGTAATCTAATCAATCCTTTCCTGTTATACCACGTGCTCTGCAAATGCTCTTTTCTCACGCAGTTTTTCTTAGCAGGAAATGTGAACGTTTTTCCCCGGTCAGCCAAACTACTGTACTTTGTCAAAGCTGGGGTTGGGGTGGGGAAAGATCAGGCCCAACAGCACTTTTTTTCTAGAGAATGTCATAAGGAAACTAGTTGTGTGCAGAGGGAAAAATATTCAATGTGCACTTGTCCACAAGAATGGGAGAGGGCAGACTAGGCACCTGTCCTTGCTCCTCAGCTTGTACAGCTCCCAGACAGGCATCCTGTAGCTCCAGCCCTGAAACATGTGCTGTGTTCTTCTCTATGACCATGTCATAAATTCTGGACCATCAGTGATTATGGAAAGGAGATCCTCCTCTGAGAAATTGTATTTCAAGGACTGCAAGGCCCCTATTCCTTTCTTGTTCAACCTGACACAAGGCTTTTAGCGTGAGCTGAAAGGAGCCAGGAGCATTTGCTGACAATGCTGGCAAAACTGCTTCAGCTGTGTGTTGTCTGACTTAGGGCAAAAACAGGACTGTCCAGAAAGACTTTGAGTGAGGTTCAGTTGCCATTTCAGTCTCCCCAAGAAACCTGAGATATTCACATTAGTGCAGGTAGATGTAGCACCAGTGTAGGCAGAGCTAGTACAGCCTGCAGACCAACGTGAGTTAAAACTCAGTCTAGAACTAGAGTGGGATATTAAGTTGGTGGTAAGAGTTTTACTTGGATAATCTTTGTTAGTACAGCGATGTAAAGATGCAAGGAGTAAAATAATTGATTGGGCTGTTGTCTTGCTGTGTCTTTTGGGGTTTTTCTGGTAGGATAACTTCCATTGTGATGAGATCTCAGAAGTTTTACAGGAGAGGACTCCTAAAGAGCTTACAGAGTAGGGCTCTGGCCCTCATGCTTGCTAGTCCGCGTGGGCTAAGCTGTGCTTCACTGCAGGCTTTAGCTCTGTGTCACTATTTCCAGGATAAGTCAAAGGGCTGAAGGGGAAGGGTATGGTGTTGCATAGGAGTGCTGTGCCTTGTATCACAGTATCTTTTTTTCTTTTCTCAGGCTTGTTCTAAACCCTTGTTTAAAATCTTGCTATCTGAGTCACCCAGGCAGGCTCCATGAGAACACATGCGATCTAACCACAGTTAGCAGACTTTTGCTTTTATTATCCTTTGGTCCAGATTTCATATAGTTCTCACTAATTCAGATCTGAAAATGAATGCCTTTGTCTTCCCACAGCACTTCTGTGCATTTTCTGTCTATGCAAACTTGAGCTTAACTCCTCTTTTTCCTGTTGATACCATCTTTTCCTGCACTGCCTTACCTGTAACTGCCTACTACCGATTTTCCACTTTGACCCTGCAAGAACTATAAAAAGGCTTTAGAAAAAAAGTTGGCTCCTAGAGTGGATGTCCCTTGAGTGAGAAGCCACAGCTAACTTCTATTTTTATAATTTATTTTTTGTATTTATTAGGACATTGTCAATATCCCAGGCATGGAGTAGTCTCATCTCTCTGTGCCCCCAGAAAGCCAGTGTGTTCAAACTTGAGCTGTAAATTTGTCAGTCAGTTGTGCAACAACACACGCTTGATCTTCTATAAAAAGGGAGCGTTTTACCAAGAAAGGGCATCTGCTGGGCAAGAAGGACTTATTAATGTACAAGCACCTTCTGGCCTCTGTCCCTGCCTTCAGAGCTTGATGCAATGTCCTGCAGAAGTCAGTAGCAGCAAGGCTGGAAAAGGACTCTGGACCTCCTGAATAGGTTTCTTGTTCCCTGAGCTAAATGTTTGTCAGGCTCCTTTCCGTCACTGTGGTAATTGTATGTTTGTGCAGACATGCCAGTATAGAGAAGGTTGTTACCTTAATTGCATTCAGACATCACAAGACTGTCAGTGAGGAGCTGTAACTACTCAGGAGTTTTAATTATGCCCTGACGTGATGTTATTGTCCTGGCCTTGCACACCTCTGTGGGTGTATTTCTGACGGAGGTGGCTTTTGTCGCTCCAAGCTGACAGCTCCTCTCAAGAAGTTGTTCTCTCCATCAAGGTGACATTCAGGAATGACGGTGTGACACCGTCACCAAGGAGAAGTGCTCAACAGGGAAGCGTGACTTCAGCATGATGATTCCCCATCTCGCCAGTCTTTTCCAAAGAGAATGTTTGTGATTCTCCAGTGTTTCCTGTGGCATAATTCCTAATAATAATGCTCTTAATCATGAAGAGAAGTTGTACCCTCCTGAGCCACTCTGTGAGCAGCCGTAAAACCCAGTGATGTGCAGCTTCCTTGTTGCAGGTGCATTACCAATACAGGGTTTCCAGAGTCCAGGGAAACTGTACTGTATCAATAAACACCTGAACTGCAAAGAGGACAAACAGGGAGCTGAGAACAGCACGTGGAGCCTTGTGCTTTGGTTAGATCGTATCAGTGGTTTCTGTTCTCTCTACCCTCACTAGAGGTCCAAATCACGTCTACTGAAGATGCAAAGTAGTATCTGCAGTTCCTCTATCTTAAAATGCCCAGTCTCTCAGGTCTTACAAGTTGGGACATTCTTACTAGAAGTTGCATAAAGCTGCTGTCTGTATTCATACAATAACTTTAATGGGGCTCCCCATGGTTTGAAAAGTAGAAACTTAGGGTGTGGGCTGAACCCCTCAAGTTAAGGCATACTGGCAAGAGTATTACAGATGGAGCCGTGAGAAGACAGGAGCCAGGAGAGGTCTTTCGGGTCTGCCTGTCATACCCTTTGCCCATCTTTCAGAAGTAAAACTTCTCTATGTGTGTTTTTCAGACTAAGAAGGGAGAGAGTTAACCTTTGTGGGTGTACTTAATTTGATATAGTAAGGATTAAACAGGTTGTAGCTTCCCAGCAAAGGGACCAGTGCCCATGACAAGAATGCTGTCAGTGAGATCTGTGCAGTGCAACTGGCATGCAAATGTGTAGCAATGAAATGTAGCCCTTCATTTTTAAACAAGTTCTGCAGCTTTTTTTGCAAAATATTTCTTATGTTTTAGACAGTCAACAACTTTTGTGAGTGTAGCAAAACACACAGACTACTGGGAGCAAAAATGAAGAAAAGGAGTGATTCTGTAGTTGGAACCATGCATGCCAAACAGACTGAGGAAGGGTCTGTTTTATCTTGCCATCTGGTCCCAGAATGTCTCACACTGAAGGTCAAGAAGAACTTGGTTGAGTGACTTGTAATAACTGATTAATTGATATTAAACATCCAGACATATTGGACAGACAGGGAGAATCTCAAACTTAGATGCCCATGCTCTTGACTGTTCTATCAGGGATGCTCAATGCTTCCAAAATATGTTGTCCCTTTGAGGTGTCCTGACCTCAGCTAAAAGAAAATGAAAACATGCTTATACATTGGGTGCTTTCTCTAGATCGTCTATAAATGGATCATGTCCAGAGTGTGCTCTTGTGCTGAGTGTCTGCTGCTTCCAGTTTCTAATTCATGCAGAGGATGTAATGGAGGAGTGAGCTGCTGGGCTGGATTTAGATGATGCCAGAGATTTTTCACAGCACTAGAAGAAGGTGATGCTTCTGGTGTCTTTAGCTTTGGTGTCTGCTTTGGGGAGCCTGTGAGCAAATGTGTCTACTGTTGGTGGGCAGGACTGATAATCGAGTTTTCTACAAAGGCAGAACTGGAAGTCTGCAAGAGCCTTTCTGCCTCCTCTTGCTTCCTGACAATGTGGCAAACAACTGATCTTTGGGTCTGGCACAGCACCTGTAGGTAGAGCAGGCAGGATATTCCGATTTGGAGTACAGTTTGTGGAAAATGTGTTTATTGGCTTCCACCAGTCTGCAATAGTGACTGAAAGCAGCTGCACTGAACAAATATTAGTTAATCAGTGCAAAGTGTCAGCTTCACTACAGTGTTTAACTACTTGGTAAGATATACCTGTAATAAATAATAAGGATAGACAGGGGAAGGCTAGTTTGTCACATTTTTTAGCAATAAGCAGATATAAAAGAATTTGATTTAGGGACTTGAGGGTTTCTTTGCACTTAGGTCTAAGGGAATGGAAATTTTCAACTCTGCAAGTGCAGCTGGATGAATAATTTGTAGTGAATAATATATCTGAAGGCTTTCACTGCATTTGGGATTGACAGAAAACACATCACAGTTTTAATTATTGGGAATGATTTGCTGAAATATTCAAGAACTATTTTTGGTTCCTGCAGAGTGTGCATGAA
Organism: Calyptomena viridis; assembly: GCA_013390005.1. Taxonomy (NCBI): domain Eukaryota; kingdom Metazoa; phylum Chordata; class Aves; order Passeriformes; family Eurylaimidae; genus Calyptomena; species Calyptomena viridis. Next base: position 213,615 of record WEIV01018097.1, read on the forward strand.
AAAGTTATCTATTTAAAAGCCAGACTCTTTTTTTCTCTTCCTTCCCCCTGCTCCACCTGCCCTGAGCTCCTGTCTGGTCTCCTTGCTCCATACAAGCTTCCCAGAGCAGGGCAACAGGACTCCTTGCATCCTGTCTTGAGAATTTAACATACAGGAACCTTAAAATAAAATTATTAAAAAGAAAAAGTTATTGCAAGTCTTCCTACTCTTACACTTAGCAGAGAGCATGTGAAAGGGATCAGGATGGGTATGGTTTGTTGGATTCTTGAGATGCCTGTGGAGCTGCAGACTTTCCGTGTTACTGGGGAATGGAAACTTTGGGAGAGGCAAGGAAAGCATTACAAAAATATTATGTGTCTCTTCTACTTCTATACTTTTCACAGCTTTGAAAAACTCAAAATCCTAGATATGGCCATCAGCAGTTCAATCTGGGGGCTACTTGAATGTTGCATAAGGAAGAATGTTGGGGTAATTCTGACTCCTAATGGAAACTGACATGGCCAGTTTCCTGTAACTGCTGGAAACAGCTGTTTGGTCTCCTGACCCTCTTCACCTCCTCACAACCCCCCATCAGGTGATACTCAACCGTTCAACCATAGGCCATATCCATATGATACAGCTTGCTGCCCACTGCTGCAGAAATTTGGCTGGGGAGGAGGGATGCAGACACTATAAGGAAAACAAGGAAGAAACAAGCTACGTTCCAAGGAGAAGGGTAGGAATAATGTGAAATACAAATTTTTGTTCTCAACTGTAAAAAAGGCAAAGGAGCGTTTTGAAAATTGGATAAGGATGAATAAAAATGTGATTTTCCTGAATAACTGAAATAGCAACCAGAAAGTAAGTAGGGAGATGCAGGTACAGACCGCGCTGGTTTGCCTGGGCTTCTATTAGCTGCTCTCTAAAATGTTTTGCTACCCTCTGGTGGCTTCCTGAGGATTTGTGCAGTCTAGTTTCCATTCCTTGTGCAATCCCGTGCCAATTTTTTGAGCTGCATTGAGAAACCCAGATCTGCTGATGGAGGTTTATATTTTCTCTGGTTCCAAAGCAGCCGTACAATAGCAACAGAATGGTAGCTTTATGGCTTTGTTTTTCTGTTGGGCTTTTGTTAATTGATTGGAGTTTTTTTGTTGCTTGGGTTTGTTGGGGGTTCATATGCACTCTCTTTTAATCTAGAGTTATAATCAAAAAGACAGCTTGGTTGGGAGGATCACATGAAAGAATAATAACTTTGCACCTAGGTTGGCTGCATAGGAGGGACCCGTCAGTGTTTGGGAATGGCACACGCCCCACAGTCCTCCAGAATGCAAACCCATGTCCTCTACTTGCCTGCAGAGGACACAAAGCGAGTAGCAGTGAAGTCAGTAATAGCAAAACTCCCATGATCTCCAGGATCCCAGAATATGTCCTATTCAGCCTGGTGCAGGGACAATGCTCAAACTTCCATCATGCTTTCACTGTGCCTTTCTCTTCATTATTCAATAGCTTCTTGTTTTTTCCCTTTTCCATCTTCTCAGTTGTTTAATTGATTTTACTTGTAACTCCATAGCAGAGGAGCTGTAGGTAGGGATTTAAAGGGCAGTGATTTGACAGATTCTACAAGAAACTCCTCCCAGGCATTAATTCCTGGGTTATGGGGTCAGAGAGGCTCTTGTGATCTTCTCAGTCTGACCTCCTGTGGAAAGCAAGTCACAGGACTGCCCTCAATTGACTTCTGCTTGAAGTGCAGCCTTGAATATAGAAAACACCCCCTCTCCCTTTTTCCGGCTTTATCACCTTCAATGTTAAATAATTCTGCACTTTACTTTGTTTAGCTTTACATTCCAGCTTGGGTTTTCTTGTTACTTTGTGAGTTTAAGAAGCTGTGTCTTGCCAAAACTCTGTCCTTTGTAGGACTCATGGGCTTGATCAAGTTGCCAACCAGGTGGAGCTCTGAGAGGCACCTTGGTTGTAAGAAATGAAAAGTTTTTAATGTTATTGACTTAGAAGTTGTGGGGTGTGATATGACATCACAAACTCATTGCACAGAAGGCACACAATAAAGCAATACAAGTGCATGATGGGGGGAGTGCTTTTCCCTCACGTGTCTGCACTGGGTATTTCCAGGATTCACATGCTTAAAACAAGAACTTGGAGGATTTATGCAGGTTTTAAAATGAGATCTCACTGAAAAAGTCCTACAGTGGTTGAGTTTCATGAGACATTTCTTGAAATACAAAAATATTTGTTGTTCTGGGTGCATTTTTTTGTAAATCAGCTGTGCTGAGGTCCTTTGGGATGTAGGCTGCTACATTCAGCAAAACCATTGTTGTTAGCTTCTCACGCTGTTTCAATTTATGATACATTTTAAAAGCAGATCCATACATCTCACCACTTGGCAGAGGGTTGGAGTGGAGAGCAGCCAGTGCCTTTTGTGCTGGATTAGCCTATGAAAGCCCTGAGAGATAGTAAGACCACAAGCCTGGTGGGCAGTAAGCCCAGCTATAAGGCCACCTTAAAGGAAAACAGTTTTTTGTGGTTCAGGCAGAGGAAACAGAGGCAATAGGTTTGGGTTACTTCAACCACAGAATATGCTGTGACAGCAGATGACTCAACTTCTTCTGTGGTTTGACCTCCATCAAGCCAAACTTAGTGTTTTTCAAGCCACTCAAAACCCCACATGACATGATGGAAAGTCAGTGTGGAGGCGTGGGACAGGCTTTTCGGTTTCAAAGTTGTCTTTTCTTGGCAAGGTGCTGAGCCCAGCATGTGACATCACCAGTCCTGAGTGCAATGTCACTTGTAATACAGTTCCTTTCACAGCCCCATGGGCTGCTTGCGTGAGGCTCTGGGAGCTGCTTATTTCAGTCCTGCTGCAATATCCCTGCTTGTGAAGTGGGGACAGAAATGCCAACCTCAGCGTCGCCGCCAAGGTGTCCTGTAAGGATTTGTTAATGTACACAGCTGTTGTGGGAGCAGCTCTGCTGTTGATATTCAGCGTCCCCAATCTATCTTCTGGCATTGATGCTTTCTAAACCAAAGAAGTGTTTTGAGCTGATGCCAGTAGTCATGGGTATGTCTTACATGATCTTTTGCAGCCAGATGCAAACTTGTTTGGGCTGTGTTTATTGGGCTGGCTGGACTCAGTCTGGTTCAAGATTGCAGGCTGTGTAATTACACAGCCTAGGTGTTTGAGCTGATAAATCCAGTCTCCCAGCAGAACTAAATAATTGTGGTGCTTTGCTGACATGGTTACAAGGCTTTGGGACTGGAGCTAGTTTACATCTATCCCTCCCAGGGAAAATTCTCACTTGACAATAAAAGAGAGCATAAACACCTCTGAAAAGAGACCAAATGCTCAGCCTTTGAAAGCCCTGTACCCTCTTCCCAGGAAGACAAAGGGAATGGCATAGAGTGTGAAACTGAGAAGGCTTCAATTGAGATATTTTACACTTTAAAAATCACTTTTTATTTCCAACCTCCATCTCGATCTTGTCAGACCACAGCTAGTTCTGGAGGAAGACAAGATGCACACTGACAGCCTCAAAGACAGCAAAGGAGATCCCAGGTATATCTGTGAGCATCTCAGCAGTGGGGACCTTGGACTGCTGCATTCCCTCTTATGGAGCCTGTCTGTGTAGTAACAGGAGACGATTTTCCTGCAGGAAATCGGGAGGATATCAGGAAACCAGGATTTCTGCAGGTTCAGCGAGAAAGCCCTTTGCAAGCTGGCAATGAGGATCTATCTGTGATCACTGGGAGTTCCTGAAAGTTGTTGCATTACCATTCACAGAGACTCTTTGTGCAAGGGTAACCCCTTACACAGCTGCCTGTGTAAGAGGCCATCAACAAGGGAGGTATGAAAAAGCAGAGAAAGGAGCAATGAATCACCTACCAATCCAAAAGGAGAGGGAAAGAGACAAAGAAAGGGAAAAGAATGCTCTATGTCCTTAAAAATCAGTCTTTCCCATCAGTTTTAGAAACAAAACTGACAATGGTCAAGAAAGAACAATCCCATCTACAACCTTCACCAGTGGGGATTGGCTCCTCAGTTCTGAGGGGAAAAATTTACTTCTGAAGTTACATTCTTCCCTGTTTTCCAGGGCACTGCATCCTCAGGCTGCAAGTGCATCAGACAATTTTCCCAAAAAGGCGCTTCGAAGATGTAGCCTACATCCCTGGAAGGAACTGAATGGGAAGTATGTCTCTGCTAATGAAAACTGCAGCCAGAAATAAGAGTTCTGGAGGTTGAAAACTAGGTTAAAAGCAGCCAGCAACAGAGAGCAGCTGAAGATAGAGCTCTTGAGCATTAGACAGTGGATGGTTTAGCTTCACTCTCAACTCTTCGGTAATGCAGTCCTAGCAGATTGACAGGGCTTCTGGGGTGAGTTGTCACAAGGTGCTTCAGCTTGTTGGTTTTTTTCCTGTTAGGTTTTTATTTTTAGTTGAATTCTTCCACTTAACACGTAGTACAGTGACCCCTACTGCTGCCAGCAATCAAGGGCCCATCACAGTACAACCATTAAACTATGTGAAAATATTGCCTACAGTCTTAGAAACAGATAGTATAATTTATAACCCTTAAGTACGCAGAAAGTTTGCTGCTTAACTCTACACCACTAAAGGGGAAAGCTGCTGTAAATCCTTGTCATGCTTAAACTGTGGATATAGTGGTTGTGTAAAGAATAAGAATCGGCCAAAGCCTTGAAAATAAACCTTTTCTCCCTTTTCCAAGAAAGGCTGGAGAGGACATGCTAACCAGTTGGACCTCCCACATGATAAAACTGCTGTAGTGCACCACATGCAGAAACAGCATCCTTGTTGCTCCTGCTTGGTCCCAGCCACCAGGACCCTCTCCTATTTTTTAAGAACAGTTGTAAGGTGAGAAGATCCTGACAACACTATGAGTATGAAAGGGTGTTCAAAGCTATTGTCCTTATGAAAGTGGATGGCAGCTGCTCTGTCTTCTGTAACTTCCTGTGATGTTTTAAGACAAGAGCCTTATACTGGTCTACACATGGCATCTTGTGTCTCTGTTAACTACCCTGACCCTGGGCTGAACCATCACCTGCTTATTTGATGTCTCTCTTTTCACCATGATTTTTCTGGTGGGTGAACGAGATCTTAATGGGGATATGGATTTAGAAAGAGATATTGAAGTAGTATGAAACTTGTAATATGGAATAACAGGAAGTTGGAAAAGTTGGAATATTAAATATAAATAGCAAGGTCTCGGTGAAGTGCAGTGAAAACATGGCTGCTGTGTGGCGGGGTGGCCAAGCCACCGCATGCCCATTTCCATCAATCCTAGTCAGTGTAAACAGCCCCAAGAAAAATGATAGTTTTTCAACAGGCATCCTGCATGGAACATCCCTTGGTAAGAATGGCCCTATGGAAAAAATTATGGGGTACCAGAGACATGGTGAGGACCTAAGTAGGAAAGCAAGTTGGACAAGAACAACACTTTAAAATGAGATTATTCAAGCCCTGCTTCCTGCGTCCCTGACAGACCAGTGCAGGCTTTTCCCTATGACTTGTTCCCCAGGAATTGCTCTGTTCCAGTTTTAGCTGCTCAGACTATCCCATAGGTTGGAGCAGACCTCAGCTCAGAGATTGTACATGACTGCTAATTTACTCTAAATGTAGGTCCATTACCAGATGCTTTCTCCGATAGTGTACAAGTAAACCTGTTGTCTATTCTGTCTCATCAAAAGCAACTGCATGTTTTACCTGGAGACTGGGGGCTGTTGCACTTTCTGTGCTTGTTAAGAACTGTTCCCATTTCTGGTCAGGTGGTCTCCTGTCTGAGCCCAGAGGTGCTCTGCCAAGGGGCAGGGTGGTGAGCATGAGGTGGCCAAGCACTGGAATAGATCCCCGAGTCTCCCCATAAATGGTGCCTCCTCCTCTGCATGGACAGTCTGACTCATGGCCATGCTGTATCCAGTGTATATCTATGGGCTCTGGCAGCAAACTCCTTCTCCTCTGCTGCCTGAATTAGTGATGCCTTGGGTTTAGAGAAAGGCAGCTGAATTACTCCAACTATGTGGAGACCCAAGAGTCCCTACTTATGTGCTCTTTCAGAAGTTATCTTTGACCATCTGTCCTCTGAGAGCACCATCCTGAGAAGGATCCCTCTGCTTTCACCTGCTTGCCTTCATGTAGTTAGCTGTTGACATTAACCATCTTGGACATTTGTGGTCTTGCCTGACAGCTTTTGCTGTAACCAGGACAGTGACTGAGGGATCAGGGTGAAGAGCAAGGCTTTTCTCTGCTGTTCTTGGCACTCACTTGCTATTGCTGCAGTTCAGGGAGTGTAGCATATGAAATTGGGGGGCATTCTCGGTATCAGACTTTTCTCCTTCCTGCAACACTACACACTATGCAACACAGCTCTGTAGAAGTGGGACAGAGTGCTTTTGTGCATTGCTGAGTGGTGCTGGATCCTTTTGGCTTCATTATGGCTTGGCACTGAGCACAGGGGAATGAAAAGTAGATAATGTGGCTGTGACACTTCCTGTAACTCAGCAGAGGAAGAAAGACATCAGCTTGAGAACCTGTCTTCCCATTCCTCACACCCTCCCGTGTCATGTGCTGCCTCACTATGTACCTGGTGCTGACTTCAGGAGCTCTGGTGTTCTCCCATCACAAAAAGCAAATAGCTAAGCTTGTGTTTTACTACAAGCTGCTCTTGTGAGACTTAAGCAAGGATGAATTGTGACTATGACGGGGGAAGCAGCAGGAGGTCCTATGCTATGGGTCTGTTTTTCTTCAGAATGCAACCGTTGCTTCCCTCTCCCTGGCACAGCAGCCCCAATCCTGGCCCAAGGACCTTCTGGAGATATAGGCAGTGATTGCTCTATAGCAGGAAAATGTTGAGCTGTCATTCCCTAGTTCTGAGTCATCCTGCTAAATCTGTGCATAGCAGCTGGGTGAGAAGGGGAGTGGGAGATGGAAAATCCCCTGTGGGATCAGGGTAACAGTGAAGGAATCAAAGTGGTGGAGAAAGGACAAGTAAAGCCTCTGAGTGTAGGGGCTTGAATGTAGGGTGGTCTTCAAGATAACTAGGTGGAGCAAGGGGAAGCTTTGCTGCTGGGGAAGCATATGACATCTAAGGAAGGTTTATGTTGACATTGCTTCTGTGTTAAGGGTGTAAGCAAATATCAGCTGGAAGGAAATAATTTTGTCTGTGGTCTGAGGATGGATGCATAACATGTGAGAACTTCCTCAGGACAGTTTTGCTTTAATTGGACATTTTTCCCCATTGTAATGAGTGTTTTGCTGCAAAGTTGGAGAATACTGCTTTGGGGGAATGGAAAGTGGTAGCTATGGCTCCCTCACTTGTGAGCCCCCTACACCTGGTAGGACCGTTTGTGCAGGGACAGAAATGGTGCGTGGGACTAGGCAGCACTGGGGACTCGGGATGACTCAAGTCTGCACTTGTGTCTTTTGATTCTGCAGAGGTTTTGTCATCTAAAGGAAATTCCTAAAATTTAGTGTAGCCATTGTGTGGTACTTGTTTGGACAATGTCTGTGGCTGTTCCAGTGTAAACAGGCAGAAAGCTAATGCAGGACTGGCTGGAGGTCAAACATGTCCTGCAGCAGAGCCAGTGCAGTGGCTCTGCCAATAACCTCATAGATTACATGCTGTGGTGACTTTTCTCAAGTAGCTGGAGAAGGCACACTGGCCACATGCCATTCACAAGCTAAGGTGAGAATTAGAAAAGGTGTGTTTGAGTGACTCATAAATAGCTTAGCACATGCTGACAGAACAGCAGCTCAGCTTTATAATTTCAGCTTTGAATTCGTAAAGTGCCTGTAAAAAAAAAAAAATAAAATCAGCGTCTGAAATGTATGGGCTAAATTCCAATCTCATGGAGCAGTATGAGTTTATAGCAGGTCAGAATCTGGCTCCAGCTCTCTACCGTTACTGGTAAATCCTCTGTAAGCAGCTCTCTCTCCTCACTCTGTTCTGCTGCTGCAGTTACAGCTTTGTGCTGAGCTGCATTTTGTGCTGTGCCAGGTCCATCACATGTGCCTTTTGTATGGCCAGGTTTTGAACTTTGCTTGTGGGAAGCAGTCACTGTGGTGCTTGACCTTCAAGGCCTCTGGTAATGCCTTGTGCATGTTTCCCTGATGATAAAGTAATGTCTCACTGATTTATCTGCTCACACACAAAAGTGCCTCCTGTATTTTATTCCTCTCTTGAAATTCCACCCACTGGTCACCCATCTTTAGTGATTTCCTCTTTCTTGCTGTGCTCCACAGCATATTCATAGAATGGTGCTTCACCTTTCACTTGAACACTTCTTATTGCTCCCTAATTTGTCAGATTGTGCATGTTTCGGAATGAGACTTGCTAGACATTTTCTTCCAGTTTAAGTGAAGCTTCTGAGGAAAGAAGAATTTTTACCTTCTCATAGGGGAGCAGAGTTTTCCAGGGGCTGTTAATCTAAGCTGTGTGTGGGCCAGCACTACTCTGTTTTCAGCAGAAGCAGAGTAAGGACATTACTGAGTATGTCACATGTCAGCAGTGATTCCTGTCTCTGGGAACCAGCCATGTTACCTGTCACTGGTGTGATTATTGCAAACTAGTGTTTCTAACTATTAAAAATTCGGGGCCTTTCTTAAATCCCCAAACTATTACATAAGAATGGTAACTTGGTATATCGAGATATTTTCTGGTTCTAATGACTGCGGGGAAAAACTAACAACAGAAACCTTAAAAGATACTAAACTGTGAGTCAAATGCAAGTAGAAACCTCAAATGTATTACTTAGGTTTGGTCTTTCTCTCATAGCAGAGGATGGAGGAAATGACTCTGCCTTGTAGTTGGCAGGGTCTGAGCCTAGTCAGATCAACTGTCTTCACCATGTGTCTTGAAACTATAAACGAAAAAATCTCCTCTGTCCTGTGAAGCCAGTCTGTGGTACATGTATATCCATGTGCAGGGGACTGCAGAGCAGTGTGGGAGCTGTGGCCTAACGGGAAGGGAGTTAAGTTCCTCTCTTCACACCATTGTCAGCCAAACACTGCTTGTATTCCTCAGTTGTCAGATTTTGTTTGAGAAACCTATGGAAATATTTTATTTTGATAAGGTGAAAACCTTTCCTTGCAGCTTTGTTTTCGTAATATTGTCAAAATACTTCAGCCAAGTTGAGATTGTTTAGACAATATCATTTTAAGCAAAAATAATATGTGGGTTTTTGGTTGGTTGGGTTTGTTTGGTTTTGGTTTGGTTTTTTTACCTCTTTGGAGTATTAGCCTCAAAGTAATAGTGTTCCCCAAGAAAGAATATTCTTTCATTTTTAGCTTGTCTTCTTATCCAAGTTCATGTGGAAAAAACTTACCCAGTAGGAAGTCCTGTCTTAACAAGCCAGGATTTCAAGGGTGGCTCTTATAAAGTTCTTGTAAATCCAGTATTCGATTCTCTTAAAACATTAATTTTCCTTTACCTACGTAGACCCATTCTAACTGCTCTCTAACATTATTATTTAATACCTAGCTTTTGTCATTTTCTTCCTTTCAGAACCAGAAATCGGATAAAAAACCTTATGCCTTAGCCATGCTACACTGTAGGAACTGGGAGTTACATGTTCCAGAAGAGTAGTTTTTCCAGTGCAATCTGTTTCAAATGTGCCTCCATGCATTCTTCAGCCATGGTGGCCAGTTAATGAGTGAGGGTCTGAACGGTGGTGCCCTGGCAGTGGCTTTACTGTCATTGGAGCAGCTGTGAATTGGAGCAGAAAGCATTTCTTGTACCACCATTCCCAAGGCAGGGAGTTAGATAGGAAACTACTTGCTTGTCTTGATGAGGCTGTGCCACATGTGTTGTATTAGCATGCCAGAATAAATACACTTCAGAGCTAAACAACAGTGAAAGGCTCTGTAAGTATCACTGAAGTGGGCAGATGGGGAGGTTCATGCTTCCACAGATGCTGCTCCTGACCTCAGATGCACTCCAGAACATTAAGAATGGGTTTGTGGAGTGGAAGTTGGCTTCTTGCAGGGTTGGTCTGCTGTACTTTTGCCCTCAGAAAATCCCCTTTATTAAGCCTTAAAACTTTTCCCTGTGAGGTGAATGGATTAGTTGTACTCCTAGATGAAGAAAGCGGCCTGCCAGTTGTTCATGTTTCATGCAGTAAATTGGGGGAAAGCCAGGAGCACACCCTGAATTTGGAAGCTGCACCTGTTCCATCTCTGGCTTTGCCTTAGTGGCTGCCTGAAGAAAGCAAAGGAGCCAAGGGGCTGTCCAGTGAGCAGAGTCCAGCAGTGCTGTTGGTCGGAAGGTTGGCTTCTTGCCCACCTCAAAGGTCTGGCACAACTGCAAGCTGTTGCCTTCTAAACTTGGGTTGTGCCTCAGGCAAAGCCATCATTGCCTACCATGGATTAATAACCTCAATTATTAGGGGCCCTGTGGGTTAGATCTTGCCCATGCTGGCTGTATTACAGCCCTTTAATCTGCTTTCCTCTCTCATAACCTCTGAGTCTGGAGGGATTGGCAGGTGAGGGAGATCTTCTGCCCTCCTGCATGTTTTCCCTTGCAAGGGCTGCAAATGTGAAACAGCAAGCAGAGCTCGCAGGGGACTTGAACCCACCAAGGAGGTGTCTCTAGACGGTGGTTCTGCCACTGTCAGATTCAAGGGACAAATGTGGCAACATCTGGTGTTTTGCCATGAAATTCATCTATCTGCAAAAATCACAGCACCTGTCCTGTGGAGGCCTGACAGGTTTGGTCATCTGGGAAAGGGGCTGCATGGCTCTTGTGGAGGGAACATACCTGCAAATTCCTTACTGTTCCCTGGGCATCTGGGTAAAGGTGACACAGAAGTTATCATGCACTTGGATTTCTAAAATGCTTCCCTCACTTGGCATTTCCTCTAAAGAAAAAAGGTCAGGTCTCATCAGTGGGGAAATTGCCAGTGAAAGGGGACTGAACTGTGTAGTCCTGGATATGCTTCTAAATGATCTTGAAGAGTGAGGGGATGGAGAAGAGACAAAATCGTTGGAGTAAGAAAAACAGAAGTGGACAGAAAAGAGCTGCAGAAGGATTTCCTTATGTGTGGAGGAGGAGTGCAGGGCAGTGCAGCCATGGACAAAACCCTAATTAATTAATTAACTTATACATGGTCACTCATGGTAAAAGTGCTATCAGGGCCTATTTTCTCACTGGAAAAAGACCACAGAGTTAGTGTGAATCTCTCTGAAAGTGCTAGCTCAGCAGATGCAAGCAGAAATTATTGGGAAAGGTACAGACAGCAAATAGGAGGTATCTTCTTGGCATGCTAGAAATCCCTGGTGCACTCCCACCTTGAGTACTGTGTGCAGCTCTAGTTATCCTGTCTCAAAAAAGATGTGATAGAACTAGAAAGGCACAGGAAACAGCAACGAGGTCAGTAGAGCATGAAGAGTAGCTCAGAGTAGCTCTGCTGCCCAGAGAACGATGGAACAGATCAAATTATTGGAGGTGTCTTCAGAAATGAAACAACTGAGGATGGAAATACAACAGAGATGTATGAAACCATGACTGTCGTGGAGAACATAAAATTACTATTTCATAATATAATCTTATAATTCTCACCTTATAAGTTAAGGTGAGCATTAAATGGAACTATCAAGAAGCAGTTTTAAACTAATAAAAGTTTTTTCCTGCCATATGATTAACCTGTAGAGCTCCTTGCCAAAAGATAGTAAGGAGACCAATGGTATTACTGGCTTCAAAAAATGATTATAAAAAATTATTGGGGAGAGATCCATAAGCTTTCATGAATCATTTAACAGACATCTTATAGATGAGGACAGCTGCTGGGCAGTGGAAGTGGGTGGAAGGAGCGACATCTAGCTGCCCTTTTTTCCAGAGCATCTGTTCTGAGCTGCTGGTACTATTACCAAAAAATGTTTGGAGAAGGCCTAGAAATTCTAGCTTCTAAGGAAGTGTCACAATACTGAAAAATGTCCAGAACAAGTACTTCTGCCTAATTCAGATTGGAGACATTTGATGCACAAAGCCTTCTTTATGCTTTCCTCTTAATGTCAGGAAGTGCAACTACTGAGTGCTCATAAGCTTTTTATGTGTCTGAGGATAAACTTTTAAATGACCAAGGCTATGGGGCATCTTTTCTTTTTCTGCTGAACCTGCTTTAATGAGCTGAGAGGGGGTTGAGATTTACTGAGTCAGTCTCTCTGCCAGGAGCCAGAGTTGGTGGTTTCTGTTTCCTGTTGTTCAAAAAACCAACTAAGAAATTAGTCTTTCTTGGCTGATGTACAAAATCAGGCTCTGTCTTTTTCTGTCTCATCTCCTATTTGCTCTCAGGTGGCGTGTGGTATACTTTATCCATGGTCAAGTTTCAAGCAGAATCTTTGCCTTACAATGAGTATGATTTTATAATGATCAGGAAGAGGCTAATCCTCTCATTAAATCACCATAATGAGGACTCACAGATGATTCTCTACTTGGCCACAAATTTATTGTGTCACCCTGAACTTTGTGCTGCAGCTCCCACTGCCTCTGGTGTGAGTGTGCTCTGCTTGGGTGGAGCTGGGTGCAGTAGAAGTTGTACGTGGCTGACCCTGCCATCCCTCCTTGTCAGCAATGCTTTACTTCATAAAGAAGGGGCAAAGGGTAAGCAGAAATACTCAAGAGATCACAATGGTGACAGTGGGTTAAAACTTGTTTGCACTGAAAAAGGCTGTATTTTTTTGGCCATTGGTAGATTTTGCTCAAATGGCTCCTGCAATGAAAGGTGCTGAGAGGTGTTTCTCTGCCATCACTGAACAACATACCATCACTGATCACATACAGACCCATGGAGTGAGAATCAAGAAATGAGCACCAAGTGCAAAGAGTTCTGTAAATTTGCAGAGAGATCTGCATCAGCACCAGCCTGGACAAAGCTCTTGAGGTTAATGGGCCGTTTCTCATTATATCTGCCTGTGTTTGGCCAGAAAATACAACAAGGGTAGAGACTTGCAAAAAAACCCAAACCAATCAACCAAACAAAAAGAACCCACCTGCACAAGCTGTTTATCTGTGTACCAGTCACAATGTTCAGAGAACTACAGGTCAGTATGGGTGAAAACAGAACAGCATGGACCCAGAACCTTGAAAGATTATTACCTGCTTTTGTATGAAAACAAGGAAACTACCTTTCCTGGCTATTGTCGTCTTTGAGCTTTTGTAGATTTTCTTTCTCTATTGGCTTTTGTAACTGATGAACTCATGCACATTATGCTATTTTAATACCTAGCAAAGAGCGTTGTCGACTAAATCACCTTATTTTTCTCTGATCAGAGCACAGTGCATTCCTCTTTTTAGTAGAAGGTATTAATTTAAATTCCATAATCCCAAACATATTCTCGTTTCTGTTCTGTGCTTCAGAAGGCCAATGGCATTTTAATAAGGGAGAAACACACATGACACTATGTTCCCTGTCAGTGTCTTCTGACCTTAATGAGGCTTTCACAGCTTTCTTTGTGTTCCAGCAAAAGCAATCTCTGCTTTTATTCAAGCACACTATCATTTCTAATACCTGTGTTCTACCCATGGGTAAAAATTTAAATATCTATAGCATTTTCACAGTAACTTTTGAGATGTTATTTGCATTATTATTTAGTAGTGCAAGCTCATCAGTGGAGCCATAGTGAGATTTTTGCACTGCTATGTCCCATTGAAATACTGTTTGGGTACATGCTGTCCCTTCGCAGTAAAATAAATTTTATTTTGGTTTACCTTGTTTTCACATTAAAATGAGTTAACACATCTAGCAATGTCTTCATTTATGTCAGCTCCATTTATCTTTTCATTTTTTTCTTTTCATTTTTTCATTATTATTTATCTATAAGCTTTGTTTACTAGGTTAAGATTTACCTAATTGGGTACATGATATTACTGAGTATTGTAACTCATGTAAACACTTGAGTCATATGCATCGTAGTTCTAAAAAATCATCCCTTGCCATTTTTGTGCTTCCATTTTGCTGCTTAAACTTACTTAACCTATTCAGTTCAAAAGAAGAACATGTGCAAGCTGCAGTCTTCATGGCCCTTCTTTGGGAATGTCAAGTAACATTCATTCTTTTCACTGGTTTGAGTCTGCTGTCCTGTACTGTGATGTGAGCCTGCCCCATAAAGGCTGGATCATCAGCCTTGCTTCAAGGTGATGGAAACTCCTCAAAGAAATGGGGATTATTTTATTAGTAGTTATTAGTTTATCAGTAGGGTTATTCTGAGTAGATTTTCCAAGGACACCTGTGTTAGTTTAATGAACAGAAGTCTCAAAACTCAGCTGCCTGTTGCATTCTCATTTTTTCTTCTTACAAACGTCTGTGTCGTATCTGACACACTTGTCCTCTCATGTTCATGTGATAAATCTGCTTGTTCCCATGCTAGTTTAACATGTATAACATCTAAGTACATCTCTTTCCTACTACCTGAAGTGCTGTACTTCAGTCTTGACATCTCTACATGAGAGCCCTCTCATTTACCACTCCATGTTGGCTGCTGAGCAATGAGGGCACCTTGACTCTGGATCTTACTGTACTGTCCTTGATCTGCCAGATCTAGAATTGTTCTCGTCTCAAACATGCTGCTGATGCATTTGCAGAAAGAGGACTAGTATTTTTTGTTATTACAGAAGTACCCAAGTACCCAAGATTGTGTTTTAGGGCTTCATTGTGCAAACTACTTTTGGCCTTGTTCCAGAGAGCCTACAGGCTTGCTTGCTGACCAGGCATAGCAGAGAACTGAAGGACAACTATGGGTGAAAGGGAAGGGCACCAGCCGTAGACTCTGGTACCTGCCCTGACATGGCACCATAGCCTTCTGTGATGGCTGTGGAGCAGGTATTGCTGAGGAGTGTAACTGAAGCAATGATCCTGGGTAAGTGGGGACATGGAGAAGGACAGTGTCATTTAGCCTTTTTCTGTGACTTGGTGCATGTGCAACATCCTGCCTAAAATAGCTTATGAATTAAGACATAGAAAAGTGACAACTTTCACCTCAAGTCACAGCAGACAACAAAAACTGAGTTTAGCATGAATCCCAGGGATTAGTTATGAATACCTTGCATCCTTTTAACAGCCCTGAACTGTATGCTACTGGCTTTGCTTCTAGCTAAGTGCTGTTCTTTAGCATATGAAGTAGAGCTGACTGGAAAATAAGAGCTACACTTTCATGAATCATTTAACATTTTAACTGTTTTCATTTTCTTTTTTTTTTTTCTTCTTTATTCTAGAGTAAAATGGAAGCTGTGGGATAAATATTGAGGGCATGAAAGATTCCAGGTGCTGTCACAAATACTAGTTTTTCCACAAATCCTCAATAGGTTTTCACACCTGAAACAAAAAGTGCTTCTTTTGTTATGCCTGGTTTATGTGTCTTGGTACTCTGATCTCCATGTATTTCATTGCTTTTACTGTTCCATCCTAATGGATTCTCAGTGAGCAAGTCAGCCTTGCATCCCATATCATGCTGACTGTGCCTCATTCTTTTTATTTAGACTTGAGAGACTTCCTACTAATTGTTAACAACAAAGTCTGTGTCTCCATTCTCACATCCCTGCAAAGTCTTGGCCAAAAGTCAACATCCTAGAGTGCACTCTCTGGAAAAACTTCTATCTCATGAACTGGTCAGAGATGCTTGGCCACTTCTACCTGGTGCCAGGAGAAACAAAAGCAGAGAAGGTTTTGAAAGGTGTTAGGCAAGTAGGTAACCCTACCTGAGCACAAGGTAATCCAGTTAGAAATTCACCCTGGTGCAAGGTTCCTACTTGTCCCAGAGACACATGCTTTTTAGTGGAGTGTTGGAGTCTACTCCGGTGAAAGAGTTCATTTGAGAGTCTTTTGTATGTGCTAACACTATTTTGTCTGAGGAACTTTCTATGCTCTTTTGCCTTCCGTCCTTGCCTTATGCATTTTGTGCGATTTCACAAATTGGAAACACTCCTAAGGAGAGTATCTTCCCCCAACCATCCTTGCATGTGAAATATGGGCCCTACTTTTCTCTGTGCAGCTCGAACACTGAGACCTAAGTCTGCAGTGCTCTGACCGTGATAATTTAAAAATGGGTAAAAAAGAAGGAACCTTCAGTTTCAGTGGAGTGCCCTTTGCGAGAAGCTGGTCCTTTATGGTCTGTAGGTGGAAATACGGAGGTTCCCTCGTTTACAGCGTGTTAATAAAGGCACACCCCTGTTCTGGGCACCCGTACCCCCGGGTGATTTAAGACAAGAGGTGTGTCTTCCCGGCCACCTTGCCGGTCCCGTGGTTTCTGCCGGCCGGGAGCCGAAAGGGGCTGTGTTCGGTGCCCTCGCACGTGGCGCCTGCCGTCGCTGGGGACACCCGCGGGCACCGACCCTGCTCGGCCTCGGACAGCGGCTTCGAGACGGGGGGGTGGACGGCGGGGCCGTCTCCTCCCTCTGTCCCTCCCTCTCCGCCGGGACTCGGAGAAGTTCAGCGCGGCAGAGCCGTGCGGGGCGGCGGGACCGGGCCCTCCA
>WEIV01018097.1:230167-270223 GCA_013390005.1 Calyptomena viridis
CCTTCCTCTGCCTCCGCCTCGCCGGCGCCGCGCACAGGTGGCCGGCCCGGGCGCTGTCCGCGGTTCTGACCCCACCAGGCATCCCTGATACCGAGTCCCCATTAACTCGGCATCCCTCACTCCCGGGTCCCCTCTACCCCCAGGATCTCCACCGGTGGCACGATTCCCAACCCGGCCGCCATCCGCCCGAGGCCTCTACCCCACCCTGTGTTTAATCCCGCCTGCAGCTCCCACCCAGACAGAACCTTGACATGGGTCCTTCATCCCCAGGTGGAGTTCTTCCACACACATGACCCTCAATATTGTTCTCCATCCCACCTGCAGCCCACTCAGGTCCTCCTTCTTCATATGAAACCCCTGTATCTCTCGTCCCACCCGGAACCCCCGACTGTGACCTCCGTTACTATTTCACCAGTATAGGGATAACCTCCCTCAGAGTGCCAGTGGCACCACGCAATTCTAGGGTTGGGTCCACTGTAAGAGCTTCCTGTATCTTGTGTTTCTGGTAGTAGTAATGTTGCAATGATTTTCTGGTGGAGGGTGTTGGATGTGTTTGTTAGTGGGGATGTTCCTAGAAGCAAAGGAAAATCCTTGGCTGCTCATGATTGGGGTGGGGGCAGGAGACTCTCAACACCTCTCTCAGCTTCTAGCCTGTTGGGAAGAAAGTATTGTAATAGGATGGGGAATGTAGTGCCGTGAATGTCTGAATGATATTCCTGATCTTAAACTGGGCGTGAGTACTTTTTGAAGAAGGGAATAAGTGCATGAGCACCTTGGTTTGGTGTGGCACTACCCCTGAGTTTTAGAGTGGTGTTTCTGCAATTTCTTCTGTGATACATGTGGTTTTTATGTGAATTTTACTTTTCTTCTCTACAACACTGGGTAAATGCCTATGGAAAGAAACCCTATGTTATTGTTGTTATTATTAAGATTTGTCGAAGCTACAGCACTACCCCTACTGCTTTGAGCTTCACTGGGTTTCAGTTCCTACTTGGCTTTTGAGTAGATCTGCTTATTAAACCCTGACCATTGTAATCTTTGCACACTGGATGCTTACAAGATATCTTTTAGAATATTCTTTGCTAGTGCTTGTGCTGCTTCTTTTTGTCAGATTGTGGTCCTGGAAGAGAAGAATTTCTATGCCTCATGTATAAATTGCTTGGTGTTGTCTCTTGAATAGAAAGGCTGTTCTTGGGGGAACACTGTTGCTGAGGTAGCCTGGATTCCTTTATGGCCTTGCTAAGAAAAAGTTGTTAATGGTTATAGCTACCCTTTATGCCTCAGTAGCCTCTTGCCTCCCATGACACTTGTGTGTGCAAGTTGTTGTCTGTGACAGTTCATGGCAACAGGGGGCATGCTGGAAATCTTTCAGAGAGTAGGCTTGGCTCCCTTCAAAGTAAGTTCTGTCCTGCTTTGAAGAACAACATGGTAAGCAAATAGAATTAATTGTAACTGCGCTTGGAAGCATTACACACATTATTCTCTTTTCAGTGAAAAACTGTACTGGTGTTTTCTTTATAGTGCTATGTGTGAACATTTGTGTCATTTGGAAAGTTGGAGCAGTAAAGAGAACAATAGCCTTCTGGTAAAAATGGGGTGGTGCTCAGGCCATGGGGAGTGCTAAGCTGTAACTTCAGTGAACTAGAAAGCAATGATAGTGTCCTAATAGTTTCCCTGCTGAGCTATTTTGGCTTTACAGGTGGATCCTGTGCTAAAGTGTGCTTCATGTATATGTGGTGCCCAAATCTTTCCTTATATCCTCTACTCTGACAGAATGATACTGAACATTGTGTAGTCTTTGTATTTCATGATGTTGTGCTGTAAGGTAGCAGTGTATGGGAATGACCTCCTATTATTATCTCTAACTGACCTGGTTTTCCAGGTACTAGCCCCTTGCTGCCGTGATCCTGAGAACTCTCAATGTATTCTGTTGCTTTGAATCAGGATGCTAAAATACACTTCCTCTTCTTGGCTGCATTTTTTCGTTTGCCATTAAGGTTGGGCTTTATGTTCTTGAAAAATGTGCAATAAATGTGGGCTGGTCCTCCTGGAGGAGAAATCTTGCTACTTCTTCCTCAGGAGATAGATGCATTCTCCAGCAACAGCCCTAAAGGTACAGTGCTGTGCCCAGCATGGCGCTGTAGGGGCTATGCCAGTCACAGATGTAAACCAACAAAAGGATTATAAATTACAGGAGTGGAAAGACTGTGGAAACATGAACTACAACAGCAGTGGCATATAGTACTGTGAGCTACTTACGTGTCCTTGATCCTCTGATCTGTAAAGTTATTCTGACAGGTTGACCAAGCCCTTGCCCTTCTCATATCTATGTTTGCTTTAATGCAAAAACAAGTCATAAGGATGTAAGCAGGTGTTTAAAGTGAAATTCATGCATGTGTTGTGCTGACTCAGAGCCTTAGACCACTCCTGATTCTAAGCTAATGCATGATACATCAAAGAAAAACAATGAAATGTTGAAGGTAGTTGTGTACTATTGTTGTGATGGTTGCAAAAATATTAGCAAAACCTTTGTTATTGTTATGCAAAGACCTCTCACCTTTTTAGTCTTAGCTACCTCTTGCCTGTTGTTTTCTCATGCTCCACTTTGGAGGTGTGTAGACACTTGTCTTAGTCTGTGCAGGGGCAAGCTGCTTTGGTTGTTTGAACAGCACCTTGCAAAATGGGGCTTAATTGGTCTCCAAGCCACCACAAAAATGCAAGCAATTCATAGCAATAAAGAACAGGGATTTATCCCAGTCCTTTGTGAACTTCTCTACAAGTATTTTAGCACAGAAACATCCTGTATCTTCTTTCAGGTACTACACTTGTTTTCTTAGTTTCAGAACTAAGAACTAAGCTGACTGATTGCATTGCATGGGCAGAGATATTTTCCTTCTTGCTGGTGCGATCACAGTTAATTTTGTTAAGTGTTTTTTCTTTAATTTTATTTTCTCTGCTGACACTTTTTTCCTCTTTGCTTGGGAGGTGTGGTTTGCCAGTCCAGATTTTTTTTTTTTTCGCTTTTAGCTTCCTCGTCAGCATTATGAAACAGATAGCTACTATACTTGTTAGTTCAAGGTAAACATTAGATAATGATCATATTGTTGTTAACTGCTAACAGAGTTGTGAAAAAATATTTTGGTTGACGTGTACTTTGTTTGCAGCCACTGTAAAAGGCCTTATACCCATAGACTACGTAATGGCGGCATGGAGATTTCTGCTAGTGAGTGTTTTAGTCTTCCTCTGTAAGGATTTCTTATTTGGCTGTATGTGTGGTTCTATCTTGTGCCTGTCCTGCCCTTGGCTCCTGTACAGACTCTCCTGTGGGATGCATCATTGCTAAAACAACAGATATTTTTCACGTCATCTAGCAACAACGTTCAGCAGCGATGCATTTTCAACTTTATTTTCAGTAGTAGAGGTCTGATTGTATCCAGGGACTGATCTATTCTCAAGCATTCATAAGAGTACTTCTCAGTTTAAATCCCTATTTTGCAAATTGATGCCTTCAGTAGAAATTAAGCTCATATTGAAAGTAAATCCTGAACTTGGCTTCAATGGGAGTCTCACACTGGTGAAATTTGGAGATGCTCCCGGAAATATGCTGATTGATGCTGGCTTTATAGGAAATTAAAATGATGTCTGGCACAGTAGTCTTTATATTTCTCCAAGCATCACAACATTAAGTTTGATATTTGGGGCAATAGGAACAAGCATTCTGTCTAGGTAGGCAAGGTCAGGTTGTGGCTCTGCCATTAGCCAGTCTGTTGCTGCCAATACACATTTTTGCATTTGTCCCGAGACTATATGGGGCACTGTCATAACATGTCTGCAGTGTCTGCGTGTGCAAGACATCTGCAGATGCAAATGGAATCACCCACATAGGAGGTACAATTGCATATTCAGGAATAGTGTTTGGCTTATAAGAAGAACAGGCACTCCTTGGTTTGCTTGTGCAGTCTTCTATGCATTCATCTACACTTTATTTAAATACATCAGTTCTTGTTTATTCAAGTAGACAGCAAGTTATAGTGTGCAGCAAATACTGCACAGTCAGCTTCATATTGCTGGAAGCAATAATTCTGTGTATGTAAATGACAGATAGTAAAACCTGCAATTCCTTGCTGAATATAGGGAGCACAGAGAGCCTGTCTGATCTGTGGTAGTTCAGAGTGTGGTATATGCATTGCTGGTGTGAGAGGGGAAAGGCAGCTCATTGCTGCTGAACTGGAGCTGGGGGTGGGTCTCAAGGCTCAGAAACAGTGGTATCTAACTGGGGGTCACAGCACTTTTTCCTTCCCGCACCTCTTGCCTGCCATTCTCTGCCACTGTTCAGAGTGTGTCAGTGTTCTGCATGCGTTTTGCTCAGGCTCTCTTTTCCTGTTTTTTAAAACTTGCTGACCTGTGGAAATTTAGTACCTATGTTGTTCTGGGGTAATGCCTATTGTTGACACAACATATGCTAGTGAAAATGACACCTTTGTCTGATTTAGTTTAATTCACCAGGGAAAAGAATTAAACAAAACTCTGAAAAATCTTTTTTATTATAATAGGAGCACTCCTCTTGGGTATTATTCAAGAATAGCTATAGCATTTCAAATCCACACTTTCCTTTGTTCTGAAGTAACCCTCCTGTGTAGATATTAGCTAAGCATCTTTCCTGGAAGCCTGTATTGCTTGTGCATCTTTATTGGAAAAAAAAAAGTCTATTCTGGCTGAGTTAGAAGTGATGAATATTTTAGGTGTTTTATTTGGTGAAATTGGTTGGTTTCTATCATACAGAATTCAAGAGATATAAATGAAAATGAACTTAGTTATATGCATAGAACTTTTTAAAGTGCTCTCAGCCAGTTCTGTGTAGTTACGCAAAGAAAAGTCTTTGATATTATGCAGGATTTTATTGTTCAGTTTGCAATAAATTATTTCATAAATCTTCAAAAGCAAATACAGGCCCAGGGACTCCGTGGGTGTAAAATCATTTAGCAATGCATATGTGTCAGCCAGGTGTCCGAGGTTACAGAGCTGGGCATCTGGAATTGCTGGATCTTCACCCAATCTTCTGAAACTTGTCTGGGTCCTACCAGAGCATCACTGATATTGAGTCATATTTGGGAAATGTTTTACTTTTGGTGAATGAAAAAATTCAAGCAAAATGAGAGTAATTTGAAATTTCTTAAGTATCTCTAATTAGGCTAATAAACAGTACTCTGAAGTAGAGGTTGGCTTGTTTATGTCACATATCACCTGGAGATTTACATGGTTTTGTAAAGAAATAAAGCTTAACTTCCTTTGCTTTCCAAACTCAACCAAGGAAAGAACAAGAGTTTATTTCAATTTAAACACCATGTACAGTTGTGACACATTGTAAACTGTAAGTTTTAGTGGAAAATGCTAAGTAACAATGTAATGAAATAGTTTTTCAGCCTTTCCCTTGGTTTTTCTGAATAACTGTGTGTATAAAATACACCTCTGTTACTGTTTTTTCAATTGAAGAGTAACAAAAGAATCCAGGTTCATAAGCAGATATTTAAAGCTGATGACTTTCAGAGCAGATGCTTTCAGCTTAAGAGTTGTGTGACTATTAGATCATGTTCACTCAAAGTCCAAGGAGTGTTTTTGGAGATAGGTCTCAGATTACTGAACCATCTAAGTGCATATTTAACTCTATGCATGCATCTAGTCCCATTTTAAGATGATTATATGCTTGAATACTTACCAGAAGCATTGTTTTAGATAGTGGCATGTGTCATCCCTAAAATTCTTCTTGTTTTCTCTGTCCAACAGATCATTGACAGTAGGCTTATTTTCTGTTTCCAGCAGATTCCTCTGGAGGTATTCTGGGCCATCAGTTCCCAGATGAAAAGCCCTGTTGATTAAAAAATTCAAATCCTCCTGCTTTGTTTGTGAGAATGATTTCCTTCTGGCTTAATGAACTTGGTCTCAAAACCAAGTCAGTTGTCTTCCCACAGCCCTTTCTGCTTTCCAGAAGTAACCTGTTTAATTTTTTACCAAACTGATGATAGTTGTAAATTTTTTAGGCCAGGTGGTACATGTATCATCTAAAGTTCAACATGATCCAAAAGCTAGGTGAGATTTCTTGTAGAATCATAGATTCATAGAATTGTTTCAGTTGGAAAAGACCTCTAAGATTATTGAGTGCAACTGTTAACCCAGCACTGCCAAGTCCACTACTCAACCTCGTCCCTAAGTGCCACATCTGCATATCTTTTAAATACCTCCAGGGATGGTGACTCCAATACGTTCTTGGGTAGCCCGTTCCAATGGATTCACCAGTCCTTCTGGTGAAGACATTTTTTCTCATATACAATTTAAAGCTGCCCTGATGCAGCTTGAGGCTGTTTCCTCTTGTCTTGCCACTTGTTCAGAGAAGAGACTGAACCTCTACCTTGCTCCAACCTTCTGTCAGGTACTTGTAGACAGCAATAAGGTCTTCCTCAAGCCTCCTTTTCTCCAGGTTGAACTACTCCAGCTCCCACAGCTGCTCCTCATAGGACTTGTTCTCTAGACTCTTCCCCAGCTCTGTTCTGGAGCTGGACATGGTCCATCACCCCAATATCTTTCTTGAAATGAAGGGCCCAAAACTGAACACAGAAATTGAGGTGTGGCCTCACCAGTGCGTAGTACAGGGGGATGATAACCTCCCTAGATGCAATGGTAGTACACAAAGCTTTCAATTGTGTGAATAGATGTTTGCTTAAAAGGCCTTTAAATAGATTGTTCTTCCCCGTGGAGGAAAGGAGATGTGTAATGTTTAATAATAAAAATAGTGTTTCTTCCCATAGCCTGAAATGGCATGGAAGGAGGTAATCATGTTTTGTATGGCAAAGCATTTTTCTAAATGGCATGTTTATGCCTTTCTAGCATGGTGGCTGTGATTGGTTGCTGGGCCGATTTGCATGTGCTAAATTGCAGTCCTGGGGATCTGTGAAAACAACCCAGCAAAGCCAATCTCAGCTGGGAGCATGGAAGCTGCTGCTAATTTTGTGATGAACCACCCCCAGGCCCAGCGTGAGTCATTATCATTGTTTTGTTTTCCAGAAGTCAGTACCTAATGCTTCCAGGATCCAAAACGTGGATTATCTCTGGAATTGTATTTATTCCCTCATAGCTTTGTTCGTTCCAGATAAGAGGAAAGAATAGGAAGAAATCTATTTAAAAATTCCTTATTAGTGTTGTCTTCCTGCTTTTAATGTGCATTCACAGCCATTTGTTCACTTGAAAACTCACTTGTGCATAGTCCATCAGTTGTGCTGCTCAGTCCTAATCAGCTTGCTTTGTGCTGCCAAGGGGATGGAGGGCCAACAGTAAGTATAGTGAGATGAGGCGACTTGACTGAAGTCATTGCTTGGCTCTGACAGAGCTGTGATGGGGCACTTCTGCTCTCTATTCTTCTCTTTGTCTCATTAGTTTCTCAGTGAGACTTTTTATGAAGCCACAGCTGTGAGTGGGACCAGCTGAGGCACCTGCTGACTGCAGGTCAGAAGTCTTTCATCTGAGGAATTGATCCTAGCACTGGCTTGATCCCCAAGTCTTGCAGCTGATGCCCACTTCTGAGGTTGCCGGTCCTCTGGGAGATAAGACAAGGTGTTGAGAGAACAAGAAAAGCCTCTGCCCTTTGCTGGGATTGTGACAAATGTAGTCAATTTGGTCTGAAGTTTTAGCCTTTCTTTCAGGTTGTCTTCTCAAATTGTCTTCTCAGTTTCTTCTTTGGTGTGCCATGGACCATGTAAATGTACCTGCAGGGTCTGTGAACAGGATGCAGAGGAAATGCTGGGTCCATCAGGGGAAAGATCTAAGAGTAGGAAGATGCATGTGTGTGGGCATACAGAAGTGTAGAGAAGCAATTTAAATGCATAACTTGGACATACAGTGGGTTGGAAAAAGACGTGGACAGTGTGGGAGGCCTACATGAGCATGGGAGCTGAGAACACTGAGGAAAAGGAATGCAGAAGGGGGACTTTCTAACATTGCTTAAAGACAGTGACAATACTCAAGCCTCTCTATATTGCAAAGTCCTCCATGCTGCAAATTCCTTTCCAAGTTCTGGATTTCTTTTTTTGTTGCAATATGACAGGAAAACCAAAAAAAAAAGTATAATAATGCTTCTACTGCTGGTGGAACTGGGCAGCCAAGGTGCTGCTGCTGCTTTTCTGAGTTCCTTACAGTTGTGACTTACAGTTGCCATTGTTTATTGTCTTCTGTAGTAGGTTTTTGATGGTGGAAGCAGGTGCATCTGACCCCATGTGGAATTGCATCTGTGAAATTCAAGTATAGACCCTGATGGACTGAGACATCTTCCTATATGTACCAGTACAGGGTGCTCCCTTTGCTCTCAGCTCTGTGTGCCCAGAAGCTTTAATTCCCTGTTTCTTGAGTTTAGAAATAGCATAGGGGTATCCTGGGTGGTGTGTTGGTGAGGGTGGAGGGACTCTTAGGTGTTGCTTTTGAAAGCCTGATTTCCCCAGGTACTTATGTTCAGTGCAAGCAGGCTATAATCTTTGTAAATATTTGGTTGGTTGATCAGACAAATATGTGTATAAATATTCACATGTGGCTTAATGTCCTATGGCTGTGCTCAGGTGTTCCTCTCTAATAACTGTAATTTACCTTTTATGGATAAGACAGAGAAACCTGGGGGTTTTTTTTGTATGTTTCTGTGTTTGTTGGAGTTTCTGTGATGAATCCTTAACTGTGCTCACCCTTAACCCAAAGAGGCAGGGAATATAAATCATGCTCCCAGATGCTTGCAGGCTGCTCAGCAATGAAATACACCTTTTCTGCCCCAGCTCACCTGGTAAATGGCTGACACACGTCTTACAATATCTTGTTGGAGATCTGTTTCTACACTGCAGCTCGTTCACAGCACCTTGGTCAAGAAGGCATTGTAACTGTATTTTAGGATTGGTTTGGGGCTTTGTTTTTGAGGTTAGAAAAGGTGAGTTAGAACAGTCAAATTTCTTTGGATGGTATGTGAAGCATGAATAAGAAGGACAGTTAAATGGGAGAATGTTGTTTTCTGAGGAAACACTTTAGTGAGTGAATTTCTCACTTGTTTGGCATTTCTGGCAAGTGGTGGGTCTTGCTGAGAGCACTCCCATGAGAGCTTCTCTCCTACTCATCCACAGCTTGTGCCCTTTGGGTCGATACTTCTTTGTCTAACACTCTGTCTGGCAAGGGAAGCTCTCACCTCAGCAAGGGATGCTCCAACCTCCCAGAGAAGGTCAGGAAACATAGTATCTAAATGATAGTCTGCTAAATGTAAAAATACCCAAACCAGAGGCTTTTCTTTGTTAGTAGTGGGGAAAAAAAACCCCAACTCCAAACAGACAGAAAGATCCAGTTCACCAGGTTATTCTTCCTACACACTCTAACACAACCCTTATCTATCTGCCAAAGAATCTATCCACAAGCAATAGTCTATAAACCAACCTCGCCACCACAGACAAGACTTTCTGTGCAGACTCCATTAGTGACAGTGCTCTGATGGCCCTAATAGAAGGCAATGCTGGATTTCCCCCCTGGGGGATTGAGGACTTTGTTGTGTGAGCGTGGTCTTGGCCCCAGTCGGGGCTCATGATTGTCTATCTTGGGTTCTGGCTCCTTGCATCGCTCTTCTTTGCCCAGATCTTTTTTCTCGCCTCCATCTTCCAGCTGTGGTTTGATATTTTCTGTAGCTTCAAGCTTCTTTGGTGTTTCATCTGCTTTGCAGAATAGCCACGGGTGCCTCTTGGGGACTGTGCTAGGGGCTGTACTGGCATAAGGCTGTGCCCACAGTGGGGAGAGCTCAGGGCTTAGGTACATGTCCCTGAAGAAAAGGATTTCAGTAAGAAAGTCCTGTTTTGACAAGGGAGTGGCAGGTGCAGTGGGAGGTGCAGAGAGAGAAGTGCAGAGCCCCCAGGTGTGCTGGGAAGATGGATATGGGTCTGACTCCCACCCAGAGCAGGGAGGAAGGACTGGGTAAATCCTCCTCACTCAGCCTGGAGGCATCTTCCTTCCCTGTCCCCCTGCTCACTCAGATGAGCTCCAGTCTCACTGCAAGTCTCAAACTCATTAGCTTTTCCCTGCTGCTTTGTTGCTCCCAGTCTGTAGAAGGGGAAGACAGCACAGTGTTGTGGAGCAGAGAAAGGCATTGAATCTCTATTATTCATGGGAATGTTGTTAATTTGGCTGGTAAAATGCTGCTGGGATTAAACGTTAGAGAAAAGATGTTCTTGTTACTCAGTGAGCACATGTTGCTCTACTAACTGCCAAAGGACAGTCTTCTGTTTTAGCACTTTCATAATCTGTCTTCAAGCCTTAAGACTAAGAGCCAATGTGTGTTATTCCCTACTTCCTTTCTACTTTATCCACAGTGGTATTGTGTTATAGAGAAAGATCTTCACTGGGTTTAATACAGCCTGGAGAGCATTATTTGGTGTGGGGGGTGGGAAGAAACCTCTCTTAAAAAAGTCACCAGTAAAAACACATACAGATGCTGTGTCAATTAACAGAAGAATATGCGAGCAATTAATCTGGACCAGAATAAAGCGTCCATCTAGCCCAGTAGTCTTTTTTCATCCACATTAAACAGATAAAAAAAAAGAAAGAATACAGCAATACAATGTTTCCCCAAATGCTGACCCAGCTGCTAGCTCTTTTCAGCTTAGAAAATTTTCTGAATCAGACAAGGAACATGTACTTATAAATTCTCAATGGATTTCTCTTCTGTATACTTGACTCCCGTTGAGTTCAGGTATATTTTTAGCATCATAGTGCCCTGTAGAAAGGATTTCCCCAAACCTGTCACATGAAGAAGCCCCTCTTTTCCTTTACTTTGAACTTGGTTCCTGCTAGCTTGTGTTGATGCTTTCCTGAGACTTGGTACTGAATGAGGTAGTGAATAACAGTCCCCATGTGCCTCTTATACTCCTTGTTCATGGCATGGACCTCAAGCATATCCCTGCTGAGCTGTCTCGCTTACAGTTTGAAGAGTCTTTGATCTTCTTTGTTGCCTCTCTCTAAACCATTCCTAATTCTAGTAAGTGCTTGTTGCAATGACAGAAGCACAACAGCAAACACTGGCCTCAAGTAAGGCCCAGGGGCTCAAAAACAGTGGGATCAGTTCAGCTGTAGTTGCCATTAGGAGTGCAGAAAGGAAAGCAGGCTGGTGAATAGGCTGTTATGGCCAAATGAGGAGTTCTGCAGCTGTCAGTCCCTGCAAACCTGTGATTGAAGTGGTATCTCATGGTGTGTGTGGACACAGCCTCAGTCAGCCGTTTAGCCATGTCAGGAGATGAGGACAGCCATGCCGAAAACTCTGTGTGTGACGAAGCGTGCGGGATCACCTTGAGTCACAGTTTCATCTTATGGATGCTTTGAGCTCTGTTCTGCCTGATGAGCCATGGTGACAGTTGGCTGCCCACGGGCCAGAGCAAGAGTGGGGAGTCTGTTCCACTCTGATGTGAAATGCTGCCCCTGGCAGCTAGAGGAGAGGAACCAGGATACTTGGGGTATAACTGAGTTCCTTTCATAGAATATCCTGAGTTGTAAAGGACCCACAGGGATCATTGAAGTCCCAACTCCTTTGCAGTACACACCTGCATAGTGAGAGGAGCTGCAGCTTAAACCCCATTGATTGTATTGACAAGATCTTCACCGAGTGTAGAAGAAGCCAGGGAAAGTTGCTCAGTCTGATATTTAGGCTGTGGGTGTCTACATGTAACTCCATCCTGGGTACCACCACACCTCCTTCTGCCTTGTTGCTTGTCCATACAGTGGAGACAATACTGCCTTCTTTGCAAATTACCTGTTGGTAATTTGCAAAGATCTGTACAGATCTGTACAGGATCTGTACAGATCACTGAAGGACTGTTTACAAGCAGTTTAACGTTACTCTTTCTGTACACTGAAACGGGGGGAAGAGATTAGGATTTTAGGTACTTAGCAGAAGATACACCATGAGAATTTTAGAGTACAGTTAAAATTCCTCATTTGTGCTTGAAGAGGCATTTGAGACTCCCAGCCATTCAGTAAGCTCCCGTTAAAAACACATACATTATAAGTTTCTCACGTAAAAGTATTCAAGGTTCAGTAGGAGTGCTGTTTACCAGGGAGAATATGTTGGCTGCCTGTTAAGTGAAACAGATGAAGATAATTGCTTTTTAAGGGTTAAGTATGACATATAAGTCAAGGCCTGAAGGATTAGCAAGTGCCAGTCAGCAGCTGGGATAGCTTGTGATGGATGAAAAGTTCCCTGTGCTTCCATCCCTCCATAGAGAGCCTTGCTCAGTGAAGGTTTCTAACACTGAATCAGCAACAGCACTGATTTTAAAGGGCTCAGAGTTCACAGCTTCTGCACACTAGATGTTAATGGCACTATCTCAGGAGGTAGATTTCAGAGAAAAAAGCTTTTTTTCACTATTGTTTTGGCTTGCTTATCCTCTTTACATTACCTGCAGCAATGTGCTAACACATAGGCAAAGTGGGCTGTGACCTCAATCAGCTAGTTAATTTTAAGCCCATGCTTAAGTGATTTGCTAAAACTGTGCTTATTCAGAGAAGGAAAGCAGACTGTATTTTCATTGCTCAAGCTAGGTGAATTATAACACCTAAGTGATTTTAATGATGAAAGGATAAATTATGCTTTGAAGCAACTATTTGCATTTCCATAAAGAATAGTAGTAGCAGTCAGGATGTCTGATAATTGATAGTCATCTTCATACTTTGATAATAGGCCCTTCAAAGTTACTTGAAACACTGTATTGTGCATTTATATTTTTATCTCTTTCTTTTTAAGATGAGCAGAGCTCATTAGACCAAAGTATTTTTATATCTTGTGTCAATAGAAAATATTCTTTTAAATGTTCATAAGGAATTGATTACAGAAATATGGGAAAAGAGGGGAGAGATTGTTTTCCTTTCGTGTTCAGTACATTCTTCATCCTTTTGCTTTTTGATGACTAAACTGTTCTGTATTTGCAATTGAAAACTGTTGATTGGAAACTCTTGTGATAGTAACACAAATGGGGCTTGATTTTGAAAAATACATTCATGATTGTTTGCCTAATTTGTGTGTGCAATTAGCGTGATTGGCACTGGAAATGGCTATCTGAGAACAGACTGTTGGAGATTTCTTTCTGATCTGTTTTCTCTCTCTTCTCCTTAAGGTGCCAGCTTCTATGATGTCTAAATATTACCCATGAAAGTTTAATTTGGTAATATGTTTATTGGTCTCCTTTCATCTCTTTCCTCTTACCTTACACTTTCAGGTGTTTCTTAAAAAGGCTGAGGATAATTATTCTTTTCTGCTTCCTTCTCAAGTCTACTTTATGCAATGTAAGCGAGGTTCTTTCATCTAAGCTTGTTGATCTTAGAGAGTCAGATCCTACTGGCATGTCTGTAGATTCTGAAGTGGCCATGGCAATATTTAAGCAGTTTCTAGGCATGCACAAAGGATTACAGCTCTCATCTGTCAAGTCTCTTATTCCCTCCTGAGGAGACGTGTGCTCTCAGGGGACGTTTATTAGTGACAAGTTGGAATTGTTGCATTTTGTTTTGTTTTAAATCTGATAAATTAAAAGGGTAAAATAGACGAGTCTCTAGAGTATTCTCTTCAGGGAGGCTGAGAAACCTGGTTCAGGTTAGTGATTTGAAGGGCATGTCAGCTTAAGGCATCTTTGAGCTGACTTAGAGTTGTTTTTGTAGGAGCCATGGTATCAAGGTTGTAGTTCCTCAGTGGCTTCGCTGCCAAGTAAGAGAAGGAGACAGGCTTGTGCTCCCATCATTAGTGGGCACATTCTCTTATTCTTTCCCTATACTGATGCCAGAGCTGGAAGATAAGCCAGAGCAGGAAACAAACCTATTATTCTTATTATTGATATTTTAAAAATAATTATTTTTAATTAAATCAGCCTTACCTGAGCAATCATGTGGCCACACAAACACTGCTGCTGTTGGGAGGGAAGAAGCAGGAAAGGTGTAGCAGGAGGGAGGGAGAAGAATGGGTAGAATTGCCCCTGTTAGCAGCTACCCATGCACACCTGGGTTTGAAGCGATGAGGTACTGCCCCCTTCCTGGTGACATTCACATCACATTCATTGCTCATGGAATTTTCTCCATCCCGAGATACAACTAAGTCAATTCTAAAGATTAGGTGCACCTTCTGGCTTGTGATGGGACTCAGGCCTATAGTTGTAGAGGTAGGAGAGCCACGGCAGTGCTGCAGAAGACAAATATCCCCTGGCTCATTAATGATGGGATGGAGAGCACACACTGCCTGATTGTTTATTTACTGTGGTCTTTCTTTAAGAGTAAACTCAATTTTCCTGTTATCGACAGCTGCCTGATGGAGAGGTCGTGCCATGTGGAAAGCACTGAACTGCCAAGAACAAATATCCAGATACAGCCATATGTCAAGAATGATACCAGCAGTGTATTTCGGGTTTTTTTTCTGTTCTCTCTCTCCTTGTTGAGAAGAAACCCCTTCTAGGGATGAGATGTTAAATATGCTAACCCTGGCCTGTCTACTAGCTAGGAAATGCTGGGATGTTAATGTAGTTTAAGTGGGGAAGCTGGTTCTTGTTTGTCCTTGCTCATTCCTGTCCTGGGTTGGAACTGATTTAGTTATAGGAATGTAGTATCCTTTCCAAAAAGTCCCCCAAGCCAAGCAAAACATTTGTTTTTTTCCTACCCAGTCTCTCTGTTCCTTCCCAAACATACATTGTGCTGTGAGGAGGAACTTTGGAAAGAAACAAGCTGAATGTGTTTTGCCAAAGAGCTCCCTGCTCTGTCCAACCAATGGCCCTCTCCACTGCCACAGCTCACTCAAGCATCTTCCCTCCTCATTCTGAGAGCTGCTCCAGCCCCTTCCAAACATATAATTATAAGCATGAAAAAAATAAACTTGTTCTTATTCAGCACCTGATAAAATGGTGACTCAGGCATTTTCATTTTCCATTGGAAATGCAAGTTCTCGTGCATTCAGAGTGATCAACAGTATGCTGCCTGAATCTTAAAGGGATCTGCCCTCTGGAAGGGCAAAATGGTTACAAATGCAAAATGCCAGGCAGAGGCTTTCACAAGAAACTTCATTTGACCACATGGTGAAGCAAACCAAGGTCACCTACTTGTCTCTGCACTTACCCTTGCAATGCAGTTATCCCAGCAAGACCCCGACCCTCCATAATAGGGGGCTGTGGAGATTTTAGCTTCCTTTTTAGCATTCCTGATAGTCAGGATAACAGCAGGGAAACAGCAAAGGCACTCATGGCCCTTTGCTGTACCCACCAGACAGCACTTGTGCAGCACCACTGCCTTGGCAAGAGGGGCACAGCCTGGGCAGTGGAGGTCTGAAGGGCATCTACACTCCTGAGTGATCTGGGCAATTGTGCCCTAACGCTGCAAGGCTATGCTTCAAAGAAAGATGCCATATAAAGTACATGAGAAGAAAGGAGAAGTCTTGGAGAAGGCAATTCCTAGCTTGTTCCTGCAGACAGCTTCATCCAGGTTTCTGGAGGATTTACTTAAGCCAAACCTGCACACAAGCTGTGGGGCATCATATAGGACTGCCCACGTGCAGCTGCATGACCTTTGCATTGGCAGTCAAGTTAAACACCCAGGAACGAATAAGAGGATTGAACCAGACCAACTTGGGAACTAGGAGCTCTCTGGCCACTGGGGTTGCACGTTCAGCCCAGCATTTGAGACAAATGGTGGAGCAAACGCACTTGATCAGGTTTAGGATGGCCATTGTGAAAAGGGTGATGACACACTGTTCCTATAATAAAGATGTTTCTGCTGTGTCACAAGATCGTTTGTATACAGGCTGGAAGGAAGCAAGGATTGTGCTGAAAGGCACAAATCTTTCTAACCACCTTCAGTTGAGTTATTTTTAATCTCAGGGCAGGCAGTGCTATGAATCCCATCCCATTAGGGCTGGAAAAGTGTTAGCCAGGAAGATGGGTGCTCTGGAGCATGAGTGCCCTCTTCCTCCTGCCCACAAGCCCTGTGCCTTGCAAAGAAAATCCCTGGGCTGTGACAAGACTAAAAAGGTAGCAGGGGCAGCGACTGAAGCAGCTGTGCCCTATCTCTGCCAAGTTTTGTGAGGGAGGGCTTAAAAGTCCTTCTGTTAAGCTGGGTGGATGCTGCATGTTGTTTGATTTTGGTTTAGAATTCATTCATGCACTAGTGTTCTATTGTATTCCTCTAGAACATCCAGAGTTGTACAATAAATATTTATATAGAAGAGGTGCTGGGTTAAGAAAGGATGGAACAGATGTACAAGTGTATGTTTTTGCCCTTGCTTCTACCTGAAGGTCCCTGAGGACTTGACTCAATTATCTCTAAGGGTCCCTTCCAAGGGAGAATATTCTATGATTCTGTGACTTTGCTGGAATAAATTATTTCTTATACCCCCTCTGGACATGAAGCTTTTTTATGTTTTCATATAATTCAGGAAACAAATGCATCTATGAAACAAAAACATTCCATGCTTACTTCTCCTTTGTCATGTGCCCAGCCTATGCCCAAACCCAGCACATCCTGGCAGATTTCCACAGGAATATACCGAACCAAAACCAAACTAGTGGCTAGTCCCTCTTCTCTGAGCATTTACACTTGCATCAATTGCTGATATAGCTTAGTAAACAGGACCCCTCATGGGAAGAACTGTAGCATCTCTGAACACGAGCCAAAATCCTTTAATCATAAAGAGATAATCCACTAAGTAATTTGAGCCCAGCAGTCTGCAGGGCATGGGGGATGCTTTCTGGCTTTGTTCCCATAGATTTAAAAAGTTCTTTAAAAACTGCTGCCCTAGTGAAGGAAGTAAAAGGGAGAATCAAGAGAAGATGACATTTAGATTTGTTTTGGGGTGTTTCTCCTATGAAAGCATATCTTGCTAAGTTAAAAAACACCCTTGCTCTGTGATTTTTATGGAGTTTTTTGTGGTTTTTTGGGGGGGAGTGTTGTTTGGTTTGGGGTTTTTTTTGTGTTTGTTTTGTTCTTGGTGGTTTTGCTGTTGTTTTTCTTTTGTTTTTTATTTGTTTGGGGTTTTGGTGATATGGGGTTTTTGTGTGTGTGTCTCTGTTGGGGAAAATCTGACATTTCTTGTAGAAAGAAGGATCTTTCCACAAGATATTTTCTATATCTAATTCTCCTCTGAAAAAAATGTGGGTGCATTTTTACTGATAGAAGAAGTCTGCCCCTGAATGTTTGAGGATGTAGAAGCAGTGATGCTTTACAAATCATATTCTGTTCGTGAAATGGCAGGTGAGCGTGTATGTATTTGTTCATGTGTTCTCACTGTCTGTAGTGCCTGGGGTGAGCTCTCACTGGCTGTGTCATAAGCCTGGTAGAATTAGCAGAAATACCTCCCCAGCTCAGGCAGGATATGTTTTGGAAGGGTGGGAGCCCGGGGTGTCAGTCATGTGGTCCTGCCCAGGTTGATGGCATGCAGTTGATCCATCTCGGTGGCTCCTGTGACATGGAGCTGCAATAATTCTCTGGCTCTCTGACTGTGTGATCCAGCAGCAGCTGGGAAGTCCATGGTCTTTCTACAGAAATCTCAGGTGACATGTGGGCCTGCCCTACCCTGCAGCTCAAAGGAAGTTTATGCCTTTTGCAGAGACTAGAAGGGAATTTGCAGATAGCCTTGCAGGAAAATGACATTGTCCTGCAGCAGGACAGCCATGTCCTTTGAATGGCACACAGGAAGGAAGACGGGTTTGTCAGTGCCCCAGGAGCAGGATTTTTGTCAGACCTACATCTCTTGGCAATCACCTGGAGTCCCTTAAACCTCAGACAAGAAGCTGATAGTGGGAGAAGAAATAGAGACCTGGGGTGGTGCTGTGGTGGTGTAGGGCCCCCCTTGACCCTGAGCACTACTGCATTCCTATTTACTGGATGTTTGTCACCTGAGAGCTACCTGGGAGTATTTGCCCCTCATGTTTACAAGAGAGCCTTTGCTGTTGCCCTCTGTCAGAGGGGTGGAGGCGTCTCCCTCTGTTTAGGTCTTTTTGTATTAAGGTGCTTTGAGTGATCATAGGTCAGCAGTGACAGCCTTCTTGTAGGCTCAGTCCCTGAGACCTAACCAGCCCCTCACAGTGCAGAGCTGGGACCTCCAGCTTAAGGCTCTATGTCACCTCTGCCCTGTTCTTGGGTGAGTTGCCATTGTGAGTAACATCACACAGTGATGCTTTCTCTTAGAGTCTACATTGGCAATTGCTGGACTCATACCTCTCCTCATTTTTCTCATAGTAGTAGTCTTTTTTTTTTTCCTTTAGGATGTTTGCAGTGAATCTGGGGACATGCAGAACAGAGACCTGCATAATTGCTTTAGTCTAGCTAGGTCCAGCAGCAATAGTTGTGTTGATGTGTTCATCACATAAGCATATACCCAGAGTAGCCAGTGAACTGGTATAAACTGTGCTGCAGTTTAAGCATTTGGGTTTTTTTCCAGTATTTTTGTTATCCACAATAAATACATCATGGTTAGATGTGCCTACCAATAGCTCAAATACACTTTCAGTTCAGTAACATTCCACCTCAACCCATCCTGCATGGGACTTTTCAGTTAAACTTATATCCCATAAGAAGCAACAGGATTACTCCTGTCATGGACTATAGTTAGTATTCTTCCAGTTTATGTGATCATCCCTAGAATAGAAAAATTTTTAGCACCCAGCTATTTTCAGCCAAGCTTCTGATGTGGCCAGCTTCTACCACTTGAAGGGAACATTAGATATTTTCACATGACAGAAAAGCATGTCCAGATTCTTTTCTATAAAATATTCTTGACTTTGGGGTTACTGTTTCTTTACTGGATTTCAATTTCTACTTATTCTTGAAACTTGCAAGAGCTACATATCCAAATCCACTAGATTGTTTTACAAACTATAACTTAGTTTAGATGCATGTGTGTACCTTTTCCTTTAATGAGAACCCTCAGCAAGCTTGAAAATTAGTGATCCAGACTGATAGCTACAGCCTTAAAATATCAGTCTATGCTTTCCATCTTTTATTTACTTGTTGGTTTTTGTCTGTACTGAAAGATTCATGGAATGAAACAAAATAAGGAACTGAAAAGAGCATTTTTATGTAATTTGTGATACCTGTTAAAGTGCTTTGCGTGCTTATCAGAATGAATCACTTGTGCAAAACTCTGTGCTCTTTCTGCTTTTTCTGACACTGTCAAATATCTACATAATCAATGTAGGGAACCAAAGTACATACAATAGGGGAAGCAGAGATGTAGGTGGGGAATATTTGAAGTGAATTCCTGTGATGGTCAGGAAAGAGGAGCCCATCAAGCCAGTTTTGAAGAATGTCATCTTTGAGCCAGACTGAACTTGAATGTGTCCTGGTACATTTCCATAATGAAGCAGAAAATCCCGCAGTGAGGCAGACTGATCGAACCCTGCCGACAGCTCTCTCAGCCCATGCAGGAGCAGCCTCCGTACCTCCCACCTGCAAACTGGGTCTGAGCAGGGTGGGAGCAGCCATGGCTTTAAAATGTTCTTTGCCATATGTCACAGTGCTACTTGTGCTCGCCAGCCTGACCTGCAGCCGTGCATGACACAAACAAAATCTGTGTCCAGAAGATGTGTTCTGAACAGAACACGGGTTCCTTTTCTCTCTGCTTTCCAAAGCAGTTGCTGTGCTTTTTCATCTGTAGTTTCCAGTTTTTCATCTCCTGCAAGTCACTGGTGCTTTCTGAAGGCTGGAAAGAAAAAAAAAAAAACAACTCACACTATCCACCTTCTGACTGCTGTCTGTGCTGTGTCTGCCAGCATCACGCAGGTCTCCTGTGGGCATTAAGGCCAATGTCACCCACATCATTACCCAGCCGGGAGGCAGCTGCTGGCAGGGGCAGCTGCTTTCTGCAGAAGCAGAGAAAGGCTGAGGCTTCTCAGTGCACAGATGTTTTCCACGAACATATGCTTAATTAAGAGGCAAACTCACCACCTGCTCTGCAGCGTGGGTATCCAGGCTCCTTTCAGACAGGTATTTGCTTTGCCGGGCACTTACGCTTTTACAGGAGTCTGGAAGCATTGGTGGTTGTGTTTGCGCAGCTGCACCTCCAACCCCAGGCATCAGGTGCTGTTAGCAAGCAGAGCTGCCAGCTTCATTAAGGTAATTGTGCCCAAGGCGTTTCCTTCCTTATCCTGGTTTAATGAGGAGCCAGAGCATCCCCTTCCCAGATGCCTGCCATGGCTGCTCGGCCACATGGCTTCAGGGAGCTGCGTGCGCGTGGGAGCTGGAGTGGGTTTGCCCTCTGCCCCCACAGCTGCTGGGGCTGTGGAGTGTGCTGCTGCCTTATCCTACAAAGCTCAACACTGGGAGGAGAAGGTGAACTCCTAAGGGCATGTTTTACTGCTTAAACAAGTATCTTGGCTTCTAAAGATGCAAAGAAATTCATCACTCCCTTTAGAATACTTGTCCCCGATAGAATGCTATGCAGGTTTGGAACCCATTGTCAGTCCTTCCCTAAGCCTTGGACTCTCATTCAGCAGCCAAATCCCCAGCAGAGCTGGCAGCACTGCAGCAGCTCGGGCAGGGATAAATGGGCCATGCACTCTGCAGCGTTGGTGGCAGGGACAGATTAACCCTCTTTTGCAGAACTGGTGCAGTGATGGCAGCTGGTGGGTGGCTGAGAGCCCCCTCTCCCTGTGGGGGACAGGCTGAACATGGGCACGTGGCTCAGGGAGCTCCAAATACCAGTGCTGAAACAGAAGTCACTTAATGTATATGCCAAGCTCGGCCTGTTTTCTTTCTCTCCACTGTACTCTCTGCACCCCTCACAGAAATGCGTTTTCCACAGGGAAACACATTTTCTGTGCCCAGTTTGTGATGCATGTGATATCTTCTGTGAAAATGAACATTCCTCATGCAGCATTTTCAGTTTTCTGGGTCCCAACAGGAGATAATATGCAAGGATTCAACCTGCAATCCCTGAATCTCTACCAGCTCTGCATAGGACACCTGCAGAAATGCAAAATGCACATCTGTGCTCCAATCACAGAGATGTGTTCTTGTGCCCAGCAGGTTTCTAGCCTTTTCATTCATTAAAGATGATTCAGGATGAGGACAATTAATTATTCACTAAGAATCATTTTGAATTTTCCCTGCCTGCACGAAGGTGCCTGGGGGACCACAGGAAAACAAGCATGGCAGTGAGACAGGGGCTTGCTCCATGCTGGCACACTGGGTCAGAGTCCCCCAAGAGCCTGCCAGACTGGGAACTCATGCCAGGCCACTACCCCAAGTCCCCATGGGGGAGGCAGGCACTAGAGGGGCTGAAGCACCGTGCCAGCCTGCCATGAGCTTGCAGAGGCAATGACAGCAGAGCATGAACCTCCAGGGACCCCCAGAGCCTGCTTGGGTTGCTGCACTCTGTTGCAAAAACAAAGCTGTCCCGGATCCATGTTTTTCCAGCTGTGCAGACACACAGAGGAACCAGGGGCTTATTGCTCTGCAGGACACGTATTTCCCTACTGTGAGGCAGAAACCACCAGCTCAGGTACTGTAAGGTGAGAGGAGAAGCGGGAAGCCCAGAGCCAGCTTGTATCAAAGGATGTGATGAAGATATCGCTGTGTTTCATATCAGAGTGAGTTTAAGATAAGCTGGTTTGGGTACTGCATGCAGTCCAGCTGCTGTGGGTGATACCAGCCTGTGAGGCCATGCTGAGCTGCAGGCTGCATGTTGGGGCTGTTACGCAGGAGTTCGTGGCACAGTGTCTGCCTGCACCAACAACAGTATGAGAAATGGGAGTGGGGCTTGGCTGCTGCTGGCATCCCCTCTGTAAGTCCAGGGTCTCTCTCAGATTTCAGCATAAGTAGGAGCAGCATTTGCACCTCTTCTGCTTTTGGTGGGGTATCATGTGCCTGAGATAAGGTTTTGCTCAAGCAAAAGTGGCTGCACTTACCGGGTTTCACGTTGTGTAACAGGCATTGGCTAAGAATTCTTTGTAATTACTTAGTACCAAGAAAATGGAAAGAATCTTCTAAAACGAAACTGTCCCATAGAAATCCTAATTACTTCCCCTAGCATACAGCTAAAAAGGTAGAACACTAGCTGTATTCTTTTGGGGTCATTTTTTTGCAAATCAGGTTAATCTTATACCTGTGCTGAGCCCAGGGCTGTGCTGCAGGTACACAGGAAGCTGTTCTGACACCTTGTTCAAAGCAGAATCTATTGGAACAATTGCAAAGAGGAGAGCTCAGTGTTGGCCCACCAAGACTTTGCAGCATCCTGCGTGTACTTATTATTTGCTGTGATCAATGACACTGCAAAGGCCCTTTCCCAGGGTAGGAAACATATAAACAGGCTATGCTGGGAAGGAAAATAGTACCCAGGAGAGAAAGTGGTGATGCATGAGAAATAATGGGCTCTATCAGTGTGCTTTTGTTGGGCAAGGTAACCTCAAAGATTTATTTAAATAGGGCAGAGATGTGAGTGACTGCTACATTCTCACTTTGTGTAATACGTTTGCCAGTCAGAGAGCAGACAGCACTAAAGGCACTGCTTTTTACAACACAAGTTCATTTAAACCAAGGTTCTGCAGTACTTGTTATGTGGTGAGCTACAGCAATACCCGACACCTTTCTCTGAGTAGGAGAAATGGGTATTCAGACAGGAATAGTTGCATTTGTGGTTTTTTCTGTTCATTTTCTGCAAATTTTAAAGATCATCTGAAGAACAAATATTGAATAGATCTGTTTCCTGAGGGGAAAAAAAAAAACTTTCCCCTGTGATCTATTCTGTGGAATCAGGATTTGGGACCAAGAGAACCATGGAAATTTCCTTTTCCCAGGTGAGCAACTAGCCATTACAGCACAAACCCATTTTATTCAGTTAAAATGGAATATAGTGCTGCAGTGGAAAGCTGTGTGCAGCCTCTTTCCTACGTTAATTTCCTATTTTATAGGACAAATTACAAATGTTGGGCTTGCATGACTGGCAGAGCAAGAACTGCTCAAGGCAACATAAACAAATAGCTATGAATAACTGATCAAGCACAGACCTTCACAACTTGCAGACAAATGAACAAGCTGTAGAGCTAAGGCCAAGCCAGTTAGCTGATGTTTTTCTTTGTAATCTATGCACCTACATTACCCTGCTGGTTGTAATATCTGGAGCTGATGCAGTGGTACATCTGTGTGAGTGCTCAGCCAGAGACAGTCACCAAATTTTGCTGGATGTATATTCAGGCAGCTGAAATGCAGAACCTAAACTTCCCAGCTCTCATCTTTGTATGGGGTGGCTATACTAAAACAGATGGTAAAGGGGCAGAAGCTGCTTCCCTTGTAAATTTTGTGTGTGAAGCAACTGCAGGTCAAGATTTAGGCAGCTGCTTCCTGCTTCTGAGTGAGTCCCAGTTTACAGCAAACAGGACTAGACAGGAAGGAAGGAGTGTATAAGACACTGTTGCATTTCTGAAGCACTGAACCCATCTGGTCTCTCTGGCTAGCTGTAAAACAAGGCTAAGGTGTTTCATGGTGCCTACTCCAAGGCTCTGGTCATCTTCTGACTTGTCTGCCTATGGCTTGCTCCAGGGGACTTTGCAGTGCTGTCCCCTGGATGGTCTGGCAGGGACACTGTGGGGTGTTTCTCTGCAATCACTCTGTTACACAGGTGATTTGCTCTGCCCTGTTGCTGGTTGCATTTTCAGTGGGGAGTGAAGGTGACCTTAGTGTGTACTTGGATTTCTGAAATCTGTAAAGCAGAGCAAGATCTGTGGAAGCAAGTAGGCATTTCCAGTGTTAGTTACGGACCTTTACATTTAGCAACAAGCAATTCTAGCTTAGAATTTGCACTTGGATTTCCTAGGTAAAGAGCACAAAGGCAGCATGCTGTGAAGGGGAAAGAGAGTTTAACTTAGTGCTGGGAGAACAACAGACCTAGGGGTTTGTGCAGTGCTAAAAAGTTTGGAGGGAAGGAATAAGATTTGTCATGTTTAGTCCAAAACTCCAACAGAAAAAGCCACGCTGTGTTTCTAACTTGTTAAAAATGCTTAGAATAAAGCACCCTGAATAAAAGAATAGGTAGCTGTTGATAAATAAATCTTCCTGTCAGATCTTCCAAGTTTTTTTCAAACTAGCACAGTAAAATATCACAAATTCAACAAAAAGTCTGGTTAAATCACATGCAGGTTCTTTGTTTTGTTTTTGTTGTTTTTTTTTTTTAATTATGGAGGTTATGAGGCAGATAATTTCATTGATCTGTCACCTGCAGCACAAGGCACTTGCACTTCTGTCGCAGAGCTGCCACGAGTGCAAAGGTTCACCAAACGCTTGTGACATGGAAGGGAAAGCCCTGCTAAGAACGACACGGAGCTGTCACAGCTCGCCGGGACCAAGCGGTGCCCCGGGCAGGGAGAAGAGCCGTGGTACTGCTGGAGAGACTCTTGCCTTAGGAAACGGGCTAGGATGGGTATGGGCACGGTGTGGTGAGGGCCGCAAATGGGTGCCAGGACGCGCTGCTGTCGCCCGAGCGTGTGTGAGCGTGTCCCTGAGCACCAGGTGGCAGTGCTGCCGCGGGGACCGCGGGGACACCGCGCCTGCGGGGTGATGGGGTGCTGGAACTGCGCGGCCAAGCTCCTCCGCCCCCTCCTCTGAGGGCGCTGAGCATCCTTCTCTCCTTTCAGCGATTTCCAGGCCGTGGAAATCCATGTTTGAGCCGAAACTGTGTCTTTTAAGTTTCTGTTCAGCAGAAAGCCCCGCCTTGCAGGGCTTAAGCCCGAAGTTGTGCCTGTGCTGTGGAGAAGGTGCTGGTTTGCACGGAGCATCGGGGCTGCAGATGTGCCGGCGGCAGCGGGTGGGAGCTGCCCTAACTCCCTCCTACCGCTGAACGATGGTGTTCAGAGGAGCATATCCTGGCTGCAGGCAGCCCCGTTTCCCTCCAGCTGAGCCTCCAGCAGGTGCTGGCACCTGGTAAAATCTCCTGGGGCATCTTTGCCACCTGCGGGAGCTCCAGCTCCTTGTTCCACAGGCAGCGGAGGAGTGCCCGGGTCAGCACCTGCGCAAGGTGAGCGCTGTCAAGCTCCCGCTGTGGCTTGTGGTGGTGGTGATGTATCCAGGTGTCCCTGTTTATTAATACAGACCTTTCAGATCCTTGTAAAATAATTTCCTCTGTGTTTATACTCTAGGGTTTGGATTTTCTTTTTTTTTTTTTTCTCCTTCCTTTCCTTTCCTCTCCCTTTTTTCCTTTTCCTCCTTTTTTCCTTTCCCTCCTCTCTCTCCCCTTTTTTCCTTTCCCCCGTTTCCCCCTTGATTCTTCCCTTTTAATTCTCCCCCTTAAGTCTTCCCCGTATGTCTTCCCTCTTATTTCTTCTTCCCTTTTCTCCTTATTTCTTTTCTTTTTTCCCTTTTCCTTCTTTCCTATTTTCTTCCTCTTTTTCTTTTTATTTTTTTACTTCCTTCCTTTTATTCATTTTTTATTTCAATCTTTCTTTTTTTCACCTTCCCCCCCCTTTTATTCTTTTTTGTACCTTTTTATTTTCCTTTTTTTTTCCCTTGTCCCTTTACCCTTGAGTCGGGGAGGAACAGGGGTTGTAGGGGACTCCGGAGCAGGGATGCTCCTGCTCGTTCCTGGTGGGAGCGGCGGCCGTGGCTCAGGCACCGCTGGGCGGCACTGCTGCTCCGCAGCCGCCCGGTCCTGGCCCGTGTTAGGAATGCTCCTTAATGTATTTCCTGTTTGGTCATCGGTACCTTTGTTGCAAGCACGTGCAGACGTTAAAAATGATGGAACTACAGAAAGGAAGGGAAGAGGGATGCTTCAGATAGGGCGTGGTTTAAGGTAAAAGTCGGCAGCAGTGTCCCTTCCCGTGTAAATTCAAGGGGGGCATGGCCGATCTGGACTCATGCAAACAGGTTGTGATTCTTATTGTAATTTTCTTAAATCTCCGTGGGTTTGTTTGAGGACCTTCAACGTCTCTTACAGCTGAAAGAGCACAGATTACTGCATAGAGTATGGGGTGGACCTGCTGCTGGATGTGCACTAACAGGGTGTCTGTGGCTCTGGTGCAGTGAAGGTATGAGGCAGATGACTAGCTCCAGGGGGACAGCATTGTAACTTGATGAAAAGAAAATCAAATTTTTTTTTCATGATTTCATTAGTGATTCTTGTATTTTTGCTCAGTTTCAGCAGCAGTTCTGTCACCTTGCATGGCTTCAGCTCCTATATCTGGCTGCCATCCCCATCTGTTGCATGTCAGTCAGTGGATCCTTGTGCCCTGAGATTGTTCACCTTCATTGTAAAAGGGATTAATTGAGCCCCTTCCAATCTCAGATGTAAATACCCGAGATTGTAATCAAGTCAGATGTAATACCATACTCCATATGGAAAAAGAAAACAATAGTCTTGCTCTAACCCACAGACTCTTAGAAAGAAAACTGGGAAAGTTTTGGCTTAGATGCAGCAGTGACTAGAATGCCCCCAAACAAAAAACAATGGCAGATTTAGAGGCAAAATGAGATATTTTCCCAATTTTAGGGAGAAAAAAATCCCACCACAGTAAAAATTAATAGCCTGGGGAGCTTTACTTTTTTCCAAGTCTTCATCTAATTGCATTTCAAATTTTTCCATAAGAGAGAAATTCCAAGATACTTTGTAATTCTTCCCCACTGCCTCAAAGGAAAGTTTAAAAGGAAAAGTTTAAAAGGGAAAGTTTAAAACCTGTTGGGGTTTCCTCAAAATTAACCTTTTAAGATTAAATAATGTAGAAAAGAAACAAGATGAATTGCAAGTAAAATGGAATAGTTCTGTGAACCCATTATTGTTTTCCATTTTTTGTAATTCATTATAGAAAAAGATGACTCAGTGCAACACTGTATTTTCCTTATTTTTCACTCTTGTCCTCTGAAATTGTATATGCTGAGACCTGGAATCCTACAACCCTGTGAGGCACAGTTGCTTTTGCCATGCTGCTGTAGTTGGATTCATCAGTTGTTTCTGCAGGGTGGAAAAGGATCCTTCTGAATGGGAAACATCTCTGTGAAGCTCTGGTGTTTCTCAGG
The DNA here is from genome assembly GCA_013390005.1 of Calyptomena viridis. Taxonomy (NCBI): domain Eukaryota; kingdom Metazoa; phylum Chordata; class Aves; order Passeriformes; family Eurylaimidae; genus Calyptomena; species Calyptomena viridis. The sequence goes on from WEIV01018097.1 coordinate 257,183, forward strand.
AGCTGGATAGAGGCTGCAGGACTGACCCCTATTCGGCAGACTGGGAAGTCAGGGCTTCCCCAATGCCAGTGAGCAGTGTCTCTTACTAGTCAGAATGATTTTCTTGGTGCAGCCCTGGAGCCAGTGGGGGTGTGGGTGGGATTAGTGGGTCCTCACTGCTTACCTGGTGGCATCTCTGTCTTCTCCTCTGCTTCTGGTCTGCTGAGCTCATGTGTCATGGTTCTGGAGCTAGAAGGACTGTGGGTCTCAAAAATTAAGTCCTTGTGAAGCGAGGTGGCAACCTTGTCATTTATTGCAGTGTAAATATAGGAATCCTGCGGGCTGTAAACATGCTGGAAGAGCTGGTAAGGGAGTTGAGTGTGGCTGGGGGACCAAGGCTACTCTACAGCATAAGTGGTAAGCCCTCTCCTTACAGCCTCGCAGGGAGCAGTAAGATATGACAGGGTCTCGGCTTGTGGTGCAGAGGATTTGAGCTGGATGCCGAGGGGAACACTGTCAAAGGTGTCAGCTGAGAAGTGTCAGCCCTTTCAGAAAGGGGGGCCTTTCCTGACAGATCCAGTTGTGTGAGCATGGGGACAGTGGGGGCTCCTCCGTCATCAGTCCTTGCCTGCATTATGTGAAAAATCCCACCCTGAAATCCATCTGACTCCCCGGAAAGTATCTTTACAAGCCTTCCTATGGTTAAGGCTCAAAAAGCAGTATCATTGCCCTCATTTTAAAGATGGGAGGAATCTGAAGTGGGGGGAGAAGGGTACACACCTATGGTCACTCTGTGGTTTGATGGCAGATATAGGAGTCGAAGTGAAGTCGGGCAAGCTGGTTCTTTGCTCTTGGCATTGAGGGTGATCTGCAGTGTTTGTATCTCAAATGCTTCAGTGCTGTGCTTGTGAAACAGGCAGAAAGACTGCTTTAGAAGCAGGCAGTCTAGTTTTAGAGCTGGCATAATCATAATTCCTATGCCACTAGGAGCAGGGAGGAGGAGCAGATAAAAATCAGAAAATTAGAATTTATTACAATAAAATCCAAAGTGCTAGAAGCCAAAACTGTCATTGTAATGTGAGCTGTATTTTGATAGTGTCCTATTACATCATATAAGAGGTTGAACATGTGTAAGAATCTCAGTTGGTAATTATCTGATTTGTGATATGTAGCTAATGTGTATTTGTTGTTCTGCTGTACATTATGCAGCAGCAATTCATTTCTAAGCAACATTAACTGGCAATATAACAGTCCAGTGCAGAAATTACAGGCATAAACATATGTTTTACTTAGGCTGAGTAATAGTTAAATTGAGAGACCAGCAATCCTGGTCAGGGGAGATCTAGGGTGAAGAGCTGAGGGTATGTCTGTCCTTAACTCGTTCTGCCAACAGAATCCCCTTCTCCCAGATGATGCTTCAAATTATCCAGCAAGCAGAAGAGATGTGCAGACAGATTTGGGTACCAGCTGGCCAGGGAACCCCACATGTGGGAGCTGACAGCTTCCCTGTTCTGGAATTAATTTGTGGAAAGCAATGTCTCTGCAGGCTGCACCAATCAATAGCAAAGATCTGCAGGAGTGGCTTTCAAATTAGATAAGCTTTGGAGCTGATGTCTGAATGATGGTAACAATATAAACACTTCAATGAATGCACTCCTGTCATTGCATCCCTAACAACACTTAGATAAAACCATTTGTATTTTATGGGATCTTATTTTCTTTCACTTTATTTAATGACACCACTAAATAAAAACACTCAATAATTGTTATTTCTTACTTCAATTCATCAATTAAATGTTCAAGGCTATTAGTATAGATACATTTTAAGATGATTCAATTAGCAGAGGTTAAACAAAAAAGCCTACTGAGTACACATAAAATGTCTCTGCATTCTTAGAGCATTAAAAAGAGATTTTTTTGAAAGACCAAAAGTATTGGTGCTACAGATGAGAGAAGGGGCTCTTGGCTCATGTTATTGCAGGCTGTGTAACATGATCTTTTCGCAAATGCGCACAAAATCCTCCTTGGAACAGAGGGAGTAGGATGAGAGCAGTGATGTGCCCACTGGTCCTGCTGGAAATGTCTCACTCCTCTGATCACTAGAAACCGTGTCTAGTTTCTAGTCTAAATTTATTCTTGGCCAGTTTCTACCTGTTTGCTCTTGTGCCAGCATTGTCCTTCAGCTTATCTGTCCTCTGACTGCTGTAATTTGTGCCCTGTTGACGTTTCTTTCTTCCTGGGCAATGAAGATCTATGAAACATGTCCATTCTCCTTTACTTTGTAGCCAGTTTCACTTTCTTAATTGCTCCATTGCCAGGATTTCGAACAACACAAGTGACCATTCTTTATTTTAAAAGGAAAAGCTTTCATTCAAGCTGCATAATATAGCAGGCGTATTTTCTGTTTGATTGAGGGTTTATTTTTTTCTATTTTCCCCATAAAATTTCAAAGCTGGGTCAAATTCAAGCATACAGAGTCCATGTGAAATGGTTAAATAAATAAAAACAGAAAGACGACTTTGCAGATCCTACATTGTGCCAGAAGTCAAGAAATAAAAGTGAGAGGATTGCAATAATTGCTGGAGCTATCCATGTGCAAATAATATCGCTGGGAGTAGCATGTAGCCTTTTCTAGAACAAATGCCTTGTGTCTGCCTCCTTACGTCAAATGTTTTTTTCAAGGGGAACTTTGCAAGAGTCAGTCTGGCGTATTTAATTGGGCTGAGAGCTGGTATGTGCTGCACAGGGAACTCTTGCACACCCCACGTTCCACACAGAGTGTGGAACCTCACAATAGAGCATTGGTAGTGTAAGAGGCTGAGGCTGGAGCTTGTGGGGAGATCCCTGGAGCATTAGTGAGATCTGGAAGTCTGCTTCATTTATGTTCATTTTGATAATCCCAGCCCATGTTTTTTTGGCTCATGACAGCTAAGACTTGCTGATGAATAAGCAAGGACCAGAAAGTTGTTAAAGGTAGTGAAGTGCCTATGAATTATGCTCCTTCACAAGGACATATTTGTGTTGCATGTGCTCCTTTTACTGCTACTGTCTTCAAGCTTCTTTACCTGCATCTTTAATGAGGACACAGATGCTGCCCTGGTAGCTACGGGTCTTCACACTTAATTTCCTAAGTGCCTGATTTTGTCACTGTAGACTTAAAAGTAGCTCAATTCCTGAGTCATTTCATTGTCAAATCAGTCTTTTCATGTGAGGGCACCTTCTTGCACCCCACGTTTTACAGCATTTGAGGTGGGCTGCAGTGTGTATGAGAGGCACTAGTTTCTAGAAGTATCTGTGAGAATGCACTGAAGAAATAATACATTTGCATGTATTATTGGCATTATTTAACAAACAGGAAGATCCCCAAAGCCAAGCAAATGATAGACAAAGCATGCATCAGTCTTATGAAAAGTCAGTGGAGAGAAAGGGAGAAGAGAGCCTTTGGAGCCAGAGCTCAACTAACCTGCCCACTTCACTGACTCAAGGCATAAGCCAACCCTCCTCCAGGCTGGAACTGCCCAGCATGTTTTGCTTCGCTTCCTTTCTGTGGGGAGGTTTCCCAGGAATTCATGGCCTCTGGGGCTGCTGAAGGCAGAAACACTAGTGAGACTCACCTCTGCTGAAGAACAGCTACCTCAGGAACTAGGCATAAAAATAATTTTGTGCATCCTTTTCCCTCATGCAGAGGATCTGCAACTGTGAGAGTATCAGAATTTCAGCCCCTTTGCTGCTCTGGCCCTCTTTCAAGTCTGAAAGATGTTCTTTAGGCAGAAAGTCCCAACATGTCTCTGCAGCTCATGGAGAGGTGGTCATATCTCTGTGGAGTGCTGATGATCTCTGCCGTACTGCCACCTGTACCCAGCACAAAGCTGTGTTCTCCTTAATTACTTACGAAAATGTCTCTTCAGAAGCCTCCCAATAATTACTCAAGTACCTACTTAAGTAGCTTTTAATTCAGGCTCCTCACCCCTACACTTTCCAATTGCCAAGCACAGCTAGTCTTATGTATAAGCTTCTGCCAAAAGAAAATGCTAATAACTTGCCCCCTGGTTTCTACTACCTTGCATGAACTTTGATGAGCCCATAGCCTCTCAGGAGATGGTATTTCCAACAGGCTAGAGCAGGAGCATTCAATCATAATGAAAGATGAAAGCTCTTATTGTGAGTTTCCCTACATCTGACAACACTTGGCAATGCTATAGCACCTTTTGCTGGAGTGCTGCTGGCTGCCTTGCCAGCTTATCTTGTTACTGGAGGCTGCCCCTTTCCCCCTGCACTGTGGCAGGCGTAAAGGCTGTGGGGCAGGTGTGGGACAGAGTGGTTTTTTTCTGTTACGTGATGCAATAAGACCAAAGAGATGCTAACTCTGTTCCTGAAGCAAGAAAAGCAATGTGCATATGAAGGGGGAGGGCAGACCAGCATGGCTAGAGATGAAAAAAGTAATCACACTGTATGGGAATTCATTGTCCAAAACAAGCTGTAGAAAGGTCATGAATAAAGGATGCCAGGAAAGAGGGTTGCCTACGTGCAAAAGCTGTTCTTTAAAAGCCCTAGAGGAGCCCTACAAAGTGGCTACAACAGCTATTGCATCTTCTACTTTAGGCGCTTCTGGAGTTCAGCAGTTTGAGAGCAGAAAAGGCCAAAACTGTAACTCGTGTCAGAGAGACACATGTGAGTGGTATAGGTTGGTATGCTGTGATGGAGGTCTACTAAAGGAGCAGCCAAACAATCAGTGGTGCTTTTTCTCCCTTGAAAAATGTTACTTTATCAGAACTCTGCAAGGGCGAAAGGAAGTAGTAATTTCAGGAGAATGTGTTGCACAGGGATTTCAATACCCAGTTTCATGCCACTGCTCTGCCCAGTGCAAAAGCAGAGACTTGGTCTTGAAAATGGTGAGACCACTTTCAGTGATAAGTTCTACCAAATCAGTGTGCTTTCTTCTCTTCTAGCATTTCATAGTGGGCTCCAAAAGGTCTCATTTTCACTCCTTGTGGGGAAGAAACATAACTTTGAACCCAAGATTTTCTGCAAAGTGGATTTCTGTTCATATTAACTCTAACACTGCCTGACACCAGGTGAGTCTCAGAAGCCAGGAAGAAGGGACTAGTTGTGATTGCACTGTCTGGTCTCCTGCATCACTCAAATGACTGAGCAAGCCCAGTAAGTCTTACATGGCGGGTGTATCAATAGGGCAAGAAACTTCTAGCTAAGTGGGATTTGGACTTCACTTTAGAAGGAGCCTTTCTCGGCTGAGGGTGGTACAGAGTCACATCCCCAAAGGAGCTGTGGGATTTCCACTCCTGCAGGTCCCTAATCAGAAATTAGACCAACCTCATCAGTGATGATGAAGATACTGCTGGCACAAAACAGGGGTGACCTATCCAGGGTCCTTTGTACCCTGTGCGCTGTGATATCAGCTGATCTATTTTTGAAACAGGTTGGCTCTTAGGGTGAAATGATAGGGAATCCATCACAATTCTTGCCATGTCATTCTCTTGATGAATTACCTTTGCTATTAATAATAAACATGAGTCCTGCCTTGACTTATAGCCTCCAGATCTCACTCTGACACTCTGACGTGGCTGGATTGAAAGAGCCCTTCCTTTCAAAAATGTTCTTACTGAGAGGTGAGAGATTTATCAGTCAGGGCCAAGTCTTCTCTGTCATTCCCTTTGATACTGAGGATCTCAACCATTTGTCTTCTGTGGCCAGATTTTCAGCAGCAGCAAACTCAGTGCCACAGTATTAGCAGGCTAAATACAGCTGAGTACCAAAAGCATTTTCACAGAATGGCTCCATGTGCATCCCTGTAGATTTACTTATTACTGCAGTGAAGAAACTGAACTGCCCAAGTCTCTCACTATACCTATATTCTTTGTAGTCTTCAGACCTTCTATGTTCTGCCACTTTGGAAGTGTGGCAACCAAACTTCCCGACTTTTGTGATTCTGGTGTTTGCTGCACTGGGTACAAATGTGACAGAGCATTTCTCCTTCTGCTCCCTATTGCTCCATGCATGCACCCATGGTCTCGGGCTTTCCTAGCTCTAGTTCTATGCAGAAAGCTTCTGTTCAGCTATATCCCTCTCATGGTTCCAAATTCCCAGAGTCATTGCTTTCTGGGAAAAAAGATTGCCCAGTCTTGAAGTAATACAGACTGTGCAATTTATCCCCAGAGGTTTGATCTGCTGTGTTAAAAGGAAACTTGTTTCTAGGAACTCAGTTTCCATGTCAGTTCAGTTTAGTCTCTTCACCAGACTTGCCACGATCATTAATTACTACTACGTTAGTCTTTGTATCCTTGGCAAACTTAAATTTCCTTCCAGATCAATGATATCTTTATTTGTGTTTGTATTGCAGCAGCTGTGAGAGTCCAGAGAGACAGGACTTGCTATTTCATTTTGCTGGGGAGATAGAGAGATTGATTTATTGCTGGGGAGGGAAATAAATTACAATGCAAATAGCAAGAGGTGTGTTTGGAAGACAGGGTTTTCTGGGGGAGGCGATGTATTCACGCAGATTCCTTTTACCCAGCACTTTAGGTCAGCAGGGGATGAGGGAGTCTTCAGACCTTGTTCTGGCTGTATGACAGCTGTAATCTCATATTTACATTTAGTGTTGAGTATGCCCTTGCAGTAGTGGGAGAAATAAGCAGGTTTGGTTAAATAAGATGAAATCTGAATGCATGTAACTTCAGAGGCATCCTGAGGGCAGGATTAGTATCCCAGAACTCCTTTTCAGCAGAGTTTGATGACAGTGGGAGTGCCAGATTTTGTCAGTCGCTGCTTTTCCTGTGAGCTCTCCAAACTGGAAAGACCCTTTGCTGAATGACAGATCAATGAACTTGCCCCTGTGAAGTGTTGCTCTGCTGACCCAGCAGGATTTGAGATACCATCTAGCTCAGGCTGCAGATCCTGGGCTTCTTACAGATTTGGAGGCTGGATGAAGGGACAAGTGTAGTTTTGGGTCAGGGAACTTTCCAAGACATCTTTAGGTCTGTCAGAATCCATTATGTGCAGATAAACAGATTTATGGGTCTGGGGGCAGTTTGGTGCTTTTTCTTGACAGTTTCTGTCCCTTCCCCCTCTCTTGACCTATGCCAGTGCCACACAGATGCACTGAGGTGGATGTCTCCAATCTCTCAGCCCTGACCTGCTGTGGAGCAGATAGTTCCACAGCCCTGCTGGAGGAGCACAATAGGGGTTCGTTCTCCCTCCTCCTTTTTATCATTCTCAATCACATAATCGGGCTGGTTTGCCTCAGCCAAGATCTAATCAGGAAGGATCTCTTTGACTTTCAGCAAAGTCAGCTTGATGGAAACTTTAAAATGAAAGGCTTTTCCCGGCACAATTGAAAATTGTTTTGGTTGAAATCGGTGTCTGGCTACATGATTACAACAGGAGGAGGTTTTCTTCCTCCCAGGGATGAGGAAAAGCATGGGCAGCCCGTCAGACCTCCTGAGCCCAGGGGTTTGTAGGCCCTAGGCCTGAAGTTGCGCTGTGGGGTCACATTCCCCTCTCCACCCAGATCACATCGCCTTCATGCAGGTGACATGTAAATCCAGGTACAACCAGATTCCAGTGTCTGTGGGAACTGGGCACCTCTTGCATTATTGAAACTGTAGGCCAAAATGGGCTACAGGTTTTTATCAAATAGGATTCAAAGAGAATGGTGGGGATGGCTGACCTCTCCTAGGGAGAGGAAGGTTGTAGGAGTTGTTGTTCATGAAAGTGTCACTATCCTGAGGTTTGAGGTCTAAGTCTCTGCTTCAGACAGGGAAGGGCAAGTGTGTGTATTCAGTCTCAGGTCACAACTGAGGCCATTCTGTGATGGCTATTTCACCTATTTCACCTCAAGCTTCTGCTCTGCATTAAAAGCACAAGGAATGTGGTCTTTTCCTCTTTCTTACGCACTATGAATGCAGACGTAAGACCTAGAATGAAATCTCCAGTCCATGCTTTACTTCCCTTTCCAGGTCCTTGTGGTTTCTGTGGCTTAAGGCTATTAGGTGGGTGGCCGTGGGTGAAAAGTCCCTATGGAAGTGTATGGGGGGAGTTGCTGGATGTTGAGAGAAGTCCAGTGAGGAAGAGGAGGTGGATGGAGGAAGAAGGGAAGCAAGGCAGATGTTTGTCCTGTCTTTTAAATTCGGCAGCTATAGTACCGGCAAGAAGATACTAGATTTTTCTTTCCAGGTGCTTGAGTGGGTGTTTCTAGGCCTGGAGTAGCTGTTTGGCTGTGTGCCCCTTGCTCAGGAAGGGTGGGCTCTTGGCTCTGCCTTGCACAAGGTGAGCTGCAAGTGGAGTGCTGATCCTTTCGTTGCTCCTCAATGGGAGATCTTTTAGTGAGGCCTCCTCCCTGCATTGCCCTAATGGCTGAAGTGCCATGTGGGAGCTGTCACTGAGCAGGTGTTTGCAGGCCCTTTCTCTTGGAATCCTGCCACTTATGAAGCCACAGCTGAAGTGCATCACTGCAAGGAGAGCAGTTAGAAAAACCCTGATCCCATTGGGGAAGGCAATGACAGAATGGCCGATGAACAGGACTGTTGGGGTGAGGTGATAACAGCTTTGAGATGGGTCCATATTCAACAAGCTTCAGGTCTGGCTCTGGCATGTGGGACAGGCACTCACTTGTCTGCAGGGATGATCTCTCTTCATATGTGGAAATGGTTTCAGATGCTGCCTGCTACTGCTCCTTTTCAGGATTCATTTCAGGGAGATGATCCGAGCTGGTCCTTCCAGAACCCTGGAAACAAAAGTCTGTTTGGCCATACAGGAGGCTTTTTGAAGAGAAATGCACTATGACACTTCCATTCCTAGAGAGCCACAGTTCCCTTCAGTGAGGCAAAGATTTCTTGTGTTCCCCTGCCTCCACCTCATATAGGCAACAAGTCACTGAGGAAAAATAAAAACTCCTGTTGAGTGGGAAATCTTCCCTTAAAAAAGAAAAAATATATGCATGTATAAAATCCTAGTAGAATAATTTCTTTTTCTGGACTGCAGTTGCTGATATTAAGTTGGTGCTGCTTGTAGCCTGGCTTTTGCAATGGTGGTTTCATTCTGCAATCTGCCAGCTATTTACCTGCCACTTGCTTTAACACCCAGACAGCCCCAACATCTCCCCAGGCTACAGTTGGATTTAAAGACACCAGGTAAACTAATGAATACTCCTTGTGATGAGTTGCAAATTTTGTTTTAATTGAACTTTTGAAGGCAGCAAAGGGGGTGAAGGGCCCATTAAATAAATTACTTTAATAGAGCAATCAGATGATACTGGCTCTTCTGTATTTATGAAAAGACCCAGTCAGCTCCAAGCTCAGCTGTGCAAGAACAGCCCAGAAAGCTGGCCGGTTTTTGTACTCTGCTGCTGTTTTAGGGCCAGATCTCTCTCCCTGAATAGCATAGTTTTAAGTGGCCATGTGAATTCTTATTAGGCATCCAAACATAGATATAAACCCTTGCATTGTAAACAGAATTACACTGCATAGAAACTGAGCAAAATACGGTAAGGTCTTTTCTTTTCTTTATCAGGTTACCCAGGCATGGATTTTTTTCAAAAAGTCCACCCACGCAGAGAGACTGGGGAATGCCAAAGCTGCATGAATTTTAATTATGCTAGACATGCAACAAGGGGCTACCTTGTAAAGAATAAAGTTAATAAAACAAGGATATGGGCTTAATTCTGCTTAATAAGCAGGCCTGGCAATGCACATTTTAGATGTAATTTACACAGCGTGGAAATAGGGTACAATTCGTAAGAGGTGTCTGCATGCAGACTTTCCAACTCAACAGTGCCTTCCTATTGGAAGAGATTTGTTGCTATGCTGCTGTAAAATGGTGAATTAGGCCATTCATAATTATTGGCCAAAGATGGGTGTCCTTTTTTTCCCTGTTCAACTACAGCAACATGCATATACATTTTAAAGTAGTATTAAATGTAAATCTCTTCCTTAATTTTCATGTATGCATTTTCAGTAGCTCTGCAGATAAAACAGCAAAAACTCTGCACATGTTTGTATCTATAGCTGGTTCTGTGTGTACAGAATTAGTAAAGCAGAGGTATGCTTAATGACTGAATCTACAGAACACAGCCCATGGCTTTCGAAGGCTCTGTGAAAAATAAACAGGATATTCTGTTAGCAACCCTGCGGGAATTCTTGCACTTCACTGAGGAAAGATGCCAATAACCTCCGTTTTGACCTAGATAGATCATTCTGTTTAGGAAGGTAAGGGAATGCAATTCTAGATCTCTTCTCTGCTTAAGTCACCAAAGCCCTACAATTCAGCCAGGCCTTCATTTTAAACCTCAGCACTGAGGACAGAGGATTTATTTTATCAAGGGAACAAAACCTCAGAAATGACAGTGTCTTGAAATGTTTATATCAGTCACTTTTCATAGTGAGTGCCTAATGCAAAGGCTCTTGTATGCTTGGGGTAGGATGGGAATAGTTAATGAGCGTAGTGAATCTGATCCTCCAACAGCCATGGGGAGTCTGAAACTCTGCCTGCTCCTGTGTGCCAGATATGGGGCCTTTCTCCACAAACTGCAGGAGGAGCACTGGCATATCTCTCCAGCGTGACCCAAACATTGTGTCTTGTTCATTTTATGAACCAGTGCTATTTGTGCATTCCCCCTTCATAGGGTGCAGCTTTCCAGGTGGGGACAGAAGTGAGGAGGGAGCCCAGGGATGAAGAGGCATGGGAGGAAAGTTGCCATAATGACTCTACAATATAGATATTATTTTATATATTTGTATAGAAATATGTTTTACAAACTATGTTTCTTAAGGGCAAATTCCATATTAGCCCAGTTTGGTTAAACAATTCAGCTTCCATTGGTGGCAATGAGGAATGCAGCCTGTGGATTCAACAAAGACTATTTGGTATGGAATAACATAGGCTGTACTACTCTCAAAGAGGAGTAGGTGTAACAGATGATAATGGGAGATGTTATGAGCCCTGTTTACCCAAATAGAAGGAGAAGAAGAGAACTTCCACTGGCAGAGACCAGAGACAAGCTTTTCTGTTTCACTTGGCAGCCCACCAAAGGTAACATTTCACCTGTGAGAATGACAGTGCAGGAGTATGATGGGATTAGCTTTCCATTCTCCAGCTCAAGACTGCTCAGCTCTTGCTTGGAGTTTATAAAAGCATGGGCTCTTCAGAAAATGTTGTGAAGTTGAGGCATGATTCAGAGTGGTGCAGAGCAGATGTGCGTGTCAGTAACTTCACCAGGAGCTCATGGTACTGTGCCTGTGTTTGGAACCAAACTGTGTGGACTCCTTGGACATCTGTAGATAAAGACAGACCTGCATGTTGGCAAATTCAACATTTACATTCAGTCTCACAAGCTCTGGTTTAATTTAATTCCATCACTGCAGAAGCAGAGAGACCTGTGAGAAGCCTTTCTTCTTAGAGTTGCAGCAACTCTCTATTCAGATCCACAAATCACCAGGAAAAAAACATACTGTGACCGACTTTATCACTGATTAGGATCATTTTTAAGTGCAGAGTTGCTGCTCCTAGTTTACAGCTACACAACAAAACAAATTAGTTGCATGTCAAAATAACTGGAATTTATCTAATATGGAGCAGATAAACCAGCATTTTTTTCACCAGAGATTTGAAGTCTACAGGCAAAAAAAGTATGTTTGTATATAAATGGAAAACCTCTTTCTTGGGAAGATATCAGATTTGCTCGTATCCTTTGAAGATGAAGCTTTGGATAATTCACTGGCAGTTCAGTGATTCTCTGATTGCAAACAGCTTTCTTTAGGCCATGCCTGTACCTTGTACTGCAATAATTCTTTGATGTCAAGTGAAATAATCCGATAGAGAAAATTAAAATATGAAGGATTTTAGTTATAGGAAAGGGAAGAAAAACCTTTATTGATTGGGATGGTGAAATCTGCTCGAAAAAAGTTAGCAGCAGTTAAGAAGAGATTAACAGCCAAACATTTATATGTCCCAAAAGGTTTTGAATATTTTCCTCTCTTGTCCTCTCCTCAAGAATCTGATTCCACCTTGTTTTGCTATGCACAGAGACTAAGATGGAAAATCAGAAAGTAATGCCAGAGTTTAGTTAATCTATATGGATATAGTGAGTGATTGTTTCAGTTGTCTTTTTTTCCCCAATGCATTAAAATAATTTAGAGCTGAAGTTGTTGTGGTTACGTAGTTACAAAGATTATTTTGCTGAAGTTGATAATTCCTAGAGGATGTCACCAACTGGTTTGAAGTGCCTTCTTCACTTGGCAACATGCATCACCCCTACACCTTCAGGAGTGGATTAGTATCTTCCTGCCACTGTTACTTGCCCAAGTGTAGCTGGGGTAGGTCCCCTCTTCACAGCCGACATCCCCTCTCCCTCCATCCTGACTCCTGTACACTCCCCGAGGTATCTTGCTCATCATCGAACTAACCTAAGAGCTCTCATTGCTAGCTCTTATTTGAACCTGAAATCTGGAGAGCGCCATCCTTGTGGCAGCAACAGCAGTTATTTTTTTGGATAACCAGAGATGTATCTGCACCTTAATTTTTTTTTTTTTTTTTGTGCAGTTTTATGGCTGGAAAGAGGCAGGAGCCGGCCCGGCACCTGCTCATGCTCTAGTGGTCCGTCTTAGGACCGCTGTATTGGGAGGCAGCTCGGCAGTGCCCACCGCCGCTGTAGCCGCCTGCACGCTCCCCGGCCGAGGCACTGGCCCCCGGCAGCGCAGCCCTCGGGGTGCCGGGGCTGTCACCCTGTCTCTGCTTGCGTTGGGACGCTCGGCTGCCGAGGCTGGGTGCTCGGGCATCGACAGCAGTGGCCAGGGAGGCAGCCGGGGTGGATGCAGGAGTGGCATCCAGCTCCTCAGTGCATCTGTGTGGCATTCCGGGGGGGGTGCTGCGACCCCGGGGAAGCCCGGCTGCCAGCGGGGGCGGCGGGGCTACCCGGGCGGAAGGGCAGAGCCGCCGCGGAGCTGCAATTGCCTCGTTTTGCCTGCGCGATGCTTCTCATCCAAACCTCGATCACGTAGGATTGCGTAGAGGAGGGCGAGCGGGAGCAGCTGCAATTCTCCTGGAGCCCGG
>WEIV01018097.1:271084-432328 GCA_013390005.1 Calyptomena viridis
GAGGGGCCCATGAGCGGCGATGGCAGCGGCTATCGCCAGCTCGTTGATCCGGCAGAAGCGGCAGGCGAGGGAGTCCAACAGCGACCGGGTGTCCGCCTCCAAGCGCCGTTCCAGCCCCAGCAAGGACGGGCGCTCTCTATGCGAGAGGCACGTCCTGGGGGTCTTCAGCAAAGTGCGCTTCTGCAGCGGCAGGAAAAGGCCAGTGAGAAGGAGACCGGGTGAGTACGGCGGGCTGGGGCCGTGGGAACTCACTCCACGGCGGGGAGCAGCCCCGGACCCGCTGGGATGGCTGCACCGCGGCGCTCCCGGACCCGCTGGTTATCGGCTGAGGACAAGGCTTGCGCCGTTCTCAACTTTAGCCTGGGTCCTGGCGGATCTCCTCCCCCGGTCTGGCGGGATGGGTGGGCACCTACCTGCCCCCAGCATCCCTCCACCGCTGTCCGAAGCGTGAGCACAGCGGGTCCTCCGGCAAGGGAGACCCAGCGGCCTCATCTGTGCGATCTTCACACAGAATTTTATTTTTCTATCTCCTTATAGATAAGTTTTTTAAACCGTGTCTTATTTTCTGCATAGTGATAAGGAAATCGATAAACTGAGGGTCAATTAAAATTGTGGCCATTCGATAACTAAATCCATCAAGTGCTACTTCACAAACTGAGTTGCATAGAGAATTTCATTAGCTTCGAAAGCTTTCTAGATGGCAACTGCACGATGGTTATTGAGCTTTCAAGGACCTAGAAATGCTCTTTAGGGTAATCCTTCCCCCCCTCTTTCTTTCCTTTATCCTTTTTTTCATGTGTATGCTCGGTCTTGATTCCTTGTAGAGAGCTTCAGCCCTACACAGTACACACTGCTTACTTTTCCATAATGAAGTCCTAACCACCCCCAGTTTCAGTTCTGATCAGTGCTTTGTGCTTTCAGCCGTTCTTGGTAGGTGTGAGAACTCAGTACCTGGCAAGACTAGGCCCTCCATGATTTCTCAGTGGAATTATTTACTTCTTGCTTTATTTTTCTCACTGCTATAGATCACCACTAAGGTAAGAAAACGGAGATTGGTTTGAGAGGCTGCTGTGAACATGTGGTTTTCTCAGGTGTCCATTAGTATCATGGTTAAAAAAGAGAGAGATTTGTTCACTCAGCTCTTCAGGATGTAACATCAACCAGTGTCACCCTCCCATGTTGTCCATGTAGGTTAGTATTGTATTTGTGCTTCAAAGGAAAAAAAGTTGCCCTACTTTTTTTTCCTCCACAAGTTGGGATGAATGGTGACTTGCTGGACTATCATATATATTAGTTAACCTGTGAGCCAAGACAAAAAAACAGCCCTTGCCCAAAAAGTGTTGGCATTTTGTCTCAGGAATCACTCTTTGTAGGATCAAGGGTGGGAGCTGGGAGTTGCACTGATAAAATCATTTTCTGTTCCTCTTCCCTCTCTGTCTAAAGGGCTGGAAAGTCTAGACCTGTTTCCTAGATTTCAAGATACTTCTCCTTAAAGTTTGAGTGACTTACAGCAGGGTGTGGTTTGAGAATGCTTTTTGTTGGTCCTGCCCCAGTGCTCCCAGCTGCACAGATCCAATTCTGTTTCCTTGGATTCAGTAAATGCCTGTGAAGAATTGATGAATTTTAAGAATTCCCTCAACTTGCATGGACTTTCATGCTGAGGAAGGTTTTTGATAATTTACTGACCAGAGTAATTTAAGAGAGACATTTTATTGACTTAGAAGAAGGATCAATGCTACTAAGTGCCGTAAAAATAGAGCTGTTCAATCTTTAGAGCTGTCAGTCAATCACTTGTAACCAGTACCATATTCATTTTCTAAAGTTAAAGTAGAGGAATTCATTTGCTGTAAAAGGAACCGAAATGTCCTTTCCTAGGCTATGGACTGTGTTCCCCATATCCATCTTTTAAATAGAGATTTATTGCACTGGTACATCCTATTCCTAGTCTTGGGTGTGCTGCTCGGGAGGCAGCATGCCACTGGGATGCTGCTACTTGGATTGTTTATTCAGGGAGTGTATTGTGCCCAGATAACTTACTCATTGCAGAATCGAGTTTCTGCACAGAAAATGACATGCAAATGATTTGAAAGTGGTTTAAAGGAATGTGCATACATTGTGCAGTGACCCACAACCCCTGTGATTATGTGTACTTAATGATATGCTGGCTCAGTAGTTTGCAAGTTAGTGAAAGGAATGAAAGAAACATCCATGTTCAAAAGGGGTATAATAGCATTTGGAAATGGTTCAGTGCTAGGGCATCTCTCTTTACCTTTTTAAATGTGGCCTTGTTTTATGACTATGAGTAGTAACTGTCAAAAAACTTCAGATTTACAGAGTGATTTTTGTCTGTAGTACTCAACAAGCTCTACCAAATGGAGAGGATTTTCCCATCTTACAGAAAGCAAGACCAAGCATGGAGCACTTGCTTGACACAGAGACCTAATTCCTGATTCTCGTCCCAGCATGCCACTCTTTGGACCCCCACTGCCAGTGAGCTCATGATACAGCAGTGGTAGAGCTGTAGCAGCTTGCACCATTACAGAAATATAACTGATGGTGGCTCATGTTCCCTTTGCTCTTTGCTTCTGTAAAGTAACTGTGTGAGCTTACATCAATTAAGTGTTTTTAATACGTGACTCAAACAGCGCTGTAACTAAAATATTCAGTAAAGAAGTGTCTGAGTGGAGTTACTTTGCACTGGTTGGCACCTTGTGCTCCATATTGCAGCCTGTGTGAAGTGAGAGTGATACTCCTGCTCTTGTATGGGAAGGGAGAATTTGCACCCTATAGCAATTAAGTCTCACTCAGCAGTGGACATGAGTAGTTGCAGGTTTTGGCAAGCTGTGGGGAACCAGGTCCATGCAGGGATATCTTGTATAATCAAAACTATCAGCTCCTAGGGAAAACTTGACTGCAGAAACATCTCATTTGTTGGTTGCAGTAGGGACCATGGTGTAAAATGAGAACTAGTCTTGCCTGTCTTTTCAATGGGCAAGAACAGCTGTCTCACATACAGAGTCAATGTTCTTTTATAGCTCTTGCATGTGCTTGGCTCTAAGATGACTTACCAGTTTAAGACAGGCCAAACAAGGACACTGAGTGCTGTGGACTAGGCTGAACATTTGGACACATGGGCTTAATCCCATTATTGTGAGTTAATTCAGGTCATTGCCTGCAATTGTGCATCTATAAATTATATATTTTTCTCTGACCATAGTGACTTGATAGAGGATTCAAAAGAAATTGCTGTATGACATGGGTTGTTGGTGCAGGTTCAAGAGGCAGATTGTTCCTCAGAGTCTGGTAGATCCAAGAGTTGAACACAGAAGACTAGACAAGCAGCTTTCTCCACATGAGTTCTCTGCCAACAAATAGTTGAACCAAGTAGTTTCATCCCCTTTGTGGCTGAATTAAAGCATCCAGGCACGTTCCTTCTTCAGCTGTTTTGTAACAGTCTGGGAAGCCTGGGCTGGTGGGTCCAGCTTGTTTGTGAAAGCTGTTGCTGGTGCTTCACTGACCATGTTCTCAGGCAGAGCTCACCCTGGAGAGCTGGGCTGGAGGTGGCCTTCCGTCATGCCATGGCCACTGAACAGCAAAGCCGAGGAGTTTGACAGCCTTGCATGAAGGGAAACAGGCTGGAGCATCAGGCACAGTATCTCTGAGGGTTCACTGAAACTCACTAGAAGGGTGTCGTCATTTGGGGAAATTATGTTTGAATTGATGCAGCTTTGGGTCAGTTGATGCCAGACATTGTGTAGCATCATCTCCATCCCTTCAGATGTTGCTTCTGTAGATGAGTTCCCAGCTCAAAATGTAGAGCTCAGTTTCAAACAGGTTTTTTACTTTAGGAAAAAGAAAAAAAAATGTTTTATTTTTATTCCTTTTTTTTTTCCTTGTCTGATGCATATTTTGTGCTCCTCTAGGAGAAGGATGCTTTTCCTTAAGGAGATCTAAAGGCTTCTTCCAAAGTGAAGGAAATTACTTGCACATAGAAGAAAAGCAATAACTTAAACCATATTTTCCCTTTGCGGTATTTCTTATTTTGAATAATAAATAGAGATTTGGAACTTAAAATATATGGATGTAGATATTTTTGTGGCAGTACAAGTAAAATAGAAGAGCAACTTTAGCTGAAGGATGTAGAAGGACTTTGTTCATTCAGAGATTCATTTAAAACATTTGAGAAGTCTGTCATCTCTGCAAGCTGTTAAATTCCCCGAGTTAAATCCTAAAGTCCTTTCTGATTTCATGCAGGGTGAAAATGATGATTGAAGCTCAGGGTAAAAACCACCTTTTTATCTTCCCATTAAATTTGTTGTCATCCTTCTCTGCTTTTGTGGAGTGGTGCATCTCAGAACAGCTGTAATATCTGCCCAACCTGTGGAATTTGGCCTCTCTGTTGCTGGTGTCTGCCAGCTACATGACCCCAGCACATAGCTGCTCCCTGCAGTAGGATTCCAGCTGGATCCGAGCACTTTTCTGTAGCATGTCCATGCATGTCTGGGTGTATGCCCAGCTGGATGGGGGGGTCCATCACAATCTTCTGCCTTCTCCTCTGCAGAATTTGGAGCTGTATCTTGTATCTAAGAAATGGTTGACAGGAATGAAAATGGCTGGAAATCCTGGCATTGACTGGCCAGCAAGAGCTCATAGAAGTGCTACCAGAGCCAAGTTGCCAGCCAAACGTGAGCCTAGGTAACAAGGGGAAGGGCACAGCCTTGAGGGCATGCATCCTCCTTGTTGGGGCAGTCTGTCCTCCCTGAGGTCTGTTGGTGCTGAAAGCTCTTTCTGTACCCTCGGGTGCTAATGAATGCCAGAATAATCAGGAGGGAGGAAGAGGCTCCCTCCTGCTTGTGACAGCTCAGCAGATGGGTTTCATTTTACCAAATTGATCCCTGGGGGTGGTATTGCACACATTCATGATTTGCAGATGTGGTGACTGTCACGGTGTGCGGTTGTGCTCAGTTACTGGGAGGGGGGGAGTGGTCAGATAGAAACCCTGAACTCTTTGTCTCTAAAATCTGGGAGAGCTGCAGATTGCTGGCTTTCTCCAGAGCAGGAAAACTCAGCTACCAACCCGCTTCACAACACAGCTTATGGGCAAGCGTGTCAGTCAGTAAGCCACTTCGTACTAGTACTCAGTATGGTTGATGCCAAGAAAATCCATGGAAGTCATCCAAGCTCTGAGAGGGATGGATGTCTTCTGTCCCCATGGCCTCAGGGGTAGCTGTGCTTGTGGGAGCAATGGAAATTGTTAGCCAGCAGAGAAGGTTCACGATTAGAGCAGTACAAATGATTGATTGTTTCATCACCAGCCAATTGGAAAAGTTAGGGTGAAAAGATATTCATGAGCGATTATTTTCCTTCCCCATAAAAGATCCATATAAATCAGTTTAGCACTGAGCAATACAACTGGGTTTTTTGAGGGAGGAGGAGGTAAGAAGAGGTGCAATATCATTTGGAGGATTTTATACATGTATTTTTCTTTAACTTTTGAGAATACTTCTAAATTAAATACTGTGTGGAAATACAAACCCAAAAGCTAGAGTTCCAAAAAATACTACAATGGAGTCAAGATTTTCTTCCTTCCTTCCTTGCTTCCTCAATTCAGCACGAAATTAGAAGAGTATCAGTAGACCAGGTACTGCATATTTTAACAGTTAAAATATCTATTATCAAAACAAATCATCAGCTTGACTTGGGCAGTGTGGAGAGCAGAGCTGGCAAGGGAGCTGAAGAAGCTGTTTGAGAGTCAAACAGAACCATGACACTCATTATGGTGGGGAGCGAGTGCAAACGCACTTGAGCTTATCTGCTTTCCTTCTTTCACCTCTCCAGATGGGCATACCATGAACTGCCATAAAGCATGGTGGCCAAGTAGGCGTTTGTTTCATTCTCTGCCATTTGTTCCATTTGATCCATTCCTCTGAGCAATCATGGGCACATTATTTTTGGGGTTTTTCTACTCCTGCACAGTCGAAACCAAGCTGTGATTTGTTATTGTTATTATTAAAATCAAAGCAACAATTTTATCAAATAAAACATGTAAGAGATTGACATTACTTTCGTATTTACAAGCTCTGTGGCTTGGCAGAAGGTGACCAAGAGCACAGAAGAGAAAAGGTCATAGAAAGCAGCTCCAAAGAACTAACCTTTAAATACACATACATCTCCATATGCTCCTTGTGCTGTTGTAGCATCATTGCCATGGCTGCGTTATTCTTGTGCCTTCATCTTGGAAATATCTTGAGAAGTGACCTGTACTGAAATCATCTACTCTGTGCCTACGCTGCACACGCTTCAGTCTGTCAGGGAATGGTACCTTCATGCTCTGTTCTCCTTTAATAAGTAGTTAATCTCTATTTCCCTAATACAATATTCATCATATTAATTTATTTGCCTTTCTGAGCATGGAGCAAACTACTACATCTGTTGTTTTACCTTTGCCCTATTCTGACATGAAGCAGAATCCCAAAATAACTCAGCCTTTCCAGAGGCTGGTTTTACTTTGCATCTCTATTGAAAACTGTAGTAGAGCTATGGACACACTTTGTGCCCCTCATCCAGCAAATACAACTACCATGGACTCCTGGAATAAATTATTTTTAAAGGAGGGTTTGTGCTTTGAGGGAATCAGTGCAGAGACTGAATTTGTGCAGCATGGTTTCAGGGCTGTAGGTCTACAGCTTCTTAACAGTACTGTCTGAAAATAGCAGCTACAACACATTTTTAGATGGTAAAGCAGAAGGCAGCTTTCTAAGAGCTGTGGAACATGACTGTGGGATTCACTGTTCGGGCAGACCACTCCGGCTTTTCCAGCCCCCACACTGCAGCTTAGACAAATAACTGTGCTTGTTCCAAGCACTGAATTGGAGCTCTCTGAAACCCTGATGGAGCTTATGTGGCTGCTGAGAAAATTCATCTGGATGCATCTTGGCACCTGTCAAATACCTCTGCTCATACCTGTGCTCATTCCAGGATGCCCTGGCTAAATATGACAGAAGGACAAAGCCATGAGCTTGGAGGCAGGGTAGTGGCCTGAGCCCTGAGCCCTTCCCATCCTCAGGGATGGGCTGTTGGCTGGTTGCTGGCATGATGGGGAAGGCTGGCTCCATGCAGTGCCTCCAGGCATTTCTGCTTTCTGGCCTTTCCCCATGGAATGGGCTGCACTGTGAGATGCAATTTAGTGCTGGAAGCAGCATCATAACAGAATGGATCTTCTGAGCTCTGTTCCTGCATCTGTTCTGTGGGTTTGTCATGGGAAGGTGACTGTGCTACTGTTCCAGGGGTCCTGCTGAGGAGATACTGTTTGAGGTTGTGCTGTCCCACACAGAACTCTTAAGTCTGGGGGAGTGTTGGGCTCTTGTGCAGACCCTGACTTGGGTCAGGACAAGGCAAGGAGGTAGCAATAGCAGCTCCTCTTCGGATGCATCTATTGTGCATCTATTGTACCTGAAGTTTTATGTGGAAGAAGGGGGGAATTTTGTCCAGTTCAGCCTAACTTGCATCAGTGCCCCTTCCTTCTTCAGTGTTGCCAAGCACAAAGATGAACTCTATTACGGATGGTGCTCTCAGATGGGGGATCTGTGGCACTTCACAGGCCAGAAGGTGGACAGCTGTGGTGAAAGGAGGGAGCAGTTATGCTGCAGCCTGCCTGCACTTCTTGTCTTTCTTCCTGCGTCCTTTTCAATGTGATAGTTCGTGTTTGAAGTGCATGACTTTTTTGATAGATGTCAGAAAATAGCTGGTTGCCTCCAATGGCAGGGACTGTATTTGAGAATGAAGATCTAGGGCTAAATACAGACACTATGATGATGGAGGGCACAAAACTCCCACATTCCACAGCAGCATCCATGGAGTGCTGTGTGCTGAGCTCTCTCTGTGTCTCTCCTGTCTCACCTTCCTTCCAGCAACGTGCTCTGTTAAGAGGATGTGTTATAGATAGTGGACAGTTACATGCTGTGAAGGGGAAAAATATCCACAGAGAGGCCTGTAGTTCTGTTACTTGTTTCTCTTTTCCAGCTGAAACCTGATCGCAGTTAAGATAAAGATAACCCTTCCCCCCCAGTTCCTCTCCCCTCAAATGTTTCTTTCTTGAAACATTTGAGGCTATTGGATGAAATGAAGGAAGAAAAGAGTCGGGTCTTGGGGTTAATAGAACATGCTTGCTTAATTGATATTTATCTAGAATAGCACGCTTCTCCATCCCCTCCCCTTGCTGGCTGCACAGATAGTTTCTTTTCTTAGCAGTTACCACCCATGTTGCCCGAGCTGCCAAATAAATACATTTCATTCATTCCCCAAAGCAAAACTGTTTGCAAAAGGTCAAGCGGATGGGACTGCTACAAGTGAAGCCAGACTGCAAAAAGCCAGTCCACACGTTCCAGAAAATTGAAAAGCTGTATAAATTAGCAAAAAGATGCTAGGTTTGGCTTCCAGGGCCCAGCTTGAGGTTGGGGTGCTAAAGGATGCTCCCTGGGGACTTGGGAACTGCTGGGCTGCAGGAGATGCAGGGATCATACACTGGCAGGTAAGGGGCTTGGACCATCCACCTGCTCCCTAGCTGGTGCTTTCCCTGGCACAGCTCCTGTAACCGGAGCCGGTATGAATTGCTGCCTCCGGTATTGATCTGCAGCCGTTTGTGCGGATTCTCTGGTGATCGACATCACACTCTTGTGGGGATTTTCTGTGACGATGACTGAAAGGGCTGGCAGAGTGTGCAGTATAACCAGCAGTTCTCTGCTGGCTTTTTATAGTGTGGTGTTATCCTCGTCAGTGCGGGCTCTGCCTGCTGGCTAGCACACAGCATTGTTATTTAAACATTTCTAAACATTGGTTTTGAATTTTATTTCATTTCAGACTGTGCCACTCCTACATTCTTTGCTTCCTTAAACATTTCTTCTTCTATTTTTCTTTCTGTTTCTTTAAAAACACAGATCTGCTTTCCATCAAATGAATTTTAGGTTTTAGAGCTAGAGCCCAGTAGGAGCTCCTGAATGATTAGAAACCACCAGGTGAAGTTTGAGAGCTCCTTCTCTCCGAGCCCTCTTGGGCAGCTGGAGGAGCAGGAGATCTGTTTGGAGACCTGTTGGAGAGGCATATTTTCTATTTTCACTCCATCTGCACTGTGTCATCCTCAGCAAGTGCATCCCTGAAGAGGGAGCTCACTGTTTGCACCTCTCTCCCGAGACAGCAGTCGGGTGGCAGGTGAACCTGCCTATCTCACTGGAGTCCTCAGGGCTGCCTGACATCAGAAATGAGGTGTTTGTACTGAGAGATGAACAATAAAACATCATCATTATTTAAAATAGAGCTTTAGATGGGTGGGCGATGGCTTTTCACATTGTGTTTTTATTAGTTTTATTAGTTTGAAGGAAACCTTTGTCTCTGATGGAAAATTGAAATCATTATGCAGATAAAAAAAGGTGTATTTTCACAAAGCAAAAGGAAATAACTTTGAATCACATGGTGGGTTTTGCCCATTTTTAGCATGTTCTTGCCCTTTGAAGTGTAGTGTTGTTTCAGACCAGAGTGGCACAAGCAGCACATTTTCTGTATGCACTTGGGTGCTGTGTAAGATTTGTTGAAATTTAGTAACATCATAATTTTGGGTCAAAAATGCTTGCAAACTGCTACAGGAATGCTTAAGCTGCATTAGTGCAGTGAGAAAAAATTCTTGTGATACAACTTGACTGATTCAAGCTTTAATTTTTCCACATCACAGGCTCATTACCTGTTAAATGAAGAACTTCCACATGCTCAGCCTTTTGGAAAATGCTGTGGGATTGCGTGAAGAATACTGTAGCAAAAGAGGATGTTACTGCTTGGTATTATTGAAAGCTCGCGGAGTGACACTGGGACCCAAAGTTTACCCTGAGTTGTCATGCAGTGATTATCCAGGGCACTTCTGTGAGCTGGTGTTGGTAGGACCATGTACCCTTTCCGAGACCAACAGCATCTGAAGTGATTAATTTCTGCTCAGTGCTTGTTGATAGTATGTTCTGTCCATTTTCTGTTTTAATTTACTTTTTTAGGCATTCATAGTGGACTGGAAGATTGATGTAGTTGTTTCCATAGTGTGTTTTGTTTGTGTGAGGGACTTCTTGGCGTTTCTGCAGTATTTCAGGCCTGTTGTATTGATGGGGGAAGTGGAGAGATTTAGCATCTGAGTATAGCATAAATCACAGTGCTGTGGCAGGCACGAACAGCAGGGATGGTGTCTGCTATGCTCATTTGAGGACTATTAGTGATCTGGTGCCTTGCTTGAGGCACTTTAAGGTGAGGGGAGCTGGGGACTCTATTGTGGAGCCCTTCAAAAACTTGGGGTACGGAAGTGAGATAATGCCACCAGGTCATGGTCAACCAGCAGCAAGGCTGAAAGCGACTTCCAGTGTTGGCTAGTCCAAACTCAGTCCTACGCTGACTCTAGATGTGCATTTCCCAGAAGGATGCTTTTAAACTTGTTTTTTTGGATCCTCCCACGAAGCAAATTCTAGGTGGAATGAATGTCCTAATATCCAAACTAAATCTTCATAGGAAACCAGGAAGAAATCCACTCAACTAACAGTGAAGAGTTTTATGTTGCACATTGGAGTCAAGAAAACAAGATAAAGTCTTTCTAACTGTACACACAACAAAGCACTACCACAACATTCCCCAGGATTTCTGACCTACCAAACGAGTCTTTAGGGCGTGTCTGGGTGATATATGGCTCTGCAGGAAAACCTCTCTCTGGGAAACTGCAGGGTGAGAGATGCTACAAGCATGGCAAGAGGGCAGAGCTGGTTTTCAGTTTCTCCCTCCTGTCAGCTCCTGCAGCAAACCCAGCAAGCAGCTTCTCCAAACATCTGAGCCTGCCTTTCCACCTCCCTTGGGTCACGGAAGTGTGGCTTCTTTTTCTCTGATATGAGCTTTGTGCTCAGTCCTCCCTCAGCCCAAAGCCCATCCAGTGTGGATGTTCCCATTTGCTAAGTCTTTGTGCAGCTCTTGAGCTGTCATTGCTGGCATGGGGAAAGTCTGGATTTTACTCCTGATGTTTTCCCCTTTGTGGGTGTCAGCTCAGGAGCTGGCACAGCCCATGGGGGCCAGGTAGAAGCCCCTGTGAAGGGGCACATGGTTGGCTGGTCTGTACCCAAAGAAATGTGCTTGGTGACTATGGGCTCACAGATAATATTTATGCTCTCCTCTGTTTCACTGTCAATGAATATGCTGTAATTTTGGCTAATTACACAATATGTCAGGAATAATTGCAGGGTGTTCCTCAAAATAAATAATACATCTTGTATGCTCTGCTATCCATACTTACGAGCAAGCTTTAACCTTCAGTAGCCATGGCATTGACTATGCTGGAAAATGAAGCTTAGGAGCTGTAGCTACAACTACTTTTCTGTTAAATTTCTCATTTTTTTAATTCCATTACCTGAAAAAGCTAACCCTGCATAAATTCTGGAACAGCCCTACATCTCTCCTTTATGCCTTTTGTTCCTGCCTGGCTTTGGTTTTCTCATCAGAGCTCAAGTCAATATAAGTGTAGAAAATTGCCCTTGAAAGGGAAATGTTTTGAAATTTTGTCTGCTGCTAAAACACACTGGATCAACAGAGCAACATAAACCACATCCTGGGGGAGACAAAGACAAACCCAGGAGTGTAACTGTATGAAGAATTGATTTTTTTTAGTTCCCTGGTCAAATAAGAGAATTTTCTGGGGAGAAGAGGATTTGGATCCAATGTAATATTTCATTGTACTTAAAATGAAACTTTGGATTTCTCTGACTCTTTTAACATTTTTTTTCTTAATTAAATTGAAAGTAATGCATTGAAAGAAAAAAATGAAAACTTGTACTCTTTTCAGATCTCCCTCTTTTTCTCTGTTTGTAGCTTTAGCTACTCTTACTCCAAACTTTTCTGCAAAATATTCAGCTAGGCAGTTTCACCCAGAGGTAGTCAGCAATTCTGTGCCAAAATACCTGGTGGCTCTTAGGCTATCAGTTCTCTAAATTCTAACATCCATAGGTGCCTAGGAAAAGGGTAGTCTGGGAGAGATGTGTAGCAGTGATTCCCTGTTGCACCCTCAATTTTTAGTGCTTTATGGGAGGGCCTGCATAAATGCCAGTGCCATGCAACCACATCCTTTCCATCTACTCTACAAGTCAGAAATAGGATTTCCCTGCAGGGGCTCATCTTTGTAAGAGCAAAGCAGGCATAGTGGAAGGGTGCAGGCAGGCAGCTGTGCTCCATGCTGAAGAGCTGATTATTATTCCTCCATGCAGGCTCCAGCACAGGAAAAGAAATCACTTCTTGGGATGCTCTTTTTGCCTGCAAGGTGCCATTCAGCTCTGGTGACTCACTGATGGTAACAGGAGGCACTTACTTTGATGGGTGCTGTCACCGCCTTGAGCCCATCATCCCTCTGAGTTAGGGAAATGGCATTTTTGGAAGCATGTCCTTCAAACGCAAAGACCGTTCCTGCCAGCACAGCCTGTTATTTTATGTAATGGAAACATCAGTTGTTTCTCTGTAGCTATTAGCCCTGGGTGGAGATTCACACTTGAGATGAGTAATTACATGGGTGTTCCATGCAGCCCTATTGTTTCAGAGTCATTTCCTTCTCCAAATAAATGCTCTAATTGGAGGGTGACACTAGCCCTGTAATCATGTTAAACTGAAGCTGGGTATGGCCTTTATTCTGCATCCTTGGGAAAGGAGCTGGCATCAACTGTTTGGTGCCTCCGGAGTCTCAAACCTTATGATCAAATCTTAGCATCAGTCAGTTTACATCTCTCCGTCCTACTCACAGGCTGTGTGTTAAGCCAAATAGCTGTATATAAACTGAAGGGGTTCATGGCAGTTTATAAGGTGGGGTTGGATACCTGGCTTTGCTACAAAGCCCCCCTAATGCTTGGGTGGTTGTTGTTGCCCACTGTCACCTGACCTCTCTGCAGGCAGCCTGAGGACACATCCAAATAAACACTCATCTAGGTCACTGACCTCCCTTGGCTCTGCAGTTCATTTGCCCTCTTGATGCCTGTTACTCACTGCTTCATTGGCGGCATTGCCCAGTCCATCCTGGCAGAATACATCCTTCAGCTCCAAAGAATTTTGCTGAGTTTAGTCACAGAAACTGTGGAAAACGCTATGTGGATCTGGGAAGCAAATGCCTTGCCTCTGGCTGTGCATTTTGTACACTCAGTGACTCCTGTGGGAGCTGCAAGTGCTCAGCACTTTGCAGCAGGATTTCCCACCACTGCACCCGAGTGACACAGTTGGAGTGTTCTCCAGGATCCCTTGGTGTGGCTCAGGATGCTTCGACCTGCTCTGTGCATGACTCGCTGCAGGTGCAGTCACAGTCAGCCATGCACAGCATCTGCTGAAGACGTACAGCCTGCCATGGTCACTGCTTGGGCAAGTTGGGCAAGATGTTTGGCCAGGGAAACACACCACTGGTCTTCAAGGGCAGCAGCTTCTGTCACAGCTGCAGGTGTTATTACTGATCTTCCCAGTTTGGATGAATTCAGTGAGTCCTTGTAGTGGGTTGAGCTATTAAACTTATGCCGACAGTGATGCATTTAATTTGAGACAGCCACTTACTTCATCTTAACTCCAAACACCCTGAAGAACTTAACAGCTCGTGACTGGGAAAAAACCCCCCATTATTTATCTCCCCCAGATTTTCATCCCTGAGTTTGGTGCTGATGCCTGTGACCATAGTTATCTGCATGGAGCTCACTGATGCATTTTTGTGCCAATTTATTACAAGCCTTCATTAACACTGTGCTTCTGAAGGAGGGATTTTGGTGCCCTTTTCTGTCTGCATGTTTTTGCAATATTTGGCTTATCGAGTATTCTGGAACCTATCTTTTTCAGGGGAGGGAAACTGCGGTTTCTGCAGTGGCACTTTAAGTATGAAGTTAATCTAAGTCAATTAGAAGCAGTTTATGCTCTGAGTTGCGTACTGGGTTTGGTGTGCTGAGGGTTTGAGTGCTGGTTTGGGTGAGTCATAAATCAACCTCCCATTATGACAGCCACAGCCTGAATGGGGGAAAATAAGAATAATGGAATGTGTGAATTCTAGGCTAAAATGTTTAATTGCAATAAACAAATATTTAAAGAACATTTAGGTGAAATATGCTCCTGAGATGTATTACAGTTCCCATGTTTGCAGTCACATCCTCAGCAAAACTGTTGCACAGGCACAGAAGGGAGTCAGCAGCATGCTGAGCCATGGTTCACATGAGGGCTGGAGATGCTTTCTCCCTTGCCAGACCGATGTCCTTAGCAGGTACCAGAGGGACTGTTCTGGGAGTCTGCCACTGGCATCTCTGACAGCCTTGCTGTGCTAAGACCAGGCAGAGGCGTTGAGCTGCAGTAAAAGAGAGCAAACAAATGGGCAAGTCTCCTGTCAAAATCCCACAGTAGGTACCTTCCTTGTACCTTTTTGGAGACTGCTAAATAGAAAATGGCTCCTTCCCATCTGAGCTAGCAGAGTCTTTTGTTGTTTGACAGCTCGTTGTGCAGATAACCTCAAGAGCTTCAGAGTTTATGTCATAACCCACACAGAGTACTGCTGGCACCCAGCACAGTAACTTCTGGAGTGGATTTAGAAGCAGTTCTGCACCAGCAGCCTCAAGTGGAGGCTTGCCTGCCAACCAGAGCATCGCTGTGAGTTGCAAGAATCCTTGGAGCCATTGGCTCAAATCCTTGAAAGGTCATTAAGTCCTTTGTCTTTTTTAAGAGATCTGTGAAAAACAGCCCCTCTGAGATCCCTGCCATTGACTTGGAGAGTTCAGATAAAGGTGACTTCTCTGGTCTTGTTGAGTCCCTTTAGATTTCCCAGCCCAAGGCAAAGTAGAGTCTGGCTTGCTGCAATCTCAGATCATCATATTGCCATAATAAGGGGCATTCTGTGAATTGCAAGAAGTGAGGCCTTTGCAGACAGCCTTCCATAATGGAATTGCAGCTGGAAATCAGTGTTGTGCTGTATTCTTTGGTACTCCAGATCTTGGGGTTTGGATCAAATTGAGCTACCCTACAGTGGTGATAAGAGTGTGGGGTTCCTCCCTTAGGGATTAGTACTACTGCTTTGCTGCTGGGAATAAGCAAGAGTTAGGGCCTTCACTGGGGCTTTGCTAAATGCTGCATAACCTCATATCTCTTTTCTGCATTAAGGGGAGTTGTTCTGCTTGTGCATTCTCCATTTTTCCATTTAAGGGGATCAGTTCGTTATTCACCTTAAACAGGAGAACTAAAAGAAAAGGTCATTGAAGAGCTAGTGATATTTGTGTCAGTGCTCTTGCTCTTTTCCCTATATCAGACAGCAAGTACCTTCAGCAATGCCTGCAGTTTGAGGGTGGGGGATGTGACTCTGCAGAGCAGCTGATCTGGACATGATCCCCTGGCCTTTCGTGAGCATGGCCCTGGAGATCAAGCAATATGTGTGAGTACCCTGCAACTATTATGTCCTTGACAAGCCCCAGGAGAGCAAAAATCACTGTGTAGCTGCACAATAAGGCAGGAAACACAGCAGCTCTTGGTGAACTGAGATGACTTGAAGGCTCAGCTGAAGTGAATAATGGCAGCATCACATTACCATGTAAGTAAAGACAAGAAGATTAGCAGTCAGATCATGATTTATTTAACCTCAGCTGTGTCAAAGGGCTCAGAAAGTTAAAAGCAGGACAGGCAGAAGTGATTTTGGCTTGTGGAAAGGGGAGTGAGTAGGAATGCCTTTCAGTGGATGTATAGTGAGTTGGTCGCTGTATGACTGCTCTGAAAAGGATCATTAGGTGAGGACTGTGCCTCCGCTGTAGGGAAACTGCCTGATCTTGCAGGTGCTGCAAACTAGGAACAGAGTCATGGCTTAGCTCTTGCTCTATGTTACTCTTATTGGCCTGTTCTGCACTGTGGGTGTGCTCCTTGTGGATGCTTCTTGGCCACATTTGAAGGAGTTGAGCTTACTGCATAAGAAGAGGGCCCACTGAGTTTTCTCCAGCACTCCTCAGCCCCTCAACAGCTCTGTATGAGAGTATGAGATTGAGTATAGGCTCTTCAAAGTAGGCATCCTAAATTATAAAATAGGTGTAAATAGTAATAGTAATAGGCATTATAAAATAGGTGTAAAAATATTCTCTTTGCATATGGTATGGCCAACCTAATAGCATGGGATCTGTATTTGGACTACAAACTACATGGCAATCTCTTCTGTTTAGTCAGTACTTTGGGATCTAGTCAGCAATACCTTTTTTTCTTACATCCATTGTGAAGTACTTGACTTTGTGTTTAGGGAGACACTAAGTTTTTGCGAAGTCTTGTCCACATTAGTTTAATTCCATTTCCGCAGGGAAAGCTGCTCATACAGCAAAATAGAAGCATGTATGGAGGAGCCTGAGGGGGAGTAATAGGTTTATCCCAAGTGTGTTATGCAGTATTGCTCCTATAGAAAGAAGAGGATTTGAGTCCCCCTTGCTACACAAGGCTGATGTTAGAAAGTAGATTTAAGTTTGATTCATGGTAAATTATATGAATTAGAGAACAGAAATGCTCATAGCAGAGTTTTTGCCTCTCTATGCTGCATTTTTTCTTTCTTTTTTACACGATTTGTTTCTTTCTCTTATTGATTATAGCCTATGGTAGTATCATTGAGGGAAGTTTAGACAAATAAAAGTATCAAGGTTGTAGGGTTTTATTTTAATTTTTTCTCCCAGTGCTCAAATAAACACTGTCAATATTGCCTGCTGGGAGGGATGCTTCTCTTTTTTATTGCAAAACTGAAAAGTTCTCAGTCTATTTCATTGTCTTTCTGATTTCTGTTCTGACTTAATCAAGGTGTCCCACCATCCTTAATTGACAAGGAGACCTACTAGTGTTTGAGTTTTTCTATAAACTGAGGTTTTTGGTGTGATTGCTGCAGCATAAGGGATACTGGTGCTGGAAGACTGTGATAAAATTGTTCTGTAGATGGAAAGAAGCGATGCTAAAATGTATGATATAACAAAAGTAGGTCTCTTAAAAGTCACGCGTGGAGTTTTGCCTCTGGGCTAGCAGGAAAATTCCTCTCCTGTGATTATACAGTTGTTTCTTCACGTAATAATTCTGTAGTGAGTGACAAAGATGGGTAAATCATTGTTCCATGTTAAACATTGCATTCACCTCAAATACTGTTTGCTGTTTAATGGCAAATACCAGTATCTCACTTTATGCCCAAACACAAGACAAGAGGTTCCCTGGTGGGAAGCAGCTACACTGCCAGCTGTTGTCACCTGTGAAACTGTTTGGTTTTGAGCTGGTCTCTTTACAGGTGATTTTGGGAACCCTATGGCTATGGCCTGACTTGCCTGTTGTTTTTTGGGATGCAAAGAAAGCCAGTTGAGGTGTAAAGATGGTTGTATTATAAGGCAAATCACCTATTGCCCAGGCAACTCCCAATCTCTCCTTGGGTCAGAGCAGAGAACTCAGGGCTGGCTATGCACCTCTCTGCACTGCTTCTGTGTTTAATTTGGGTGGATACCCAAAGGTGCACCTGCTCATCAGTGTTTCCTGTGGGAAGTGACCCAAGGAAGGAGGGACCTGTATGTCTCCAAAGTGCTCTCTGATCCTTTAGGTGTCTGGAGGAGGCATTTATTTGCTGGTGCTACAGGGCATCTTAAATGAATCTGACTGGGGATGGTCTTGCAGAAAAGAATCTGTGCAGTGAGGAGAAACAGGAGCTCTGCTGCTATCAGACTGTGTTACGGTCAGGAGGAAAGTGGTGGGTTTGTGTGTGGCTGAGAACTCTCTGCTTCATTCCCTTTGAGTTTTACTTTTGGGTTGGGGCATGAGCCTCAAACTTCAGCAAAACCAGGTCAAGTGAGTGAAGAAAACCCATATCTAAGATAAGATTTCTCCTCCAACCTGTCCCTAGGTAGGCAAAGACTCGGAGGAGCCTGGAATTAGGAAGAGGGCAGTTGTTAAAGCTGACCATGTGTCTGTGTCAGGTCAGTAACAAAAAGGGACCCTTGGCTTTACCTTGTGTTTATTGTGGTGACACAGCCTTCTGATGCAAGTGTTTGCATGTGTAGCAAAGATGCAGGGGGACATCGGGGGATCTTGGGTACTGTTCTGATAAACTCTAAAAATTACAAAAAAGCTTCTAATAATGAGCAGATTTGGTTAATATTTTACTTAGTAGGCTGTTTAATAAAAATGGGAGAGATTCTCATGTTGTTCCAAAATTTGCGTGATCGAAGTATAGCTTGCATCCCGAAGAAGGAGAAAAGGACCTTCTGTCCCATAGGTAAATCATCTTCCCAGGAAAAGAGACAAAGTCACAGTTATTTTATATACCCACTCCTCTTATCCTTGGGGGGCTTCAAGACTAGACTTCCCCCCTTCCCCAGCACTCAGAAAGCCTCAGACTGCAGCAGCATCTAAATCTCTCCTTCTGGTTCTATTTTGTGCGAAGTACTTAAATGTTAAAATTTAACTAGCGAGTAAAAATGAGGCTAAGATTCATTGAGGGACCTAAGTGTAGGTGTCTCATATCAAAGAGTGCCTATTATTGCCTTTACTATTGTGGTATCAGATAAAAGGGAGGAAGGGGGCAGGCTCGAGGAGAGTGATGCAGTCATCTGTGTCTGAAAATACAGCTTTTCATTTCCTCTAGCTTTGATGTATTTTTCTAATGAAAAGCAAATTAAATCAAACTTGTGCATTCAACAAAATAGATCATTCATTTAGGTAAGAAGAGAGCAAAACACTTATTTCAATCTAAGTGTCAATTTGACATATATTGGCTTGACCAACACTAGCAATTTAGTAGGTGGCTAGTACAATTGTACTTATTTACTGTCCCCAGAGTTGTCTTGCTGGGAGAAAGCCTGCCTGCAGCCTACAGCACTCGTTGTGCTGAAATCGCTTTTTTATGACAGCATAGAAACCAGCTGATTTATTCATTGGCTTTTCTAGCTATGAAATAGTACCTGACTCTCCCCCAGCTGGTGGAGAGGTTGCCTAAGCTGAAATCCTTTGCACCTGCAGCCTGTCAGCATCCCAGGTGCCACTGCTGCAGAGGATTTGTGAGTGCAGGACAGCAGGCTGAGGGTTCCCTCCAAGGGGAGCTGTACTGGAGATGGGAAACACTAATGGAAACACTTAACACACAACGTGACTGCAGTTATATAACAGCTATGGCTTATTAAACAGCCTCACTGGGGGCATGAAAGGCAGGAGGCTGTGGAGATTTCGGTATGCTACACTGGATTTTTTCCTGTCCATTGAGCCAGCAATAACTAGGTCTTATTTATTTACTTTTGGTGAGTGGTCACATAAAACCACAGCCTCCTGTCACACAAGGAAGATCTCTGCTATCCAGTGTGTATGCCTGCTTACGTATAGCCAGCTCACTTGCTTTCCAGCAGCAATGCCTGTGACAAATTTTGAGACCTGCATGATTACGATTGAATTTATTTTTGACCACTTAATTTGTGTTTGATCAGTTGGATGGCAGGGAGACAGGTAGTAAAGTTGCACGCCTCTGTCGTGAAGTTTAAATTGTTTCTGCTTTTTTCATGTTTTCCTTTTCCTCTTCAGCAGGAAGGTATAAGGTGTTGCGGGGGCAATAGGGGGGCCCCTAGCAAGGACATGGATGGCTCATGATACACAGGGACTCAGAATGGACCCTGCTAGACACAAAGATTCTTATTTACCAGAGTGTGTGGCACATGTTTTGGAAGGGGAGGGACATGCAGGATTTTAAAACAGAGGTGGTTTAAGGTGCCCATAGTTGCTTCATAGGTCAGTTTTTGGGGTTGTCTTGTGTCTGTTCCGCATGGACTTCTGCTCCCAGAGTCCCACACAGCCAGTTGGACTCATGCAGCCTGATTTGGTACTCAGTTACTCTGGGTTTACACCACTGTAATTCTACTGATTTAAACAGATGTTCACTGGCATAAGACTGAGACTGCATGTTAGTGACTTAACTATACAGAAAGCAAGATAGCTGGCTTCACAGGCAGAATAAGAAACAATAAGCATATTCTTTGCAATGCTACTAGTAAATATTCTTCTGAATAAGTGGCATATTTATAATACATAAACTGTGTAAAGACTTCTGTTTGGTAGGTAACTTTGTGATGTCCTGTAATCTGTTTTTGCTGCACCAGCTAAGCATTACATTTTACCTGCTCATCAGATCTCAGTTTTATTTGCCTGTATGTCTATGTATATATGAATATTTTATGTTTGAAAGGAATCACAGAAAACTGTCTTATCTGCCAAGCAGTTCTACATGTACTCAAGGCTTAATGGGGGAAAAGCATATTGGGTCTTGTGCTACTTGGTATATCTAATAATAATTATTGATAATATTATTATTTTGCAGAACCCCAGCTGAAAGGAATTGTGACAAGGTTATTCAGCCAGCAGGAATACTTCCTGCAGATGCACCCAGATGGTACAATTGATGGGACCAAGGACGAAAACAGTGACTACAGTAAGAAAAATTAGCCTGTTTTGCAACCCAATTACAATCAAATGCATCACCTAGTGGGTCTCACTTGAGCAGCTTCATTTTTTGAGAGATCGAATTAGGAGGAAGACAGCTGTTTTCTGCACGTTTTTCTGTCTATCCTTCCCCTTTAAATCTTTCCTGTATAATTTCATATGTTTCCTTTCCGATCTTCTTCCCTCCTGCCCCGATTCTGTAACTGCCATCTGGGTGGGGTGGAGAATAAAACCCATGATTTGAGTTGCTGCCAGAAGAGAAAGGAGATTATATTTATACACATGCCACGTGGGTAAAGGATATGGGGAATTCTCTCTCCAAGGAGAAGAGGAGAAAATTGTTTTCACTGTTTTATCCTCAAAAATTCAGCAAGCATCAAAAATTTCTGGGCTGGAGAAAAGCAGCTGTTCACTTAAGTCTCATGCTTTGAGGCTGGTGTAAAGGCTGTATTGAATGACCTTGTAAAAGGATGTAATATTCCAAAATCCTGTCCAAAGGGGTTAGATTCATGCTGTCCAGTGAAAGCAAAGCCACATGGGTTTAAAAACTCTGCTCACATACAGGAGCCATATTGGTTTAAATATGTGCAAAATGATAGTCAATGTTCCTTTTGCAAAAGAAGTTATTTTGTCAATACCAAAGCTTCTCAAGAGGTTTAAAAAGGTGTAGAATATTTTTTGCAGCAATTCTGCATTTCATAGGCATCAGATTGATGCTTCTGAGTGGGCAGTTAGGCTTAGATCCTTGTTGCCACAAATTGCGTCAACAGAGGAGGACTCAAGTCTTGTGGTGTTTTATGCTATGATGGTTTGAAGCTCATTGTACCACTCCTGAAGGCATATCTAACCTAGCCAGCATGGAAGATGTTTTCCCAGTCATTACTAGAGATGAACAAAAGTACATCTGTGTGCTAGGATTGATGGAAGCAAACTTTATGAAAGAAGGAGACTGCTTAATTTTACTATGATTCAAGGAAGCTTCTAGCTGGATTGGAGGCAGCATTTCTTTAGGAAGACAGGGCCTGGGCTGCAGGTGAGGTCTGTCTGTAGAACTGTGATACATGTAGCAGGGCATTGACATTGTCCTGTGAAGGTGCACTTGGACAAGGTGGCTGCAGCTCCACATCCATGGTGTTTGACCCCTCCCCAGGAAGCTGGCAGGAGCACTGTGTGTGGTGGGACTGCCCTGCTGCAGCCAGCTCAGGACTGGGGTTCCATGAATGAGAGGAGCTTTGGGAAGATGGTGACTTAAATTTCAGGTGGCTGGAAAGCCCTTGTGGAATGGCCCACAAGGCTGCATCCACCAGAAACTTGGCCTGTAGCAGATACTAGTGTCAGGTTTCAGTCTTTTTTCATACACTGATGTTATTAAATACTACAGATTGCAATGACACAACTTCTGATTTATGTGGAGCCAGGAGAGTCTGTGGACCTCTGGACATATGCTTTTACTCTGAGAGACTGAACAGGTCTCCTCCTACAAGAGGCCTTATGATACTTTCATGCAGGCACTAACACATGGGGTGAGTCCAGTGGGCTTTAGTGGGTGAGTAACGACCCAGTGTTGGGTTGTATTAGCTACTTTTTTTCTAAAGAAAGGAGATGTAGGGTGTTCTCAAGCTGCAGAAAATCCCATTGGAGGCCTATTTGTCAAAAACATGGGAAGATATGCTAGAGATGGCAGGGATTCATTACCTTCATCAATCAGGGAAGACTGAACAACAAAATAATGGGCTTAAATGGGAGCAGGGATGAATTTAGGTAAACAGCGGAGGAGAAGAAAATGTATGAGCAGTTCTGCAATATTTCAGGCTGACAGGGGAGATGAGTGAAGCTGCTGCTGGCTGCACCTCGGTGGGTGCACAGGAACCTTCCGCGTTTCCATGGCTGAGGTTGGGCCCCAATTGCTCAAATAGTTCTGATTTATGTATTCCCACTGGGAATGTTAGATGAATTTGGCAAGGTGCTGAGTAGTTGGGAGCCACTTCCACCCAATCTTAATTGGAAATAGATGGACTGAAGTGCACTTTTAGAGTGTAAATTTATGTGGTGAGATGGCAGCCGTGCCTTGGCTTGGTGGGACAGGAGGCATCTTGCTGAAATGTACCAAGCCACCGGCTCAAAGTTGGGGACTGTGTTGGAAAGTTCAGACAACTTTTTGAGAGAAGGTTGAAGCCAAAGAATTCCCTATCCCCTGATCTTGGGGGACCTCAAAAGAGGAAAAGAATGCAATCTGATAATATTTGGCTTCTGAAAATGAAATTAAGACTGCTTTGTTCAATTTTGTGTAACTTTTTACCATATACTCTCCTTCATAAATCTTCGGTTTGAATAAACATTTTATAGTACATGAAACTTAGTTACAGCTTTGAAATAAAATCACATTTTCCACTTTGGAAGTGCCAAAATAAAGCAGACTGACTTTTTTTCTTTTCTGTTCCTCCAAACCATCTCCATTTTTGACCAGAAGAAAGTCAAAACATACTTGTCTAAGTGAACAGCTTACAGATTTACTTCTCTGCTCTTTTGTTTGTTTTATTTATTTATTTTTTTGTTTATTATGTTTTAAAGTACTTCTCCAGAAGATTCCTGACCAGCCAGTCAGAAAACTGCACAAGGACAAAACTTACCAAAGACGAGATAAAAATTTCCTTATCTGTGGGAAGGGGTTGGTTAACTTGCATCCTTTGGCAGAAAATGTTGTTGGCCACAGCATAATCCTTCCTGTCCTGGATGACCATCTATTCTCCATGCAGAAGTCATCTTAGCACAATTAAACAGCTGGTGAACACCGTGTTCCATACATCATTTTGTGTTCTGCATCCACACACTGGTTATTCAAATTAGCATTATGAAAGGAAGCATAATTTTCATGGGATACATTAGGTTGGTTTACTCTGGCAAAATATTTAAAATGAGACATGACGTGTCCTCAGATACATCTGATGCAATTAAAAGTTCTAATAAAACCCCAGTTATTTATGCAAGAGGAACTGCTAATATTTAAGCAATTTTAAAATTAATTATCTGGTGCCCATTTTATGTATGTTCTTGAAGCTGATGGCATTTACTTTCCACCTCCTCTCACTTAAAAAATCCAGGAGCCAAGTTCTAATGGCATTTGAATGGGCATCCAGCCAGCTTCCCGCGAACCAGCACTTGGGACATCTGTTCCTTATACAGTGCCTTTAAAGGCACGCCATCTTAGTGTGAACAAGGAGACACATTTCTCTGGCTACTGGCATTGGGATATATGAAGAATTTTCTTTTAACTGGAGTGCAATTTCATGGTGTATGAGGCCCCTCTTTGTGTTCTTAGTAACGTTATGTATCAACCTGAACCTGGGGCAGTATCTTTTCCTTCAGGCTCCAGTGATTTCAAATGGTCTTTCAGGGCTGACCGCTGCTGTCAATGCTTGCATTGTTATTGCTCTTTCCTGGGCTGAGCAGAGTAATGCCCCTTCATGAGAGCAACTGGACTTCTTTGTTTGCCCATGTAATCCTGCTGAACATCTGAAAAGCCTTGGCAAATGGACAGTACATAAAGGATAGGTGAACTGTACTGACCAGGTGGAAACAACCGAGCATATCTGGGGTATTGTTTGGGGCTTCCCAGGCAGAAGCACAAAAAGATTAAAGTTTCCATTCCAACATCCTACTTGGCGGTCAGTTATCTTCAGCTGTACAGAGCCTTGTCTGGTTGTTGCAGGTGTCTCCAGAAATGAGCTATTCTTCAGCTTCATAACCTCTCAGGTTCCATTGCTGCATTATTTTCATTGTATGGAATTTTCTTTGCATCCAGTCATAATTCCTATTTGAGGCTTTCATCTAGTGCCTCTTACCCTTTCACTGTGTTCCTCTGAGAAGAGTCTCTCTGTGGCTTTCCTTTCTTTGAGCTAAGCAAATGCAGTTCCCTCTGTTTTTTCTGTCTTACATATTGCACCACAGCCTCTTGATCATCTTACCAGCCTTCCTCACTCCCCTCAGGATCTTGATTCTCTCTGTCTTGTGATGCACCAAGGCAGTCGTTGCCTATTACATCCTCCATTAGTTCTTCCTTATTCATGTGCAGAACAAATGTCTTGCTCCAGGACAAATCACCTGGTATAAATGAATTTAGCTTCTCTGACTTACTCCTGCTTAAATCAGCTGAGCATATGGACCACACCTTGTATATGGCATGTCTTGCCTTACTCTTCCATTTCTGTAGATAAGTTAGCCCAGACCCATAGTGAAGTATGCATTCAGATTTTAGCTGACAAATTACCATTACATTAACAATGACGGCATACTCGTGTATGGGTGTAAGACTGAAGTGTGCTAAAAGTAGTATCATTAATAAGCAGGGTCAGGTGTTGGTTGAAGATGATGGTTGAAAATAATAAGGCATAATGAAGGAAAAAGGTGCGCACATACTCAATGTCTTAAATTTTTATCTTCTGCCAGTGAAGTAAAAGAGCATGTCCATTTCATGAAGCTGCAGATGACATAGAAAATGTACTATTTGCAGTAGAGGAAGAGTTTTAAAGGCATTCTTCAAATTTTTCTCTTTTTCACATAAGCATGCCCTATGTCCAGTTCCATTCTACCACAGCTAGTCCTCTTCCCCATCTCCAAATCTGTTGTTTCAAATTAATCAGAATTTTTTTCCTGACAAAATATGAGACATCTTGCTTTTGAGTTTGGTTGGAGGGTTTTCCTATACACACTTTTACATTCTTACAATAAAGCTTATAATTTTAAATCTCTTCTAAAACAAGATGAAGTGTCCATTTGGAAGCATGAAAACAAAGATTTTTCTGTATTTAAGTGCAGTTCTGTATGGATTTATGAAATTTCGATTGACCCAAACTACTGTTTTTTCATAGAGAAAGACATTTGCTTCCTAAAACTTTCAGCTGCCTATGTCAGTTGTTTGTCCTCATACCTGCCTGCCCACTTGCTGCCCTGCTCTGCAGTGTGTTTCAGGAGGGTCACAGGGAGCTTGGGAACTGGCAGTGGTCTTCCTACTGTAACACAGCACAATAGCCTTGTTCTTGTGCTCCCTTTACATGTATAGGTGGAAAGAGAGATTTGGAGACATGGTGCTTCCAAGTGGAACTTCTCCCCTGCTAGTTCTGGGTGTTATCACCTCGCTGCCTAATGAATGCTTTGAATGGTCTGTCACAAGTTTTCTGTGCAAGACAAATTGGCTGTAGGGAATGAATGATGATGCCCGTTTTGTTTCATTATTAGCAGTACTACGTTCAATTTTTCAGTAGGAACTAAAAATAGGGAAAGGGAATTGCTTATAGACTTTTTAATTGCAGAAGGTTTTAGACCTTAAGAGATAGGTAACACTTTTAATGCTGAGTAGTTAAGCTGGGATGTATTTGTCTTGTCTAGGGATAGTAATGAAGTGGTACTGTCCTTGACCCCAGTTTTTCACATAAGAATACCCAGGCTGGACTGCATTTGCCAAATGCATCTGTTGACATTCTCCCATGAAATCACAAATGTGGGCACTGGCTTTAGTAAGACTTTAGCACATGCTGTGATGTTTTACTGAATAGGTGCTTAAAAGTACAAAAAAGGGCTGAGAATAGTTTTGGGTGGGTTTTTTTCACTAGACTTGAAGTGCCTCCCTTTTAGGCAACTCACCCTGGGCGAGTCATCTAGTCTTCCTTGAGAATTTAAGTGAGGAAAAAATGTTATTATGTGAAACTGGAACTCATGAATCCCCTTTTGGAGACAACCCTGAAACCAGCTCAGCCAAGACACCTGGTAGATATCTTGAGCAAAGGTTTTACTTCTGAAAAGTTATCCACCGAACTTTAAGCAAACCCGCCAGGAGTTTAGGTCAAATGTAACCTTTTCTGTTACATTTCACATACCCTTTGGGTTATGCTTTTTCTCTTAGAAATCGTGGGAATCCTGGAACTTTGGTTCATATTTTGTAGTCTGAACCTCTGGCTGCAAGGAGAGAACCAAGCCACAATTTCAGCGGGTCTTTGTTCCTTTTTTTTTTTCCTCTCTCGTAGCACCATGTTGACTATAAATATTTTGGGTTTTTTTCCCTTTACGGAGGAATTCAAACACGCTTCTGTCTTCTCTGCGGCAATTCACAGCCTGCACGTGAGGGAGGTTCTTGGGAAGCATCTCGTGGTTGAGATAAATTCATGGCACTTTTGCACATCAAACCAGTCTTTTCGGGTCAGGGGTTTAATGTTGAGCTGAACTCAATTTTCCCATCATACCAGGAACAATGCTTGCCTGGCCTAAGGAGCTCTAGCATTTTGAATAGGCCATTTCAGCAAAAGCTGCTTTATCCTGAATCAGCAGTGGTACATCTCCCGGGGAAGGAGAGGCTGTGAGATGGCATAGTGAGGAGGAGTATTTCTCACGACTGCTGTGTGAAGACTCCTTTGTTCTGTGCTTGCTCCAGTGTGATGTGTCAGGCATAAAACTTTGTAAATGATCTGTAAAATGCATCAGCTAGAGGATGATGTCCTTAACAGTCAGCTGGAAAATAGGAATGCTTCAGTGCATACTCTGTCACTCAGTCTTTCCTCTGCACTCCTACCCATTGATAGGTCTCCCCTGGGTTCATTTGAACACCCCAGAGCTCTTGAAGTTTTAAGCCGACTTTTGCAAATGAGTATGTTAAAGAGCTCTGAGAAATGCTTCGTGAGTGTGGCAGTCTGACCTCATGACTGTGGAACCAGAAAAAATATTCTTGTTTCAGGGCTGTCATGTGGGAAGAGACATCGAGTGAAGTATTTCCATTGCGTATGGGCTTTTTTCTGCCCAATCCTGTGCCCATCTTTCCATATCCTGAGCTTCCTGGGACAAGGTCCAGTTAGCTCTTTGTGACCTGAAATGCAAAGGTTCCTGCAGTATAAATACTTGTCCTATAAATCTAAGTGGAAACAAAGCCATGTTAATGCTTCAGTGCTCAGTCTATCAGTGAGCTTGTGCTGTTAGAGATGTAGCAAACATCTGACAGTACATTTATTTGTATACTCATGGGAAGGGTCTTTCAATGAGATAAAGGGTCTACTGGGTAGGAGTCAAGCAATAAAGTAACTAATTGGGAAGAAGCAGTTGCAATGTTTTAATCAATAGAACTGAAGTAAAATTGAATATTGAAAGATCTTGTCCCCTTCTATCCTATTCAGTTCTGCTCCTGAATGAGGAGCAGTGCTCAGGTCCTGGAGTGGAGCAGTATTTTTTCCTGAGTTTCTTCATTACATTGACAGCCAGGATCACATGGGCAAACACATGGTCAAGTTAATTTGCATTGTTCTGGCCATGGTCACTGTCTGTGTACTCTTCTAGCATATGGCAAATGCAAGAAAGTGTGACTAGACTTAAATGTGTTTCAGGGTGAACTAAACTAAATTGTGGTGTTGTGTTTGCCAAAGGCAAGGTTATTTATATGTGCAGCTCAGTTGGCCCTCAGAAAGCCATTGAGATGCAGTAAATTGGGAACATGTATGAGCCCTTGGTATTGCAAAGGCAGTGATCAGACAGACTGATGGGTATGTTAAGGCATTTGGGAGGCACCTGAATTCAGTACCTGTAAAAATTTCCTTTCACCATCAGCTCCATGGCTACCGTCCTTTCCTGTAGCTGGAGGCAGGGTGTTAGACTCTAGCTCAGTCTCTTTTGTGAAGACTTGGGGGTGTGGTGGGCTGGGCTGGCCCTGGAACAAAAGCAGCAGTGGCCATGCAGAGTAATGTCTCCATAACATTTGCTCTTCTTTTCCTTCCACAGCCCTTTTCAACCTAATTCCTGTGGGTCTTCGTGTGGTGGCAATCCAAGGGGTGAAGGCAGGTCTGTATGTTGCCATGAACGCTGAGGGATATCTCTACAGCTCAGTAAGTACTTTGCACTGTTGGGGTCCTGGATTGGTTTGGTTTTGTGGGTGGAAGGAAGCAGACTGCACTGGGACTTGCAGCTTTTTCTGAAAGCTGTCATGTATCAGCAAACCTTTAAAAGCAGGAGCAGGGAGAGCTACTGCAAGGCCATGCAATATTCACTTTAAAGTGTCTCCACGGAGATTCATGGCAGTATTTCCTGACCTGTGAAGATACGCTTTATGTTCCTTTGAGTACATACTTAATGTAGGTCACGTTGTAGAGGAGGTTGTGTGGAGTTGGCTGGTTATGTGCTGATTTCACATTTGTGAAATGGCGTGAGCTCAGTAGGATTGCTTCTGAGTTGCACCCAGATAACTGATCATAGGTGGTGCCCCAACAGGTCATGCTCTGGTTTTGACTGCAGTGTAAATCCACAGCAATGCCCTGACTCCATTAAAATGGTTCTGAACTATTCTGTTGGCAGAATTTCCCTGTATTTGTGTGGTCTTTTTAATGCTCATAAAAGATAAGTGAAGAAATTTTTACCAACTAATTCCGTTATAACTTTCTTAGATGACATGAAAGGGCATGAGGTTATTCGTAAGATTCTCATTTGAAGTAAGTAATTGATTTTCACAGTGAATAATTGATTCAGTGATTTATTAAATATGGCAGCCCTTTGCCAGAATTTTTATGCTTCAAATAACTTTGCTCTAGTTCTATATAGTAAAAAGTGATAGTTAATAATGCACTTCTCATTTCTGTAGTTATGATAGCTTTATAGTGTATAGCCAAGATTCTAATCTCATCTGCCTTTGTGTAAATGTACAGTCCAGTGATTCTGCTCGTTTCTAGGCATTTACTTTGCTTTAAAAGTGTATGCAAGCATGGAGACGGTTCCACTGAAAGGACAGCAGTTTGGGTTGCTCTGTGCAACTTTTATTTTTACCATCCGTCTTTGTTCCTGGTTGGTTTTATACCACTCGCATGATTTGAACTTCCCCCTTTCCCTGGATGTAACAAAGCTCTGCTTTCCTAGCAGCAGAAAACAGGTGGAGGTGTTAGTATGCCTGGCGAGATAGGTCTCAAAACTGGCTGCTTGTCAAGAAGAGACAGAGAGATCAATCTGGATCTCTGTGGATGCCAGACGCTTCCTGTTCCTTCATAGCCCAGTAAACATAAACGACTACTTCTAAATAAATTACACAGGTTTACTAACAATGAAAACTTCCTGTTTCTGTAAAGCTATCAGAGTCCTACAGGTAACACTGAGCATGGTGGGGTACTGCATTACTGTGTGTGCTTCCCTGTGGGCACATCATCAGGGGATCAAAACTGATGCTTTGCCCTGTATGTGCAGTGTGGGATATAATTCTGTCCCTGTCATAGAGTTCTGGCTCCTTGTACCACCAGTGCTTCTTAAAATGAAGACTGCAGGGAATCAGTGTGTGTCACAGAGCCACATCCAACCTGGGGCAGGTCTTGGAGCCATGAGTGGTCAGCATTTTCTCGATAATTTTAGTGCAGACAAGGGAAACTGCAGAAAG
This sequence comes from Calyptomena viridis, assembly GCA_013390005.1. NCBI lineage: Eukaryota > Metazoa > Chordata > Aves > Passeriformes > Eurylaimidae > Calyptomena > Calyptomena viridis. Next base: position 300,948 of record WEIV01018097.1, read on the forward strand.
GTCTCAGGCAAAAGAAGAAGCAGAGCTGGAAATGTGATTTGTGACAGCTGAGACATTAGAGATGGTGCAGAGGAAAAGTATTTCTTGCTAGTAGTAGTGAGACATGATATAAAGGGTGAGAGAGACATAACCAAGGAGATGGTAGGCAGCAGGAGGACCGTGTTGTCCAGGAAACAGATCTGTTGGTCATATCAAATGTCCTAAAAGGCACCAGATCATGCATGTATTCAAATGGGGTGATTTAATGGGGCCTGCTTATTTACAAGTGTGCCTTTCTTGACTGAGAGAGAGTTAATCAGGGGAAGCTGATGGGAAGGGTGTACCATGTTGCCCACTGGTTAATGAAGTGAACCTCAGTACATGCCACAGCTTGATGGCATTCAGCTCTGTCGGAGCTAGTAAGAGTGAAACTGTTCATTTCATCAACATGATCCAAGGTTTCTGCTTGCAGTAAATGGATGATACTGGCCCATCTCTACTCCAGGGAGATGGAACTGTTTGGACATTTTTCTTGTGATGGCTGGTGGCTCTGTCTCTGTCTTAACAGCAGGAAATCAATGAATTCACTGCACTTTGGAGCAGACCCCAAGGCAAGAAAAAAGAAAATTTGTGGATAAAGCCTGTTAGGAGTAGGGAGTGTGGGTCAAACCCGTCATAACATCAAAGACAAGGGATGAGAAGACCAGGGTGCTATAAAAGAACTAGATATGTCTGACAAGTGCTCAACTTTAGGCAATTTTTTTTGGATGCTGCAGCTTTCCTTGTGGGGCCAGAATCCCACTCCAAGCCAACACTTGGCATGGCTGTATCAGTATAAAAGACTGCAGGGGATTTGCTTTTGCAGGAGTTGACAGTCTGGTCCTCTCTGAGACAAGCATAGCCCATGGCCATGCTGCCTGGACCTGATTGCTGCCCAGACCTGCAAGGACTTCTTAGAACACCCTCAAGACTAGGACTGCTTTCAGATAAAATTGTTCAGGGTAGTTGCTTTGTTCTGTTGGTTTGTTTTGGTTTTTTTTCATCCTCTTGAGCCCAGATTGATGCTGTAGCTGAACACATCATTACTGTAGGTTCATTTTGGTTTTGTTTTGTGAGAGTTTTTTGGTGCTATTTAATCTCTGTGTGACAGCTGAGATCTTGGCTGCCCCGGATGAAACCAGAGGCTATTCTCAGCCTGGTCTCAGAGATGGTTTGTGCCAGCTCCTTCTGAGTTTGAGCCAATGGGCTCTTGAATGAATGGGTTTAGAATAACCAGCTTGTCGAAAAAGTCTTCCTGGTGTTGATTAGCACAAAAGTAGGGATGAGTGGAGTCCTCTAAAGCCAGACTTGGTGAGATGGCACTTTGCAGAAACATGCAAGACCTTCTGAAGTGCTTGGCTGCATTGATACCTTCAGCAATGAGGTTCCTCATCCCCACCTCATTTGTTCAAGTAAGGATAATGTAGGGTTAGGTTGTTGGGTTGAAGCCAACCATAGATTCCTAGCCAGCTTCAGAGAGCTAAGTGCTTTAGATGTTAAAGCTTCTTTGCTTGGGAAGCAGCTGTTTGGGACTTATGCATTATTTACTTTCATTAGATACTGAAACGATATGCGGAATAAATAGACTCCACAACCTGTTATAGTTATGAAGTGGGTAGATATCTCGCACAAGCAAGATATCTCTCGTAAAACTTGTGCACCTTACTNAATGTTTAATTCATGTGGCTAACTTAAGCAAAACCCCCCCAACCTCTGTTTCAATACCAATTTTTTTTTTCGCCCTCAGACTTGGTTATTGCTGCCTCTGAGGTCTACGTGGGAATTAGGTGCTTAGTTGGACAAGAAAATCATGTCTTGGTTGAAAGCACCTGGCTTTAGCATGCTAAATAACATCTTCATAGCAAGCTTGCAGAGTCATTGGTGTGTTCCCATTTGATTTCCTATAATGTAGAGCAGCAGTAAATTCCCTGATGGCGCACAGAAGTTTCTATCAGCACCTGTTCTGGGGAAGGACATGGCTCTCCTGAGGATCTACTGTTAGCATTTTATGCCAAAGTAAAAACACACCAAATGAATGAAGGGCAGTGGGTATTACATGTGGTGCCTTAGCACTTGGGAAGCTGAGACCAAAGGCTGGTTTTTGCACAGGAGAGGGAAACACAGAATAAAGAGCTATGTCCTGCTCCAGTGAGTTTACAGCCTAATCGTAACAGGAGAAGACACAGAACATGCTCTTCTGTCTGTCTGGAGTTAATAGTTCCACCATCAAATTAATTCCTGCTCCTGTATAACCTTTCTTTGTGAAGTTTCTCTACCTGTGCCCAGCCTTCTCTCCATTATCCTTGCAAGAACTCACAGAGGCATGGAGTGGAGTGCCTCTGAAGTGCTTTGCCTGAGAGGCAAACCTGGTTCTCCCGTACCAGATCATTGTCATGGGGCTGTAAAGCCTTCACAGGTTCACCCAATCACTCCAACTACACTGAAAGTGCAGCTCTCAGTATATGTATAATTTAGTGGCATTGCAGCTGGGATTGTTTTTGCCCCAAGTGCAAAACACTCCTCTTCTAAAATGTCTTGCTCTCAGATATTCCTTGTTGTTTAACACAGAGTTCTAATTATTTTTGAAATGGCAAGTTGTGATACATAATTTATTGGAAAGACTGAGAAAACCCTAGCAGAGATATGGAATATAGACAAAAAAAAATGGGTCACTTAAGAGAGCTCACTATGGTTTTATAGTATAAACCTGTGAGTTTGAAATGCTCAAAGTAGAGCCTGAATCACTTCAAAGACTCCTGCTAATAAGGGATTGATTATGCACAATTAAAAAGAATCTAAGCAATATTGAGAAAACCCAAGTCATGTTAAGAGCTCAGTATGTCTTTGCATTTTCTTTTCCTCTCTTTTTTTTCTGCTTCATCATTTTGCATAATAAACGTTTTACATAATAATAAATAAGCATCTGGGAAAGTATGTATAATAACTGTATTTTTAATCTGCTTGCAGTGCTATAACTATTTTGCTACAACTCCTCTAGGGTTGCTGCACACCTATTTACAACATTCCAAAGTCAGGGGCTGGAATTAATAATGCTGCATTCTCTCCACTAATACACTTGGGGTGTTCAAGCTGCTCCTGCCAATGCCATTTCTTTAATTCCTTTTTGACTTCCAGTGGTACTTGTTGATTTGATTAGTGTCTTGATTTTAAGACAATTGTATGGATTAAATTTGAAATCTTGAGACCACAAAATATAGAAAAATTAAATAACAGCCCTTTTATTAAATATGTATATAATAAATATACCTATGGATATCTAAATGAGAAAAACCCCCCCACAGAACAGAAAGCAGTATCTCCAGAAACAACTGAAAACCTGTAGTGAAACCAAATAAAAAATGTCTTTCCCCGTGTGGGTTGACTTTTTAGTCTCTGTTAAGTCTCACTTGCAAGAGAAGAAGGCAGCTGCTGAGAAAAAGGGCAACCACAGAACTGGTGAAGCACAGTCCAAGCTTGGTCGTGGGGCAGATGTGTTTCTCACTAACATTCCAGTTGAAAAGGGGGAAGAAAGCTTTTGTGATTGTCAACTCCCTTTCCAAGGGTCTGAGCTCCCATCTGGCGGTGACAGCAGAGCTGTTACTGAGATGCTGCTGTAGGGACACATCCCTGCTGCGTTTGCCCGAGAGAGAGCCAGGGAGAGGAGTCAGGCCTCGCTGTGTTCTGTGCCGAGAGCCAAGCTCATGCCATCCAGTGCTGAGAGGGCAAGTGCAAATGTCTGCCCAACGTCCACACAGTTCTGTTTCCGCTCTCACATCAACCGCCGTGTGGCAGAAATTCCATGAGTCCCTTGCGACCGTGCCACTGCCACGATGGGCAGCTCCGTGTAGCTGCGACCAGGGGGAGGGAGCAACGGAGGGGACTGCTTGCTGCCCTGGGTCGGGACTTCACTCAGTTTGGGGGATGGTGGCAGGGCCCCCCAAGCCATGGGCTGCCCGTCCGGGGCACGCTGGCCCCGCTCCCCTGGGGGTCAGCGCATTCTGCCGTGCCGCAGCTGTCGTCACTCCCCCACCTACCACTGCCCCTGGGGAAGTTTTCCTAAAAAGTCATCTAACCACAACAGTCAGTCATCTAACCAGAACAGTTAGGTGTCTCCCTTTTGCAAACTTTGCAAGCAAGAACACTTCTTGTGGGGATTCCCTAGTTTACATGCCTTGTTAGGGAGCCAGGTTAGTGGAGAGAGAGAGAAATGTCTCCAAAGGCAAAGCACAGCAGGAGATCAATGTAATGCACTTTTATTTTCTCTCCAGAGTATCGCTTCTTCTTCACTGGCTGTTTAAAGGGGTTCGCTAAATGAAGGCATTAAGTGGGAGATATGAAATTTCTGTCCCCTGGCTTATTCATTAATATGGGAACAAAATGGGTGTTCAGGAAAGCAGCTGTGCTGAGAAGAGCTAGCCCCTGGGAGCAGATTCCTGCCTTACATCGAATGTTCCTAAAATACAACTTAGGACAGGCACTCTGGCATGTGGCATGGAAACTTGTAAAAACAGCTCTCAGTAGTACAGTGGTCCATTCTCCCTTGGTGAGGTGCTGCCACCCATGTTGCTCTGCAATGTTCCTGCTTTCCTGCTCCCCAGGAGAGCAGGCTTCTCTGTCCTCTGTGTGACTGGTGCAAGTCAGGCAGGACTAGTGCTGGCCCACACTATTCAGGATGTTTTAACAGCTAGAAATAGGTACAGTTTCTCTTGGCAGGAGTGCCTGGGCTGCTTGTTAGATGAGGAGAGTAGCACAGTGCAATTCTGGGCTCTTTGGGGGCAGTGTTCCCGTCTGGTGCCCTGTTGAGGTACCTGTATTCCCTGAACGTTCCTAAAACAGCACTGCAGTGCTGCTCTGCGCCTTGTACCCCCATCTGGAATGAGTTAGGTCATACTTAGCTTTTGCCTATTCAACCAAGAGATGCTTCAGAGGACAAAATCAGTGAACAACACCTAATCCTGTTTTCCTAGCTAGCTGTTTCCTGAAATGATAGCAATACAATTTATAAAGGATAAGTAAGCTGCAATAAGAAGATACTTCTCTTAGCCTTGGTTGTGCAGGGTATTTAAGAATGTGCTATGTTCCACCTAACACCAACTGGTGGAGCAGGAATCTGTCAATGTTGGGATGTGTTATGATCTTTTGTTGAAATTTCATTTTGGAAGAACGTTGGGGGAAAATGTTCTAGGGGTGCTGACTCATCTAATTGTGATACTTCCCCAAAGAAACATTACAGATTCCCATTTTGAAAGAACTTCAGAGTGGTTTATATTGCTTTATCATTCATAATAAAATCAGAACAAAATGTTTAGATTTTGGTGGAGCATTTTGATCCCACATTATTTCCTTAAAATGTGGAGGGAGGGTAAAACACCAGTAGGGAGAGGTTTCTCTAAATTGGAGTCAAGAGTGGAAATTGGAGAGATGAATCAGTGGAGGCTGCCATTTTCTTCATAGTGTTCCTTTTGCTGATTTTCTTGAGGCCAGGTATAGAGGTCTAACTCTAGATAAGCAGGTAGGCAAAGCCTTTGGAGGAGGCTAAGCACCAGTAGTGTTTCATAGAGCTTGCTCATTTTTCTCCTGTGCATTGTGTGTGATCAGTTAACCACTATAGGGGAAATGATGAGGTCAAAGCAGAACAGTCAATGGCAATACAGTGTTTGAATTGAATTTTGGAAGGAAACTCTAGGAAATGTCTATACTGAAGATAGGACAGTGTACAGTGAAGCCCCTCTTAAACAGAAATGATGTGTGAATGGAGAAGTCATCCCATCAGGAAAGAACAAAAAGATAACTGTCACAATGTCCTTTTGGAGAGCGTTTACAGCAAAAGTCCCTTTTGTTGCCATCCCTTTGCATCCTCCCAGCTGGGAGATGCAGAAGTGGTCAGTAACCGAGCTCTTCTCTCTCCTCTACCTGGCTAATATTTTGTTTTTCCTCAAAGTCTTCAGCCTGCTTTGCTTATTTATAACACCATTTATCCAGTGTCTATTTTGACAACAAACAGTACTATTGTTTGTATTCCACAAGTGAAACCTAGACAAAACTCCAGGACATTCATGGTGACAGTGGGATTATTATTAACATTTTATTTTGTAATGGAGGGAGGACAGAAAACTTTTGAGTGAGGATATGTTTGGCTGAGGTTAGGAGTGTGTTAATGAAGTGATTTTGATCTCCTTTCTGATAATACCCAACTCAACTACAGAATGGATAAAACTAGGAAATGGTGTGCCTTTGCCAAACAGTGACTAACAGCTCTGGAGGTGAAAGCAGGAGAGAGGCTAAAAAACCCAAGTAAGAACCTTACTGACTGTGTGCACGTAATTATAACTGAGAGCCAAGTAATAGAAAAATTTAAAAATAGGGAGCAGTGAAGTGTAATGCATGTTTCCAGAGGAAAGAAAGAGAGGCTCAAATTACCTAGGCTGTTTCAAGCCAAACTGGCTGAAGCAGTGGGAACTGTACTGTACTGTAGTGGAAAGGCCTGGATGGGAGCCTGAACCCATCCCTGCTTTGCTGTCAAAGGGTAATGTCCTGCTTAAGCATTTGCAAACAAAAATAATCTTCTTTAGGTTTCTGAATCATGAGAATTTGCTTAAATCTAAGTTACCATGAATCCCAAGATACAGTGTTGCACCTATAGTTACATGGCACAGTGCCTCACAGAAACCTCCTGAAATTGGTGGAGTAGATGTGCACAGCAGGAGTTATGAACCTGGCCTGAAATGTGCTTATACAAGATCTAGTTCAGCAAAATGCTGAAATTGCACCTTGGTGCTTTTCTGAATCCGTGCCCCCTGTTTACCTCTGTTGCAGGGATGTGCACCCTGGGGATTACTAACCACTTCCAGTTGCCTCTTCTGGCATCTTTCTCAATGAGACACCATACCACAGGGAAAACTGCAAATCTACCCGTCTTCTCTTGCCATGAATCCATCTTTGAAACTGAGCACGGGGTGGAAGGGATCTGTCTGTACGAGTGGCAGCCCGTCACTGCTGTGCTGTGTTGTGTGCTGACAGTGTGCTCGGCTCTGCAGAGCGCGTGGGATGGCCAGCGTGCCTGTGCCAGGGAGCCTGCAATCTGTGCGTGAACAGGGAGGACCACAGGGGCAACTTGCCAGCACATTGCCCAGAGGCATCCTGGCAGCAGAGTAGGCAGGAAGGACATGGCTCTGGACACACTCCAGGTCCTCCTGAACCATGTCTAGCCCTTGCATCTGGCCTCATGGTACGAGGTGCACCAAAGCAACCATACAACAGCTGTTCCCTTTGTTCTTTCATTTGTTAATTTTTCCATTTTCCTGTTCCCTCATTCTTTCATTCATTTTCCACTTTCTCGTTCCCTTGTTCTTTTTCTATTCATTCATTTTTCCATTTTCTCGTTCCCTCGTTCTTTTTTCATTCGTTCATTTTTCCATTTTCTCGTTCCCTCGTTCTTTTTGTATTCATTAATTTTTAGTTTTTCTCATTCCTTCATTTTTTCATTCATTCATTTTTCCATTTTCTCATTTCCTCGTACTTTTTTCCTTCGTTCATTTTTCCATTCTCTCATTCCCTGATTTTTTCTATTTGTTTGTTTTTCCATTTCCTCATTCCCTCGATCTTTTTCTATTCGTTCATTTTTCCATTTTCTCATTCCCTCGTTCTTTTTTCATTCATTTTTCAGTTTTCTCGTTCCCTCGTTCTTTTTTCATTCCTTCATTATTCCATTTTCTTATTCTCTTGTTTTTTTTCCTATTAGTTCATTTTTCCATTTTCTCATTCCCGCATTCTTTTTCTATTCATTCTTTTTCAAATTTTCTCATTCCCTCCTTCTGTTTTCATTCATTCATTTTTCCATTTTCTTGTTCCCTCATTCTTTCATTAGTTCATTTTTCCATTTTCTTGTTCCCTAGTTCATTTTTCATTCGTTCATTTTCCCATATTCTCATTCCCTCATTCTTTTTCTATTAGTTCATTTTCCCATTTTTTCATTCCCTCGTTCTTTTTCTATTCGTTCATTATTCCATTTTCTTGTTCTCTCGTTCTTTTTCTATTCATTCATTTTTCTATGTTCTTGTTCCTTTGTTCTTTTTCATTGGTTCATTTTCCCATTTTCTCGTTCCCTCATTCTTTTTTCATTCGTTTTTCTGTTTTCTCATTCCTTCATTCTTTCTCCATTCATTTTTCCATTTTCTCTTCCCTCTTTTTTTCTATTCATTCATTATTCTATTTTTTTATTCCCTTGTTCTTTTTCATTCGCTCATTATTCTATATTCTCGTTTCCTCATTCTTTCCTTTTCATTCATTTTTCAATTTTCTCGTTCCATCGTTATTTTTCTATTTGTTCATTATTCCATATTCTCTTTCCCTCCTTCTGTTTGTATTCGTGCATTTTCTCATTTTCTCGTTCCCTCATTCTTTTTCTATTCGTTCATTTTTCCATTTTCTCATTTCCTTGTTCTTTTTAATTTGTTCATTTTTCCATTTTCTCATTCCTTCATTCTTTTTTTATTCATTCATTTTTCCATTCTCTCATTTCCTTGTTCTTTTTCTATTCGTTCATTTTCCCATTTTCTTGTTCCCTCGTTCTTTTTTCATTCCTTCATTATTCCATTTTGTCATTCCCTCATTCTTTTTCTGTTCATCGATTATCCCATTTTCTCATTCCCTTGTTCTTTTTCATTCGTTCATTTTTCCATTTTCTTTCTCTCTTTTTTGTAATAATTCATTTTTCCATTTTCCCATTCCCTCTTTTTTTTCATTCATTTATTTTCCCATTTTCTCATTCCCTCTTTTTTTCATTCATTCATTTTCCCATTTTCTCATTCCCACGTTCTTTTTTCATTCGTTCATTTTTTGCATTTTCTCGCTCCCTCATTCTTTCTCTATTCATTCATTTTTCCATTTTCTCGTTCCCTCATTCCTTTTCTATTTGTTCATCTTCCCATTTTCTCGTTCCCTTTTTCTCTCTCCATTCATTTTTCCATTTTGTCATTCCCGTGTTCTTTTTCTATTCGTTCATTTTTCCATTTTCTCGTTCCTTCGTTGTTTTTGTATTAGTTCATTTTTCCATTTTCTTGTTAATTTTGTGGTTTGACATCTCGGCCTTTGAGAATGCAGTAAAGAGACTTACAGTGGCTTCCTGCCACCTCCAACATACTAATGCTATCTGAGGTGCAGAGGATCTGTGTTTTGGGAGCAGTGGTAGTCTTTCATGCAGTTCTTTTCTATAAGTTAGCTGATTGCAGAAAGCTGAAGGTGTTTTAATATTCACAATTTGGTCTCTAATCCCTGAAATACATACCTGGACACCAGGCCCATACTAAAAGCTTTCTAAAAAGTGAACAGCGTCTTGNCTTATTCTCTTGTTTTTTTTCCTATTAGTTCATTTTTCCATTTTCTTGTTAATTTTGTGGTTTGACATCTCGGCCTTTGAGAATGCAGTAAAGAGACTTACAGTGGCTTCCTGCCACCTCTAACATACTAATGGTATCTGAGGTGCAGAGGATCTGTGTTTTGGGAGCAGTGGTAGTCTTTCATGCAGTTCTTTTCTATAAGTTAGCTGATTGCGGAAAGCTGAAGGTGTTTTAATATTCACAATTTGGTCTCTAATCCCTGAAATACATACCTGGACACCAGGCCCATACTAAAAGCTTTCTAAAAAGTGAACAGCGTCTTGATTTCAATAAGACATGGCATAACGATGGTAAGTCTTTCTGTCTCCTCACCACTTTCCCCCTGAGACGACCAAAGGATTGCCTGCTCTTCATAAGAAGCTTCCTTGGTCAGCTCCTCTGAAGGCTGCACATCAAATGTATTATTGATAACGGGACTTGGAAGCTGTGTGCACACCTTACAGACTCCCAGATGCTGTCTGGAGCACTGCAGAAGAATTACTGCAGCTGGACAAGGATTATCCATTTCTCTCTAAAGCCTCTGAGATAGAAATCAGTATGAATCTCCTGCACAACCTTTTCTCTTACACCACTAATTCATTATAATCATGAAATAGAGGAAAAGAAAATAGGACCTCAGGGATTTTGAACAAGCCTGTTAAGTGAGGAGGCACCAAGAAAGATAATGTCCAACTTTCTAGGCATGTGCAAAGTGAGACGAGGAGAAAGATTTAGCTGAATTGGGGTGTTCCCTCAAGCACAGTGGCTGTGTTGGGCTATTGCTTCCCCCAGCAGGAATCTTTCTGAAGCAAGCGGGGGTTGAGAAGGGTAGTTCTTGGTATTCCTGCTCAATGTTTGAAGCCTCTGCACTCACACCAGACATGTCTTTTAAAGTGACTTCTTTCCTGCTCCTGGTGGGTTGAGAAATCCCATATTGCTCTAAATTGATGCATGTTCAATGCAAAAAGGTTCTTGCCCCAATTTTTCCTGAGGCTGGATAACTGCTGGTGGTGGAGCTGAGGCAGCTGATGGGTTTTGAGTATTGGACTGTAGTAGGTGCGAAGGAGAATCATCACCCTCTGCAGTAGATGGATGCCAACTATTTCCTACAGCCCCCTCTTTTCTGTACTTCGCTTGTTCCCATGCCACGTAGGTGTCTGCACAGAGGCCCTTGCCTCCCAATAGGGCAGAACAGACTCTGACTGGGGGAAGGACCTTTGCCAGGGATTCAGCCACCTCAGGAGAACAGTGCTGTGCAAGTGTTCAACCAGACAGCTGCAGTTGGATTCTGTAATGTTGGTTGTTGCCTTCTTAGTTCTTAGAGGAAAAAGCCTCACAGCTGTTACACTCACTTGTCCAAACTAGCTTCCATCTTCTTGCACCTGTTACTGCTGCTCTGGATGTTTTGGCTGGACCAAAGCACTTCCTTTTCCTCCTAGAGTCTCCTGATGTGCTGCAGGAGCTGTAGCTAAAGAGCACTGGCGGTGCTGTCTTTAGAGATACCCTGTGGTTTTTTACATCCTCCTTGTCCGTCTGTGTAAGAGGCTTATCAGGATCTTGTCCACAGGGGATATCTGTGAATATCCTGTAGACACCTGGTATGATAGGAAGGCATCTAAAAATTCCACTGCCATCCAGTGCTTCTCAACTTCTGGACCTGTCTGGAACTGACATGTTGTCTTTCTGCCTTAGCATGGAAAAAACTTGGAGACTTTGTGTAAGGACTTCACTTCTTCCTTCCTCAAGTTCCTCAAGCGCAGTGCAATGCTCTGCTCTAGCAAGTAATGTGGAGGCATTTAACTAAAAGGCAGACATGGTGTCTCCAGATGGAGAAAGTGGACAATCACTGTGGGAGGAATATCTATGCACTTTTGTTTAGGGGGAAAAACTATAAAGCATCTCTAAGAGCAGACCATATCTTGGCCAACCCTGTTATGATATTCGTAGTCCTGTTGCACTAGAGATTGTGTCTGGTTTAAACCTTAACACTTAGTAGATAATTTATATTTACTGCTTATAGCAGAGTTTCACCATGGTTGCCAGATTATCGCAGCATCACCATGGTGAGCAGGAGGGGAACAGGGCAAAGGGAAGGACTCTAGAAGTTCTTGAGGTGAAATCAGAAGCATGGTAGTCTGGTCATAACTGCGTGTGTTGGACTGGGAGGAGGAGTGAGAGCTCATGCTGAACACAGCTTTGGGTGGGAGGCTGTGTCAGGGAGGTGCTGTGTCACTTCAGTGTCTAATGGGAGCATCACACAAATACTGTCAACATCATACGAGACCAGGCCTGTGTCTATCATGTATCTGGAAGAGAACCATTAAATTGCAGTTCTTTTGCCAAAAGCTACATCCCATGGTTGGCCTTTAGGGATGTGCGGGCTTGAGAGTATGTGGGTCATCTGGATCATTGTCAGTGTGATGAACTAACTTAGCTCTAAGCTTAACTTAGAGGCCAATGGGGTGGGCTCAGAAAAAAACCTGTTATAACTCACCTGTGAGTTCCTCCTGGGCTCTACCACGCTCTCAGATAATTTTACACTCATACATTCATCACATAGTTAAGGAAACCGAGCATAGAGGTACCCCTCTATGTGACATGCTCAACGTCCTGTGTGGAGACTGGATTAGGCCTTCTGTTCTTCCTGATCCTAATACTTCGCCTTAATCATAAGCCTTCTTTTGTATCACTGTGATTATTCAGGGAACTGATGCATCAGCAGCAGCACAACTTGTTTGTGTTGTATCTTGTGTCTGAGCAAATCAGTTTGCTTTCAAAGCTGTGCACTGGTATTCTGGGCTTGCTTTTCCCTCTCTGTCTTCCCATTGCACTTCTTTTCTGGCTCCTCAGCATTTATGTCCCTAGCAATCATCAGTGAGGATAATGGGAGCAGGCAAAAGAACCACAGGAGAGTTGTACTTTGCCAGCCATCTTTCCTTGCACATCTTAATACCATACGTCAAGTGCAGTTGCTCAGGGCTCCACAGATATCTCTTTTTCAGCCACCCAAGGAGCTGGGGCCTTTTACAGTGTTGGCTTCACAAGATGGCAAGTGGAGGATTGGAAACAGTTCCTGAGAAGCTCAAGATTGCAGCAGTGCACTAAAAAGAAATACTTCTAATTCTAATGCTGATGCCCTCAGGAGCTGAACAGACAGGTCTTGCAAGAAAACCATTTGCATTAACAAAATCACGTGTGGATTTTCAGACAGTTCAAAACCCTACTTTCAGAGGTATTAAATGCCCAATACATCCCCTTGCTCTCACTGGGATGAACATAATGGTGGCCCTTGTGGGTTCTTTTAACTAGGTGTCCACCTCCATTAAGTGGCACTCATAGTGACAGCTGGGACAAACCAGTAACAGAGACAGTAGCTTAGTGAGCTGTCTGACCACTGAGAAGACATCTCCTTAGACTGTGCAGAAATACTTGTTTATTCACAGTTAGGTTGGGTAGCAGAAACCATCCAGGTGGATTGCTGGGCAGGCTGTCCTGCATTCACAGTGCTTTAACAGTGCTTTACAGTCCTGGTATGGTGCCATGCACTGAGCCTTCCTCTTTCCAGGGCATCTCATGCCATCCAGGCAGGACCAGAGACTTAATGAGAACTGTGGGTCAAACTCTGAGCCGATGGTTTCGCTTGGGGGCAGACTGGGTGGGACTCAACAGAACATGTTCTTCCATAGGGTTTTTTTAGTGGTGAAAGCATGGCTGTAAAGCATCACATATCAAAGCAATCAATGGTGGAAGGACCAGTACAATTTTTGTGGTATTTCAGGATATATTTTAGTTTCTGCTGTCACTGCCACTGGGTATATCTACAGCAAACCAATCAGTGCTCATGCAAATAGAAAACTAAGATGAGTGTATTTATCTCAGCATATCTGAGTCTGTTCTGCTCAGTCTTTTGGGTGATGTCCAGTGAATGGAGGTGTGCTCATACCCTACATATATAGAAAAGCAGTTCCTTTCCGAGGCATCAGAATATGGATTTTCACTGAATGTTCTTTGTTAATAGTGGTTTATGATTTTGGTGAATAAAGGAATAATTATTAGAAATAATGACTGTTTTGGAAACTGGAAATCATTGTATCTTTCTGTGATGTAATAACAAGACCAGCTTATCTACCAGAAAGCTCAAAATCATTTCCAGAAAAAGGAGGGAATTGCCTACTTTTTTACACAAGAAAGGATAGATGTAGAGAAAGGAAAGGTGCCTGTTGGCCACACTTACCTGGCAAAAGCAGTCAAAGCAGCCAAACTCCCATAGCCTCAGTTTGTTGCATGACACTGACTATTTCATGTTGTATTTAAAATTTTTCTGCAACCCCATGGAAGTGTTTGCCACTGGATTCCAAGTGTGAGTATCTCAAGCTTTTTACTCTACAACAACCTCTGTTTTTGTAAGGAGCTCTGAGAGACTATTTATTAGAGATTTAATGAAGTATTTTGATTACAGCTTCTTGTGTCTCCAGAAGTTTCTTGCCAAGAAGTTCTTTGCAGAAGTTTGTTATTCAGATTTGGAGAAATGGAAAGAAATCAATTTCCTCCTTCAAAGCTACATTTTTTCACCTACTCTATTTGCTTATCACTCTCTGCCTTGCCAGGATTATTCTAATCAGATTTCATGTATAAAAATAATAACATAAAAATAATTATTCTCTTTTAAGACTTTGTGAGGCTTAAGTAAATTAAGATATTGATCAAATTCTGCTCACTGTTGAAGCTGTGAACACAATGGAGGGTACCTGTTGTGGCTGGGGAAAGGATTGTGTCTGATGTGTGTCTTTTATCTTCAGAGAGAAGCCAGAAGGAAGGATTGAAACAAGGCTCCTCCCTAGGGGTTATTTGGTTAAACTCGTGTTTCAGGGTAGCAGCTGGGATGTGGACCTGCAAGGAATGTGGCCACAATCCAAACCAGTGGGGACAAATGGCAAAGAAGAGATGCTTGTGTGGCTGCAGGTTGTGCTGCAGGAAGCTGCTCTAGCAACCAGAGCTGCCCGGCTGGTGCTTTGCCACCACCTCTTTCACTGAGCTGTTTCAAAGGGGAACCAAGTGTCCGAATTGCTCGAGTGGTTTTGCAAATCTGTCCTTAGCCTAATGCACCAAAATAACAGCCTGTAGCAAGGCCAGTACAGCTTCTCTGCATACAGCTTATTTCTGATTTGGCTGCTGTTTGGGGACCTTATTTGCTGTACATGTCGAGACTGATAGCACTTTTATGGGTGCTGTGACCTTGAGCATCTTTTCATTCTTCCTCACTAAGCTCCTTATGAGCTCCTAAATAGTCATCAGGGATTTGCTATGAGCTAAAATGAAAGTATCTTTCTGTAAATACTGACACAATGAAGTACATTCACCTCTCAGCATGAGGTCTGGGCTTGTGGGCAAGGTGGAGAAAGGCCACTCTGATACCAATTCTAGCTCATACATACCAATTGTATGACAATGTACATGTTTTTATTGAGTTTGACAAGGAATAACTCCATATTCCTTAGAACCATAGGGATCTTTTTCATAGTGGCTAAAAGGTATGGATGTATGTTCATACTTAGCCAGGAGGAAGACAACGCACAGGCTCCTGCCAGCAGTAGTTATTTTGGAAGTCCCAAGCACCTGAAGCTTGGCCTTAGTAATAAAATGTGTCTGCAGTCAACATGTTAAAAGAAAGTTGTGTCCCTCTAGGCAGATAGAAGGGAGTTTTTCATTTAGAGTGCTAGCAGTGCAGTTCGTAGGGTTCAGCTCCCTGCTCTCCCACAAATGCTTAGTTGTCTAAACCTAGACATTCATCTCCCTCTGTAATGTGCCAGCATACCCTGCCTGGCCTCCAGAACACCATGGATCTCCCTTCGGTCCTGTGTCCTACCTGCCAGCCCTGTGCAAGTCATGAATGACCCAGGACATCTTAGATGGCACTGGAAACCTATGTTTAGATAACTAGATCAAGCCTCTAATTTTTCTCCCTCACCTGCTCATCTATATGAGAGAGATAAGATTCCTTTCCTGCTCCCAAGGAGACAGTGTGGAGATAAGCGTGATTGACAGGCACTCAGATGCTGTGTTAAGGGCACTGTGTAAGAGCTTGGATAAATAAGAGAGTGACTACATGACAGCATGAGGGTTTTTTGCATTGCTTTTTACCTCAAAAGATTTTCTCCTTCACATGCCCTTTTCCTATCAGGTTGTTAGTGCTGTGAAAGAAAGGTAAGCTCACATGAGCCTTTCACACCTGTAGCCTTCGTGGGTTTACATTACTCCAGATTTAGCTGGCTTTCTTGGCTTTCTCTTTGAGTCCAGCCATTCTGCCCCTCTTTGACCTATTTGCTCCACATTACTCAACCAAAGAAATGTGCATATGCCTCAGCAGCATTGCAGGCAGCTTCTGTTTGGGATAGCTCTATTATTCATTAAATAAAAGGCAGAATGGGGCTCTTGGTTTCCAGGTCTTTCAAGCTGGAATGATGCAGGGAAGAAGGGAGATAACTGTTTGACTTCAAAATGGAACAAATTGCCCTGACACAACCTGAGAGAATAAACCCAGAATCTAGCTATCTTATTTTTCAGCTAAATCACTGTTCTGGCACCTAGTTATTTCATTACTAGTGGTGCTGTAAATACATGCAGCTCCCCGTGGTTTCAGTGGGATTTCAAAGTAATACCATCCCTGGCAGTTCTTTCCCCTTTTATTTACAGACTTCAAAAGCTCAGTTTTATGCTCATCATTTAGGACTCTCTCTCCTGACATCCATTTGGAGACTGTCTGAAAGAAATTTCCTATAACCAGGAGATCTTTTCAAAGTTTCCTCTAAGGGAATGAAATACTGGATATCTCTGGGACATAAGAGACCAAACTAGCATAGGTGCTTTAGACAGTCAAGCTATAGACCCCATTGAAATCTAGGTAGGGTGTGAGGTCATCTCCTTTCTCGGGTCTTCCCTGAAAAAGATTAAACCATAATTCTCTACAGCAGAGGACTCCCATGTGCAATGGGAGTGGTGGGTGTATCGAGGTCAGTAAAGGGAAACTGTGAAGACCTCTGTGCTCTGCAACAAAAGCTTTAGCCAACAACTCTCAGAGAACCACATACATTTTTCCAAAGACCCTGTGAGAGTTTCCTATAGTATGCACTTTTTAGGTCATTATGTCCTTTTATTTATCTTCACTTTCACAGTATCCCCTTGCTTTGTACCCATAGTCATCAATCATATGTTCAAATACTTGGGTATGTTCTGCTCTCAGTAATGTCACTTCAAATTGTAAAATTCTTTATGGTTAACAGTTTCACAGTTTCTGTGAACAGTGATGTAATTATCAACAAAGTACTTTCCCTCCTGCAACTCTTAAATCTCAAGTCATTGAAACCTCCGTAAAATGAGCAAAAGCTAACAGAGGCATTCTGAATGTATTTGCAATTTGGTGTCCTTGCATAGATTCTCTGTTCACTGTTATTCTTTGGGATTTTTACTGAAAACACGCTTAAGAGAAAGCTGCAGTAGTCATTGCTGTACTTCCTCCCATACCTTGCTAGCACTGGGAGCCAGGAGCCATTCATATCCACCTAATTCAAGCTGGTTATCTCTGGGCTTTATGAAGTAACTAAATCATAAAGGACATGAACATATCCTTAATTCAATAGGATTTGTATCCTGTATCTGCAATTAGTGCTCTGGTCAAGTACTTGGCTGAACTGAGGAACTGTTTTTCTCCAGAAGATCCTGGTGGACTAGCTTTTGATCTAGACCTCAGGGCACCTCTTGTGCTCTGCAAAACTTGGCAGCATCCATCTGGTGAAAATATCCCTCCCTGTATCTTTCTAACTCATCTCTCTGTAGGAGCCATCTGTCTGTCTCATTTTCCCAGGGCTAACGGATGGCTGTGCTTAAGAGTTTGACCATCCAGAGTCCTCGAATGATGGAGGCAATGATGCAATGATTACTAGTGCACGGTGAGCTCTGTGCAACCTGGCTACAGCTGCTTCTTTGCTTTCTTTCACCACTCAAATCTGCACTGTAATTTTTAACACTGACATCCCAGTTGCCCCTAATCTTGTGATTGTAATGTAAATATTGACCACTTTTCCTTTGAAAAATATGTGGAGGAAGGAAGGTGGAATACCTCAGAGGAACTACATTGTCATCTATGCAAAGCTAAATCCACATTCAGTAGGACAAAGATGAATTTCCATACTCAGAACAGGTAATTGCATAGCAAGTACACAGCCTGTGTGCTAGGTAGGCAAATTGTAATACTCTGAGGCTGTTGTAACAAAATGTGAGAGGACAAACCAATTTATGTATTTGAAAAAGTGGGCTTACATGTCATTCTTGTTCATTTAGATAAATCGGCTAGTGTATTAACTTAATACATGGCAGAGACAATAGCCTTGACTCCTCAAATATATATATTCAGAGAAAAATAAAGATTTAGAAGCAATTCTTTCAGTAAATAGGGAGATTATCCACAAATCCAATAAAAATCTGCAGTTTTTATTTCCCTTGTTACAGTCTTTTCTGGCCTGAAAGCATCTGAAATGATGTTATTTCCTGATTAGATACCTTTTTCAAATTCCCTACCAGCCATTTTCCTATTTAATTTTTTTTTTTTTTTAGCCTTTTCTGTTTCCTTGGTAATAAAAGTCATTGAATAGTTCTTTAGGGTACGACTGTGGAGTCAGCAGAAAATAACTGTCTAGACTGCAAAACAGAACTTATTTAACCTGGTCTTTAGATTACGGTGAATAAATGAGGAGGAGAAATGTGTTCCTGGATGTTTTCAACCTTCAGCGATTCAATAACCGTGCCCTTTTCAACCTCAACTAACTGAAGTATACACTCATAATGAAGTTCTGCCTTTCAATTATTTTCATGTTTGGGGTTTTTTTTTTAGATCACCTTCATTGCCCAGACAAACAGCATCTCAGTAGCTTTGTCAGTCTGTCCTTTTTCTGCTAAGGACATCCCATCACCTTTAGTGTTGGAATACCTTCAGATTTTTTTGAGAAAGCAGTCACAAAATGGAAAGTGTGATTGAACCACACAGTTCTGTGGAAAGCAAGCCGTGGAGCCTCTGCCAAACTTGGCTGAATCATTTTTACCTGGAGCAGTATTTTAATGAAGGAACTGGGTCAGGAATGGAGGGTTTTCATCCATTCTTTAAGAAGGATGGTGTATGTTGAGTGACTGCTTGTACTCTCACAGCAGTTTGGAAGGTACCTGGAAAGTTTCATGTGATGTGACAGAGCAGAGCAAATAGGAAACTAATTAGATGTAAGAACACAGTGGAGCAAAGCAAGTCCTAGAGACACTGAAATGTCATACAGGTTGGTGTGCAGAGAAGAGAAAGAGAAGGATATAAGTTCAATCACTGAGATCAGTCCTTGGAAGCACAGCCCTGCTGAGGAGTTTCAGAGGAGGGTAAGGCTCATACTCTGAGCATCTCTGACATTTTCCAGGAGAATATTAGCAAGTTTAAAACAGAGAAAAAAGTATTCTCTGCATGATACATGGTGTTTAAAGATTCCACAGATTGATGGAGATTCGGGACTATAGGCAGTGTTCCTACAGTTTTCACCAGTATTGCCGGTACTGATCCCTACCATCAACAAAAGACTTTGGAATGTTCAGCCGAAGTGGCTTCCTGGCTCTGGAAGCTAAGGACCACAGAGTAGAATAAATCTATATAGTGTCTTCAGATGTCTTTTAAAGTGCAAATGCAAATATGTTGCCAAGATTAGACCCAGTGAAAGAAGTGCAGCAGCAGAACAACTGGCTACAATAAGCTGGTGCATAAATATTCCAGCAGAAAGGTTCACAGCCATCTGCAAAGACCACTAAAACTTACCAGGGAAGCCAGAAATCAAAAAGAGACGTAATAATCAGTCTTCAGTGTCTCAGAAGCATACGGGCCTCTTCCTGCATTATGCTACATGAAGGCCTTTTGTATTGCGGCACCAGCCTTTAGGTGATAAATAAAAGAGGGAGGCATAGCAGTTTTAGTAAAGCCTTCAGATATAGACTGGAGCTATTAACTTGCTGAAATTCCTGGTTGTTTTTGTGGAGCAATCTGGTTACCATTAAAAAAAATATTCTCCTGCCCAAAAATATTTTGCAAGCTTGCATTTGTGTTGATAGCTTCTAAGGGGTAGAAAGAAAGTGGCAGGAAGGACACTTTGACAGGAGTGCTAGAGAGGAGTTGGGTATGAGAAAGCAGGTGGTGGAAGAGATTGGTTATGTCATGCAATACATATCACCTCCAGATTCCTCTCTGTCCAACTCAATACCACCCTAATAAATCTCCACTTCTTGGCTGGTGTCTGCATTCAGGACATGTTATCAGTCACTGGTGACAAGTACTATTAGTCATTATTGCCAGTACAGAAATTCACTCTGAACAGACTGGCTGGGATGGAGAAAAAACAGTGACTCTGTGCTAAGAAATGGTTGCTGTCAGTGATGTGTGGTCTAGGAGTTGGTGTAGCTGACTGTTGCCCAACGCTATCTTCATGCAGCATTTCCATTTCGGACAATACTCCCTGTTTTAAGGAATAACATATGTGTATGTGTGTTACTTCCCTGGGTGTGCACCAGCCCTCCTCCCAGACATTCCAGAAGCTCAGAGATTATCCTGCAATCATTGCTAATAAAAATGTTGCCACCTAATTTGCACTCTCATTTCAGAATGAGATAAATTTCCCAACGATCCACCTTTAAAGGGAGCTCATTTGTTGCTGTTACTCAGCGGGAATGTAGGGAGATTGTCTTGTTCCATTTGGAAACAGCAGTGTTAATTAAAAGGTCTCCAGAAACCATCTGTGAGTTTTTATTACAATTTGAGATTTGTTCCCACTGATTCCCATAGTGGGGGGAAAGCAGGAGTTACACGCCAATGGCTTGAAATTGCTTCCACATTTGTGTATTGGTCATTCTGGACACATCCACAGCAAAAGTTACTAAGGTCAGTAGTGCTGTCTCGCTGTTTTTCCTCTATGACAGTTTCCCCCAGTCACCTAAGTTCTCTCTGTAAGGGTGTTGCCTCGCATTATACATCTCACATTTTTGCAACTGTTTTTTCAGCAAAATTCCACCAGACATTCTGTCGTGGGTTGTTCCAAGCCACAATCCAACAGGACAGAAGGTGCCTGAGTTAGCTTCAGTAGTGAAATTATACAGCAGAAGGCATTATTAAAAGTGGATCTTTTGTCCAATAAATCCTCCTTTATGACTCAGAGATTGGAAGGAATTCAGAGAAGGGCAACAGAAACAGTTTCAGGGCTAACGGATGGGTTACAGAGTATGCGTTAAGAGAGGAAAAGGTATTGGGGTTTGTTAAAGTAGAAAATTGAGCATGTAATGTGTTGTACAGGCTAAGAATGGAGATGTTTTCAAGAAACCAGCAATGAAAATAGAACATTGCAAGTTACATAGGAAGTTGCAACCTGGCAATGGAAGTGCACTGGTTCAGTAATTTTTAGCTGCAGAATGGAGGTTTACAGGTATGCAGTGAACACAGAAACAGGTATGTGATTGAAATCCCTGTCCTAGCGCTGCTGGGAATGTGTCCCTTTGACCTGGCCCATAACCAGGGTGGGAAGGACAGGGGTCACTAGTACCCTCTCTTTTGATACCCTTGTAAAAGGGATGTTTTTGTTGTAACAAGAAAAATCCAACTCATTTGCAAAGGATAACAAGTAATTTGGGAGCTGAAGAAAGCTTTTATTTTCCAATGAATGTGTGCAAATTAACTGTCTGTCTCACAAATGAACTATTAGTAAAGTATATAAGTAAAATGCCCTGAAGCTGCCACTTTGCTTCTTCTCTGGAAAAAGAAGTTGGAATAGGCTGTAAAGTCCAGTCACAGAACTGAGGAGAGCCTTCAGCAATCCCGCAAGAAGGATGCTGGCAGCATTTCCATCCTAGCTCTGGTCTCTGATCTCTTGGCAGCTTTTCTTTCAGCAATGACAGTCTTCTTTTAACCCACCTTTTATACCTGTTGGGTTTTCCTGGAAGCACCTTCTCTGGTTTGTGCTGCATATATTCTAGGCTGCTAATTTTGGATTAATTGTGCATGTCTAATATAGGTGCATCTGATTTTAAAAATTATTAGTTAAAGAAGTTTCTAGACTTCTGGCTTTTAGGTGATGCTGAGGTTTTCCCAGCTCATAAGGGGAACAGCATGTGCCATCATCCTGACTTTTGACTCTTGAGCTCTATCATGGAGAGAAGAATGTGATTTTTTTCTTTTTCGCTCTATTTGTGGCTGCTTTGGTGCAGGCTCTGTGCCCTCCGTTTATGCCTTTCTATTAGGATTTTTAACTCTTCCCAGTTGCTGCCTGCTACTTGCCTCGTGTGCCACTTCTTTTTTGTGAAAGCATTGTGGTGTTTGAGGCACTGGAGACTTCTCTGTGAATGCCCCCTGCTCCCTTTTGGGAGACAGAGCTTCTCTGTTTAGTGCACATGAGAACCTGAAAAAGGCAGCAGAGATGTGCACAAGGATTTGTCCCATCCTGTCAGCAGCCCATCAGAACAGATGTGAGCAGTGTTTTTCAGTCTGATGCCTCAGCACCTCCTTTCTTCGTCTCCCTGGGAAGGCAGAAAGGACAACCCCAGCTCTATTTTAACCAGGGGGAAGTGAGAATTACTCACCACAGCTCTGCACAGTCTGAATTTGTGTCGGCGTGATTGAGGTGGGCTGCTCATATGCTGGGGGAGAAGGGAAATCTGGATTGATTTGCTTCCAGCATTGGGTACCTTGGAGCAACTGTCCTTGCCCTGAGCCTCAGAGCAGATTTCCATCAGCAGCAGGAGCAGGCAGGGGTTTCTGTGACAGAGTGGGTACCTCTTCCTCTGCTCCAGGAAGGACTGTTTCATTCTCAGCTTTAGCAGCCAAAGGTACCAGTGATACTTGTGCATACAGAACTTTGCTAGCGCATAACAGCTTGCACAATTTAATTATTTTAATTGGAATTAACTGGAAAAATAATTCCCTCTTTCAGCAGGAATAAGCAGGGTACAGGCTGTCAGAATTTTTTCAAATGAGCTCTGCTGAAGGTAGAGGTGCAGAGATACATAGTCAGGCTGCTTTAATGAGATTTGGCTGTAATTTTGTTATGAAATTATTCTAGGTTTAACTCAATCACAAAAAAAATGTGTTTCATTGTATTAAGGCATATTTGAGACACAAAAATCTCATTCATATTATTGGTGAGATAAAAACTATCAGAAATTATGTCATTTTGAAAGATTTTCATTTTCCAAATAGATGTTGGTGAACAAGTACTCCTCCTAATGCTGGGCCCAGATATACCAGGCTGTGATAATTCAAGAATTTCTTTCCCAAATAGTTATTAAACTGAGAAAAAGCCATGCAGATTTGCAAAATACTGAGGCTGTAATAGAAGTTTTAGACATAGAAATCAACCTTCAGCTGAGACACTATGCGTTGTTTCAATTTAAATTAAATGGAAGGCTAAACATTCAACTGTAACTAAGATTTATTATTTCATGAAAGTGAAGGAAACTAGTTATAGAGGCAAACTAGGCAGTAGAGCTCTCGACTTGAATGCAAAAGTGGCTTGGATTTTTTTTCTTCTCTGTGAGAGAGGTTAAAAACAGTAGAGTTAATACACCAGACACAGGAAAAAATCTGGTAGGGAGGGATATTTAGTCTAAGAGCCTTTAAAAAACAAAGCAAACAAACAAAAACCAACACAAACCAAAAATAATAATAAAAATTAAAAATAAACAAACCAAACACAAAACAACCCAGAAAAGAAAAACACAAAGCTAAAAAAAGAGATATTTGGAGGCAAGAAGTCCACAAAAATACAAAATGTGATTCAGCAAGGAATAGTACTGTCTTCTGGTCAGAATCACAAAATTAACAAGATTGGAAAAGACCTTTGAGATCATCAAGTCCTATGACCTAACACCATCCCACCAGCATAGTGGAGACATGCAGAGAAACATATATGAAGAAGAGTGAGTTGAAAAAAAAAAAAAGAGAGAGAGAGAAAAGAACAACAAAAAAAAGGAAAACCAATAGTAGAATGCCATTTAGCCATTAATATGTGAACAGAAGGAATAGTGCTTTTCATCAGCAGGGGAGGGTGTTGCCAGCGAGGATGGAGAAAGTGAATGTTTAGGAAACAGAATGAAGCAACTGCATCTACATAGGAAATGGTGCCCCAGACTGCCGAAGGATCTGACATACCAAATTGTGAGTCTGTTGACATACAGACATCTGTTCATTTTATGAAGGCTATGTGGAAAAATACTTCATACTGGGGAGAGTGGGAATTTTATTTAAAAATGAGCAAAATAAGCATTATGGGCATGTGCAGGCTCATCTGCTTGACATCCGAAAAAGGAGGAATCATTTCAAACATTGGAAATAATGAGATAAAAAGTAAACCTGGGTTTAATGAAGATAGATTCTGCAGTTTATTCTGTTACTGGTCTTTGTAACTGACTTTCTAGACAGGGGCTATGCAGCAAATCTGATTTGTCTGGATTTCAGTGAACATTTGCTGTCATGTCACACATGTTACTGGTGCAGTTGGGAAGGGCAGGATTAGCAGGAGGACTGCAAAGGGAGGGAGGATCCCTGCAATGGAGGTGACAACAGGTTGTGCTGAAGGCCAAGCCTGTCCTGGCTGCAAAGCTGCTGAAGTTTGACTGAGGGAAGCACGTGGCAAGCTGGGTGTTAGGTGAGCTGTCACTGCAATGGGTAGCTGGAGCATTGTGGAGGAGGCAAAGCAGTAATTCTGAGGCATTGAAGTTAGTGAAGCATCAGTTACACATAAGTTGTATTAAGTAAAGATTAGAAATTTGGCCTAATAATATGAATTTGCACTCTAGGTTTCCTGTAAAACTGTGTACCACTAGTGAAATGCAACTGAGAAAATGTCAAATAACCGCACAAGTTCTAATAGGCACAGATTAGCCATAGAGAGCTGAGGGCATACCGAAATCTAAAGAAATCATCACTGACACACTGTTTAACTTGTATCTGCATTTCTGATTAATTGTATTAAAAAAGGTTGAGCTGAGCAAGTTTAGAGAAGGTCTTTTCATATGATCTGCTTTCAAGTGATTTGTTTAGTCCCCAGGAAAGTGGAAGATGAAAATGCATTATGATTACTGTATAAATTAACACCAGGGGGTAAATACCAGGATTGTTTATGCTGAAGGCCAAAGCTGGCACAAGAACAAATGGTCACTGCCTGGCAGTGAATCCAAACCCATAACTCATTTAAAAGTGAAACTCGATGGTCTTGTGAAAGAGATGATGAGACATTGCCAAGAACAGGTCAGTGTGAACCAGGAGGGTACTTTCTCTCTAGTAATTTTCCTCTACCTTGGAACAACCATTTTTTATAGCTAGAAGTCCAGTTATGCTGAGATTGTTTTTTTAAATGGAAGTAATTTATAAATGACATTGAGAAGCAAATTATAAATGGCAAAAGCCCTGTAAGTATTCCCTTGGAAAATTGCAGAAATGTTTATAAATGCACATCTGTAGGATGCTGCCTGTGAATTGGAGCAGGCAAAAGCAAGGAAATTATAACCCATGGATTTTGGTGCTACCAAAGGCCAATACAATGTAAGCCGCTGTAAATTGTAGTTGTTTTCCTGTTGTTAAACACGCGTATCACTGAGAGGCTTTTCCCAGCCATGCCCCAGCTGTCCCTGGTGTGCGGGACACACCTGAATGCCCAGCGAGTGCCCTTTGTGCCCATGGCACAACCTTTGCCAAGAGTGGTGACCAGCAGGCTTGGTCCATCAGCAGTGTCTACAGCTGTGGGAAAGGACTTGTAAATTCTTCCACAGTCTGCTGTGTGAGAGAGCTTTCTTGTTAGGTGAGGGCAGAGTGGAGTTCTGTGGCTGCTGGGCTTGCTCTCTGGTACCTGAACCCAACCCATTTGTTAGAGCTCCTCAGCAAGAAACCTGTGGTACCTCATACATGTACCAGACCTTTTATTTTTATAGCATTAGGGACTTACAGGAGGAGACATTCTTGGCTGAGAGTTGTGCTGGCAATTCCACCTGAACACTGTTTTAGAAAACTCTAATTTTTCCCATTGCTCAGTGAAGTTAATCACCTGCTCATCTCTTCACATCTTCCATGTGAAGAGATCTTCTTCCATCTAGGTCTTCCTGTCTCACACCTATTGTTAGTCATGCCTAGACTCCCTCCCCACTTACTAATACTCATTCCCCCTCCTTCTCCGTTCCTTTGATTCAAGTAGATAAATGAATAGGCACAAGGACATCAGCATCTTTCTGAATAATCATCTGCCTTGTATGCTCAATGTCGCATGTTTTGCTCATTGTGTCCTGGTTGGTATCCCATATGTTCTTAATAGTCACTGTCTTTGCTGATTTAGGAAGACTGGGAAGAGAGAGGAAAAATATTTCTCACTCTTTGCTGAGAAATGCGGATGTTTATGATGTTTTCATCTCACCTGTGGCTTGGTGATTAATATCCTGTAGGTTGCTGTGCTTATGGACACCTATTTCCTGCTCTACTTAATGTACTTAAGTCATCTTGGTTTGTTTTTCTTCCACTTGCTAATATCTACCTGGTGAGTTAATTGTGTAGGAAAACAGCCAAAGAAGACAAAAATGCAGAAAACATGACATCAAGCTCAGCTGGGAATATTCTTCAGTTCAGTCCTGAGTCTGTTAAGAGGCTGGATGGCAAAGTTTGCAGTGCTAGAGGAAGCTGTTTCTGGTGATGTTCCCTTGGTATGGTCCTGAACTGTGAACAGGAGTGATAGGCTCTCTCCTGAGCTATCCTGTCTTGATTCCAGGAGTGGGCAAGCCTTATGTGGATTCTGGGCTCCCTCACCAGAAGCTTGCATAAGGGCTCAGTGTCATTCTTGAAGGTGGGTAGATATTAATTTGAAAAATCTGTCCTTCTCTTCTTCGATATCTGTTGGCATTCTGTGAATTGATGGGAATTCACGCTGCATTCCTTGTTTTACCTGACATGGAAAAGGATTTACAAGACTAGATTAAAACCAAAATGCTGGAGGAGAAGCATGTGAGAGTGTTCCCTCATTGCTGGGTAGCTCATTATTGGGGTAAGACAGATCCTTGCCCACTGAGGGTATCTCCAGGCAGATCATGTACATCAGCAGAAGTTGGGAGGGCTGAAGCTAGTACTTTGGTTGGACACTCTACTTCGTGTAAATAAATACCCAGTGGATCAGGGATTTGACAAAGTCCACAGGACTTCTTGCGGGGTGGTGTAGCCCCCAGGCAGAAGGGTGTATTGAGACTGGTTGTGGTTGGAATGAGGATGGCAGTGTCTTCCCTTCTAACACAGCCCTGCTTGTTATTGGTCTGATCTCCTGTCCTGAGCAGTCTGTACTAATTCTTCCTTCATCTTACCCTCTGAAATTGGATCATCTCAGTAGCTCCTTTTATTGATCCCTGCCCATTCAGTCCCAACTTGCCTACTGCCTTCGTCCTTTTCTCATATTTCCCTTTGTCTCTCTGGTTGCTGGTCCAGCTTTCTCTCATTTATATTCAAATTGGCCATCTCTTCCATTTTGTCAGGATCCAACAGAGAAGATAGATGGAAAGAAATCTCTCTGCTGTCAATTCAGAACAGTCCTGGCACAGCCTATAACCATCCAGAGTTAAAATTGCCAGGAATTTGTTCACTGGAATGCATTCAGTTTGGACAGAATCAGTAGGAAATAACAGCTCTTGAACTATAGCACATCTCCCCTGTACTCATGTGTGAACTGCTCATTTTCACAGATCATCAGCTTAGCTAAAGCTTGAGTGAATATTCTTTACTCTGAAGGATAAGGATGAGGGATGCTTTTGCAAGAAAACTTCACTGGAATTTACATATTTTTCTTTTATTTTTTTTTCCCTGGAAATGTATGAGCTGTCATCGCTGAAAGTTTCCAGGTGAGTTCATCTTGAAATAGTCAAAATTACCAGTTAAATGTTTAAAACTTGGCAAAGTTACAAGCATGTGAAAACAGGGGGTTATCATGGGATTTGTCAGACAACCTTAATAATAGTTTCACCTACAACAGCAAAATCTGGTAATGCAGTGTAATTCTGAGGCATCAGCACTGCACGGATGAACACCATTAGATAAATGGGACCTAAGAGAGTGCAAAATACCAGTAGTACCCTGGCACCGAATGCTGTGCTTCTACTTTTGTATTCGTAAGGCTATGAGCGTAATGACAAAGTGGAAAATAGCTTGTTACTCCCAAGATGCGAGCACAGCAAAACCCGTGCTGTGTGCGGGTGGTTCCCAGCACTGTCACACCTCAGCCTCGTCACCTGTCCCACATTTCCACCTCGCAGGTCAGATTTGAGCAAAATTTGTGGCAGTGCCAAACTGATGGATCACCATCCCATTTTCTAATGTGTCCTCCCTGACAGCATGTGTCGTGCCAACAAATCTAACAGAGAAAGTCCAGGATAGCAACTCCAAGCCATTTATCAATTCCATTTGAGGCTTGCAAGATAGAATTTCTCACTTCTTCCAGTACCAGGAGTACAAGATATCCATCCCCAAGAGTTTTCCTTCTTGCCTACCTC
The DNA here is from genome assembly GCA_013390005.1 of Calyptomena viridis. Lineage (NCBI taxonomy): Eukaryota > Metazoa > Chordata > Aves > Passeriformes > Eurylaimidae > Calyptomena > Calyptomena viridis. The sequence continues at coordinate 328,916 of WEIV01018097.1, forward strand.
TCTCCTCAAGTGTAATGAACAGATTAATCCTGGAACCTGTGTGTCAATTTATCCTATCTTTCCTGAATAGATGGAAGAGAAAGTATGGGAGAAATAGTGTATATGCCTCCTAGTCATGTATGCCATCTCTTACTTGGTTTCTTGACAGTTTATTAAGTTGCCCTTGCTCTCCCCCATTACAGATAACATTGACTTAATATGAGTTTGGTTTCTGTGTTCCAATAGGATGCCTCTAAAAACGTGATAGGAGAAAGGTGAGGATGATTCTAGTAATGAAAAGGGACTTTATGAATTTTCAGCAGCTGGGGAGCTGCCTGGGGCTGTAGGGAAGATGTTTGAGACTTCTGCAATTCCAGCTTCAGCTTATGAGCTGAAATAAGAAAAAGCTGTGGACTGCTCAGTGATGTGTCACAAGATAGTATGAAAATGCTTTGAGCTTTAAGGCATTCTCTAACTGTTAGAGATCAGGATGAGACCAAATATAGAGTATTTCCCAATTTCCAATTACTGACAGAGACCTTGGTCCTGGCCAGCTCCCATATTTTCCAAAATGTTCTGCAAAGAGGAGATTCCATGAGTCATCCTGGTCATGGTGATAGTCAGAGCTGAACCTGCACGAAAGTGTTGGAAGCACTTTGCTATGACATTAGGTTATAACTCTTCTTGCCACAGGGATCCAGCGATACAGTGGGATAGCATTAGTGGGAAATACAGAGCTGTTTCCACTCAGTTTTCTCATTAAATGAGCTGAGTTGTGCAGGGCAATTGAGGGAGTTCAGCCCGGGCTTTCCTTCCGTTGCTCTCTACTTTTGGAACATCGCTACCTAGACAACCAGACAGCTTCTGCATATGTCTGATAGTTCAGGCAGGCAGTTGTCATGGTTATGGGTGCTGCATAAGAACGGAAATAGATGTATAGAAAGACGGTGGTAGAACCTGGCACAGATCCTGTCTTTTCTGTGCATGAGCTGACAGGATGTGGCACGGAGGAACCACCTGTGCCCTGACTCCCTCCCGCTCACTTGGAGTCAGGACTAGCCATGTGTTTGGCCTTCACTGCTGCAGGCGGCAAGAGAAGCTGAGCTGTCTGAAAAAGGCCAAGCCATCTAAGTGAAGATTTTGGGGAGAAAATAGACAAGTGAAGATGTTAATTTGCTAGAAAAAGCTCACATCTTGAGTTTTAGATGGCAGGGTATGAAAAATCTCAGTGTCTGAGAGTGTCAAACTTTCTCTTTCCTTCAGTTATTTCTCTTTTCCCTCTAAAGAGAAATATCAAGACCTAACACTGCCTTTCCTCCTCTCAAACTGATTGCCAAATGCTACTTGTTTTTAGCACTATCTTTTTTAGTAATTCTCATCATCACAGAACAGTTTCTTGGGCTTTTCTGTACAAATGCATCAAAACTGAAAGGCATAGGGAGTTCCACTGAAGACACAGAGAGCTGCTCCTCCATGGATGGTTGCTTCTGGTGGCCAGCTGAGCACAGGGGGAAAGCAGAGTTCTTCCTTGGCTCCTACTGCAAAGGTTCACCAGGCCCCTGGCCAAACCAGCCCAGCCTATGCAGCTGCACCACTTTGTGAATCTCAGTCACAAGCCTCTGAGAACTACTGAGCAGAGTGGTTTGTCTGTGCAGCAGGCAACTAGTTAGATAAGCAGCAGAGAGGTTGCATAAGTGCATCTTCCCTAGGTTTGTAATTGGAGGGCAAGGGAAGTCAGAAGACAGAAAGCAAAGGCATTGGGAGGAGGTGGTGGAGAGCTTTAGTTAGAAGTGATGCTATCCAAGGATAGCACCTTGGTCGAATTCTGCAGCCAGGTCCTCACAGGACCCTGGACACAGAATTTGGTTGAATTCGGGCTGCTTGCATCAGGACCTGCATTATCGTGCCTTACTCTAGTGCTTTTCCTCTGCTCTCTTTCTGCTTCAGAACCTAAAACTACCTAGACATCTACTTGTAGCACCACAGGATGAAGGGTAAAAGCAAAGGGGTTGTTCAGAGTGCTTTTTAACCCGGATATCCCTTTTGAAAGCCTCTTGTAGCAGAGTTTTGAATTGGTTTAGGGACAGAGTCTGAATGTGATAAGGTGTTAGTTAACACAATGGGATAATCAAGTCACTTTGATTTCTCCCCAGGCAAACCTCTCTGCAGTCTATTAAAATGAAATATGATACCACTGCCATATCCCTCAGCTGTAGTCAAGGAGATATTTGTTTTAATTCAGCGCAAGATTGCCCCACAGGCTCCGATTTCTACTATCCACATTGATGTTTGTAATTTATCGCCCTTTTACAATACACAATAAAAGGATGTTGTATTTGCCAGACTGGCTTTTGAGAACTTCATCTCCAAATCAGTCTGTATAGGATACACTGAAATTGTTCTCTCTGTTGTTAATGTTCTGTGTCATACAATATTAACACAGGCTCCATTTGTTTTACAGGCAGCCTTGAGTTTAGGAAGGGACACAAATAGAATGTAACTATTCACAGAATATAGTCATATTGTCCTGGGTGTGATGAAAATAGAGGCACCCTCTTGTCCCAGCTTGTATAACTGTTCAACATGTTTCTGATTAGCTGGCATTTCACCTTCAACTATAAATGACCTGAAAGGGTACGAGGGACCACACTGTAGATGATGTGTTACTCTCATGTTCCATCCAGCAGGGATGCATTTCATTAGAAGGTGTATAATTTATGACGCATGTTGGGACAAAGGATGCTGCAAAAACGCAAAAGCCTACTTGAAACTCCCAGTTTAAGCAGGCCCATGAGAACTGAGACTATTTGAAGGCTACAGGCACTGATGCCATGTGAAGCTGAGCTCAGTGTAAGCCACAGGTCAGAGTAGTGACGCAGGCAGCTACTTCAACTTTTTCATCTGATACATTTTATTGTTGGCAAATCTGAGTTTCATAGAACTAGACTTTTCAAAGCAAGAATGACAAATTGATGAGATGTTATAATTTTTCAATTAAATGAATTGAAACAAAATTTTCATTTTGGCATTGATATGTCATAACATTATGATTTGATTGAAAATCAAATTGATTGAAAATCTGCTGTGACGGATTCCACTTTTATTTCTGATTTCCTGATTTTTTTTAACTGCTTAATACATCAATATCTCATCCTGCTTTGAACCAAGAACATTCTAGACATTCCCAGAAAAAGAAACTTTTCCTAGCAAGGCTGGTGGTTCAGTCCTGCTGTCATTTATGTGATTGTTCAGCCCCCACCACATCTTTGGAACCAAAGTATTATTGTGACTAAATCTTGTGCAGCATTTTATATTTCTTAAGGCTGAAAAGTAAGATGAAAGAAAGGTAAAAGCAAAATTATTGGATGGAAAAAGAGCTGCTAAACTAATTCAGATCAGATTCCTTTGAGACATGGCTGAGGAGTTATGAGTTGGATCTCATTGCACCTCAGTTTGTTTGAGATACTTTTAGTGAAGTGTTTGAAGCATAAAACTCCTTTATCTTTCCTATCCATCTCTTACTCTTGCCTGTCTCAAAGGCTTGGCTTATTAGAAAAATACAATAAAAGACTAATTGCAAAGGATGAGTGTAGTAATTTTTAATTACTTCATTTACATAGAGAGAATTAGTCTAAAATCAATATTAGGCTGCCAGAAAGGATAATTAGCTGAATTCGTTTTTTTCTGGGGTTTCATGTCAAGGAAATGTAAGTTTAAATAATGCGCTATGGAATACTCTTTAGGATTATTTTCCTTTTCCTTCCCTAGCAACTCATCCTCATTCACTTCAAGACTTTTTTTTTCCCATGAAAATTCAAGTATAAAGGGAACTTTAACATTTTCTTCGCACTTGTGGCAAAACGATGGCCAGTTTTATCTGCAGATCCAGTTGTCAGATGGTGTCAGGAAGAGGTGGTGCGTGTGCACTGAGAGTCTAAAGTCAAGGCTGAGATAGAAATACTGAAAAATATGTTGACTTCTGGAGAAACAAGGTTGTCTTCCCTAGATAAGGCTGGTGCCTGGAGAGGCAGATAGACATATCCTGAAGACTGTCCTCAATAAACTGTTGCAGTTAATCTTTCATCACCCTGTGAGCAGTATCTGATGTAAATTTCCAAGCAGAACGCTGCTGAAGTGACCCACAATTAGCTAAAGTTACATATTATTTTAAATTTTCTTTCTTTATTGCAAAAGCTGTTGCAATAGACCTTTCTCTCGTCAACATGGAGTTCCCTGTCTCTCCGGGGTTAAACCAAGTGGCAGAGTGAAGTGCTGTCCAGCAGCAGGACACTTGCCATGTCCTGATATGTGGTGGGCTGGCCATTCCTTTGACATGCAGCAAGTGTCAGCAAGGGTCTACACCACCCCATCAGTCCATCATGCTGAGCCTGATGGGCAGCCAGCTCCCATCCCTGCCTTGATGCAGGATAAACTGTACTTTGAGTCCTGTGTGTCTTTGTACCACGTGTGTAATGACACACGTGCTAATGCCACTGCTTAAGTAACAAGAGATTCCTGTTTTTCATAGATGTCTCAGGAGACATTTTACTGCTCCTGGAAGGGGCTTCTGGCATCCCCATGCTTAGTGCCAGTGATTGGGCCTCTGGGATGTGACATGTTTGCTGCCCACTTTGCCATCTTACCAGTCCCTCTGGGTTCTCTATTGCTTCTCATCTACTGCTAGCCAAGAATCCCAATTCTCCAATAGAACTACTTTCCTATTTAAAATACAAGATTAAAAAAAAGTAATAAAGAGCCTAGAACTCCCACTTGGTCAGATCCAGTGAAAATGGCAGTTACTTTATGTAAAAGATTAAAGTGAATGGAAAAAATGGAAGGGAAAAAAAGGCTTGATGATCTCAAACAGGTAAAAGAAGTTACTCTGGATGATCAGTGATTCAGTTTTCTTCCTGAGGCTTCATCCAGCCACTGAATTTAGAGTCTTCTTGTTTACGAAGATATTTAGAGCACAAGGAATGTATCAAACTGCTACAGACCTTTAGATGAAGAGGTGTGAGGAGCTTATTTTACATTGCATATGGAAAAAAACTTACCCCAAATGGTCTTGGTAAGGACCCACTATCTGTCCTGCTGATATCTCTGCTCTGTGCTGGAACTGACTCCACATGCCCTGGGTGGTGTGAGAGACTCCTGTGGGACTACTGTATCTTTGGCACAGTGCTTCAGATGGGAAGGGCCCTCATGCTTCTCCCTACAATGTTAGCTTCACCTGAATTTTTTGGAGATGGGAATTCACATTTCACTTGGTCATCCTTCAACACCTCTCAGAAGTGAAGCAGATGACTTGCATACATCCAGCTGTCTTCAGTTCATGCACCTGGATTTGAAATACAGAGGTGGGGAGGGACAGAAGTGAAACTCAAGTTTTTGGAGAATGTAAAGACTGTTTAAAGAGTTGCCATTCCATTATAGTTATATTGATCTAGTCTAAACTGAGAGAGTTGTTCTGCAGAGGTTTTGGTATACAGACCTTATATAGACCTCATTTGTAGAATGTGAATGTGGACCAACATGCTGAACCCCCAGATTTCTGCAGCACTTTGGCCCAGCTGTGCTGCACCTGTTTTTGCAGGTCCCTCCTGCAGCCACCAATAAAATTCTATTTGACATGCACAATGTTGAGTTAGATTCAACACCCATTTCAAGAATATTTTTCATTTGTGATACACTCTGGGCTAGTTTTAAATTATCCAAGCTTAAAGTCATAAAGAAAATAAAAAGTTCTTAAACCTGAAGATATTTATTTAGTTGTTTGTCAAGAAGAATAGTTTTTCATCCTGCATTTCTTCTTGATACATACATAATAAAGGTCAGCAATACACAACAGTATCTCTTTTCATGGATGCTCAGGCTGATTCGTCACTGACATGAACATTGTTCTCTTCCCTGCTGAGGGAGGAGATAGCTCACCCTTTGATCTTCAGTGTGACTGCAGATGGAGAAGTCCTCAGAAGTCCATAGTCTCTCTTATTTTTAGCCTTATCTGCATTGAGAAAAGGGTCCTGCAGGTTTTACTCTATCAAGCTCCCTGTTAAGCTTGGTTGAAAGTTGTGATTTCTGTCCCCCTTCTTCTAGAGGTCTTTCTACTCTGGTGGATCTACACACACAGGTGTTGGTGTTCCTTGTCAGGGTGAAACTTGGCATATGTAAAGTCTTCAAGAATGATAACCACAAATCTAAGGAGTGTCAGCTGGTTCTTCTTGTGATCTGACCTGGCCCACAACTCCTGTGGTTATGGAAGCTGTGGATTATCCAGTAACCCCCATATTGGTTTAGCTGGGCCGAAAGGAGTAAGACATCTAGAAAAAGGAGTGTGGCTTGTGTCAGAGTGGGGAATACAGACATAAGGTGCTTCTGTATCACCTTTAATGAGGCATCAAAGTGTCCTAGGAACAAATGGTCAGGAAGGGTATACGCCATGTTCTTCATGTCTGCTTTTGCACAATTACAAATAGCTATGTCATTGACTTTAATTAGATACAGATTCACAGAATATCCACCCTGAGTCTCACAAAATGCTTACATAAAAGATCAAACTTAAAGGACGTAATACAAAATGCTAAAGGTCACAATAACAGTATTAATTTTATGACTACAGAGGATAGAAATGAGACATCATGTTTAAACTTTGCATAAAGAAACAATATTTTTATATAAATGCAAACCAAAGCTCAGAACATTTTGACCGAATATTATTTAGTGGCTCTTGTTCTCTCCCAAACAGGATGTTCCAAACACAGACAGATCCTTTATCTAGAAGATTATATCCATCAGAGAATCCACTTACCTCTTCTGTTCATAAAATATATAATTCCTCATTCATATGCATCATTCATATGCATACTATTACATTGATTTCTCTGTCTGTAGTAGATGAAAATGGTTCTATTCAGGCTATGTTTGAGGGGAGAAACAAGGACAAGCATATGCAACAGAACAGAACTGAGCTCGTATAGTGAGCCATAAACCACACTAATGCACAGAATTTTGTAGCAATACAACTAAACTATGTATATGTGAACCAACATGATACTAATAGTTCAGTTAATTAAACCATTGCGAGCCTCCTGTTGTTCTAATACTTATTAATCCCTAATAGTAAAATAGCTGAACATACCCAGACACTGCAAACAACTTTATGAATTAATTAATTCTCAACCTACCCTCTATAGTTAGAGGGAAATTATCACTTCATCTATTCTAAGTACTGTGTTCTAAGTACTGGTCTTCCACAGTGTCGTTGGACAGCAAACCATTCCTTGTTGGCAACATGTTTATGAATAGAACATGAAAGCATAAGTAAAGCTGCTATGTTTTTTTTACTGGGAAAGCCTTGTAATAGGTACTGCCAGCAACTGTTTGCTAAGTGGAAAAAAAGAATAAGGAAAAGTAACAAAAATACTGTCTCAACTAACAGTGTGTGTTGAGGAAAATCCTTTGGGACTGATGTTCAGTGGTTACTCTCATGCTCAGGACTGGTTTTATCTCCATTTTTCTCTCATCTTCCCAAGCAGTAGGTCAGCTTAGGTCTTTGCTTGGAGCATCTCTGCCCTCCGCAGTCTCCTCTCTGTGTCTCCTCCCTGTATCGGCTCTTCCTGCCTGTAATCAAGCTGCTTTCTAGACTTCAAGGAGTGAAGCAATAAGAGGAGGCTGTGGAAAATCGTTCTGTTCAGCAGAACTCTTGATGTCACACAAGCATGAGAGCTTGGGAACAGTTTGGGGAAAGCTGATGAGATTGGGCTGCCTGCTCTCCACTAAAGCACCCAAACCCGGGGAGGGCATGGAGGCCCAGACCCACACCACAGACCTCCCACTGGAACTCTGTGCAAGGCACAGATACTTTGATTTTGATGAAGCATTTTCAATAGAAGAAGTTTCTTTTAAGCTTTGGGGGTTTTTAGGTAATGCTTATTTATCATTCTTTAGCTCCACCAAACAAGAGTCTGTTTGGTGTGTATCTACTTTGGACAACCCCAAGTCAGACATAAAACCCCCTTTCTTAGGCAGGCAGGACTGGCTTGTAGCTATGGTGGGGATGGGATCAGGAAGGCGAGTGCACAGGCATGAAATGTGCACTACAGGGGTTTGCCACATATGACCTTCCTTCTTGACAGGTTAATCCAGTGTGGCTGTCTCCAACCTAGAGAGCACATCTGGGGACCTGCCCTTGATCTGTCCTCACCAGTTGATTGAAAGACTGGTAAGGGGTGGAGGATCTTCCTTGCAGAGCCCCAGTGTGACTTGTGGGAGGCTAGAGGGGAGTACTTAAGGCATTGGGAAGGAACAAGTTGCCCTGCCAGAATGGGTAGGTGTTGTCCAGGGAAGATTTGAGATTTTCCATGGGTGACAACCAGCCACCTGTGCAGGCTGTGAGTCTGAAGCCCTTCCTATCAGCCTTCAGATGGGAGAGATCACAGACAGTTCATTTGATGTTTGAATCAAATAAGGCTACATTTAATAAAACAGATTCAGGAAGTGTTGCAGGCCCCCTTCTGCTGCTGCTGCCTCTGAGTTTGTTGTCAAGGTTGTTAAACAACCTTGACAAATGTTCTTAATAAGTGACAGGCTGCCTTGGCAGGGTTTCCATGCACATCAAACGTGCTGCTTGAGGTTAATCCAGCCGTCCCACTCCTGCTCAGGAGGGATGGGAGAAACTTCTTAGAGACAGCCTCATGTTTTGCAGGATCAGGGCCCTCTGCAGTGGGGATATCCGCATGTGTCATGGTCCTGTGGACACAAATGTCAGGGTCTGATGGGTGGTGACATTTCTTTGCTTTTGTTTGTTTGATTGGTTTTTGTACTTGCAGCTGCGACATGTCAGGGCAGATGTGCTGGTGTCAATTTCCCTCCTTGGTCAGTGTGTGACTTTTTTTATGATGGCCCTTTATAGGCCACATTATCTTCCCTTACATTACTTAAAAATCTATTACCTTTTTATGCATCAGTTCAATCTCCTTTTCCGCAATGAACTGCTTTGTGGTAGGACATGGAGGTTCAAAAATGCTGCGACTGTGAATTTGGCTTCCCCAGGAGGTGAATTGATGCAATGACTTTTTGTTTAATTCAACCTTTAAATTTTGATGCTACAGAGGAAATTTTTGTTGAGGCAAGTTATGCCATTAATGCCTTGGTGGGAGCACTTACATGCTTTCTGAAACAGCTTGTGCTGCTCTAAGACAGGATGTTTTATTGGATACCCCCTAAGTCATATCTGATGTGGCAACTCTTATGTGTAGTAAGAGAACTGGCAGGCAAAAAATATAATCTGTGTCTGGAGCTGTCTGTATCCAATACAGATATTAACTGGGACTCACTGATGGCAAATAAAAATGGGGAATTGCAATCTGAAGAAGTCCTTGATACTTTTGACAGTTTCTTCCCTTTTAGACATGAAAAGGAATTTCTAATCTGTCAGGATCAATATTGAGCTGAGCTCTGCACAACTGGTTGCACCATCTTTCATTAGTGCCCAAAGGCAGTGATTTGAAATTATCGTGTCACTAGATTTTTGGCCCCTACCCTTGATCAGTAATCAATATCCTCTTGGTCTCAGCAGACCCCAAATATTAGTTGCAGATAATGGTAAAAATCATCAAAAGCTCCCTCTGATGTGCCTAGATCAGACACTGCTGTCCCAGCTGAAGGCTGAGACTGCTGGAGGGTGAGAAGCGGGATCCCTGCTCTCCTCTCTGACTGCGGAGTCCTCAGATTGCAGCTCTGCCATCTTAGGTTTAATAGTATAACTCATTTACTGCTAAAGTCTGCTAGACTTTTGCTGAACAGAGGCATTGTAATATTACATATTATAATATGTAATATTTCATGCACTTAAAAGGGGAAATTTTTAGTGGCTGAAATTGGTATAATCACTTCGTTGGATTTACAGCCCTCATGACTAGTAAGTAACTTTCTGTGTAAGTGTCCGTGTAGCACACGTGTGTATCCGTATGTTTCCCTGACTTCCACAGAGCCTGTCCACTCATACGCCAGTGATGGTTCCTATTTCAATCTCAAAACAAGGATTTAGCAGCCGTGGCAGAGCAGCAGTGAAGATTCCTGTTGCTGAGAATTAAATTACTTCCCAGAATAAGCTGTAGTGAAACGGTCCCCAGCACCCTCTGAGGCAGTGGCATGCATAATTAAAAACCAAACCACTCATGTCAAGTAAATGAACAGAGCATGTCTTGTCAGCTTCCTCCTTTGCCTTTTTATTTTTTGTTGTTGTGTGCCAGTCCTTGCTTTGCGGTTCACAAAACTCAGTCATTTTTGGTGTCTCTCGCAACATTATGGCAATGACAACAAAAATCAGCTTTCTTGTGGTAATAAAAACCCAAAGCACAGCAGCTACCAGACTGGGTCAACTCTGTATTGTCATCTCATAGTTTGCCCATTCAGAGTTGACAAAAAAGTATTCTCCAGCAGATAGAATTGAGATAATCTACCAACCCTACCCTATCGTGTTTATGTGCTGTTGGGTAATTTAACTCTCTGTTGTGCTCCCTGGCCCAGTTTTTCCAGCTGTTTGTACTGAATGCATAGTATCTTACTCCCAAGCTATTTTTTGAGTGAACAGACTGATTCCCCTGAGGTTGAGTAGTGACTGCTCCTCGGGAGGCAGAATGGAAGAGAGAGTGAAACAGGTGTGGTTTCTTCCAGTCCTTGTGCGGTCCTCCATAATTATCCCGGCAGGTCTTGTATCCTTTTACATCCTGCTAATCTATAACCCAGGGCAGGCAACGCTTGGTCCCATGCTCTAAAACCATCACCACTGGACTTCACTGTGGCAGTCTAGTTATTTCAAAGACTTTGACCTGAAGAAACTCACAGCAAATACTGATGGTGTGACAGAGCCACAAGAGCACCTTGTACAGCCCAGGTGAGTGGTCCGGGGGCTGTGCAGACTCAGCAGTGTGATTTTTGAGGGAGTTGCCACAACAATTTTGACACAACTCCATCTCTACAGATCTGGATGCATTGGATACATGTAGCACATTGCCTGTTGCGTGGTCTAGAACAGTCACCAAGATTCCTCTGACAAGGTCTCAAGAACATGATTTCTCTCTCCTGTTTCCAGTCCTTCTCCTTGCCACAGGTGTGTTCAGCCCTGGAAAAAGGTGAAACTTGAGCCCAGGAGAGAGAAAAATGCTGGGTGGGGAAGAATCGAAAATTCTTAGCAGTCCAGCATGTCTTGTGAAACTGCTCAGAATCTCACAAAAATTTCTCTTATACTGAAAATCAATAAAAGCTAATTAACTAGAGGTTAGAATAGGTCTCTGCCGATAAGCCAAATAGACACTTGGCTTCTTCCATTCACCTGCCAGGCTCATTAACAAAATCTGAACCAGTTCCAGGGACCTGCTTGCTGCTTCCCCTCGGGGCTTGCCCTTCTTCCCAGATCTCATAGCCCACCTCTGTCGAAAGGAGCACTTTGGGTAAATCACTTAGCTAGGCAGCTTTCAAACCCTCTCTCAAAGGAGAGCTGGGGTGGGAAGATTTAACTGAATATGGGTTAGAAAAAATCAAGAGAAAGCAAGGATGCAGAGGGGCTGTTCCAAGGGGAAATAGTTATTAAGCAGCTGAAGAACAGAGCAAAGAAAGTGCTGTATAAAGAATTAGCTGCATGAAAGTCCATCCAATTTTTATAGACTGTCCTTGTTTACCTTGATTTTTTCACATTCCAATACAGTTATTAACTGCCCAAACCTGTATTTCTGAACAGGGAAGAGTTATGTATCTGAAAAGCATATAAGTTTGAAAACCCAGGGTCTTACTGTGCTCTCAGACCCACAGTGTCTACGCAGTGACTGCAGTCAGGGTGCAGGGTGATGAGCTCTGCTTGCTTTTTACAGGACTATGGTCATATATTAGTGTAAAAAACAGGCAGTTGCTACAGCAGATCTCTCCAAACCAATGCAACTGCTTTCTGTGGCAAAACAGCTGTGTGACCTAACAGGCCAGAGGAAGGGAACGGGAATGAGATGCACTATGGTGTTGGTAAGCCTTTTGAGACCTCTCCACAATGAACTCCTATCTGGGCAAAAGGGGGCTGGGTTAAATTAATGTAAGGTGGCAGGACACATGGTTAAAAAAGTCACTCTCTGCATAGCAGTATGTTGCAGTTTAAATGGGGGACAGACTGAGCAGTTTGTCTTGAGTCTGATTTCAAGCCGATTAATGGTGCATGTGATAGGAGACTGTATTCCTAGGAAAAATATGTGAATTGTGCCAAATTAGGATTCACTTTGAAGGATATAGCCTGAATTTAAGTATTGCCTTGATACCCTGGAAGTACTCAAAAGCAATAGAGTAAAATTCAGTAAAAATGAGTTTCTTATGCGTTACACTCTAGAAAGAAAACTTAAGTGCACAGATAGAAAATGAAAAATATGGAAGGCAGCAGTGCTGCAGGAGAGAAACAGGAACTTAAAGTGGACCACAAATTGAACATGAGTAAAGATTGCTAGGGAAGCTTATAAAAAAGCACTTTTCATTCTGGCTCTGAATGGATGCCACTGGGGAGGAAGGGTTATTTTTCTGTTCCTCAGGTGAGAGACTGGAGCCAGTTCTGGGCACTGTCCTTAAGAAAATGACAGGAAAGCCTGAAAAAAAAGAGAGGCAGAAAGGAGGAAAAAAAGAGATGCAGAGGAAAACAATATGTGTTAGAGGAAAAAAAATATTAAATATTGGGAGGCTGGAGTGCATTTACGTTGTTTTTTTATTATAAGAGAGGAGGTGAAGTATGGCACAGAGGCACTAAGACCATGTTAGGCAAGTATCTTTAAGGACTGAGTTTGGTATATTTGCTCCTACCTCAGAGCAGATATAGGGATTTGAGATTTCTGGAGATACTTCCTGGCCCTGAAGTCAGTGATGTATATGACAGCAGTATTTCCACATTAAAATGATGTTTAACTGCGTGAGTGTCTTCGAAGTGGAGACATTTGGAATCATATTCTGTCCTCATTTGTGCACCTGCAGTCAGTGAATTAATTTCTATATATGCATAGCAAGATGTAGGCAGAGGCCTACACTGGCCTGGAATGGCAGACTGTAGGCACTCTGTGTATTTTAATTCTTTTCAATTCCTCTTTTTCCACTTTTTGAGACCTGTCTGATTACCAATGGCATTACAGGTCATTGAGCACTGTTAATAACCTCAGTTAATCACAGCAGCAGATTTCCCCTTGAAAGAGTTCAAATGGTGAGAGCAAGCACAGCCAAGTTTAATGCCTCCACTGCAGAGATGATGTGCTCCCAGCCCTCGCTACATGGCCATCAGGACCAGGCAAAAAAGAGCTGCAAATATTTAGTGCCTCTGCAGCCTGGCTCTCCTGTAGTCTTATTGGTTGCTCAGGTGAGGCTGAAGTTTTCTGTATGGTTTGGACCAGGATAATAGTTATGATCCAGTTCTGCACACAGAAATTGGTTTGTTGTATGGTTTTTGTTGTATCAGAACTCAAGTCTCATCGCATATCCTGTTATTATTAATGAGCCCTTCATATATAACATAGCATAGCCACTTACAAGTCTTTAATAGCACTAATAGTTAGATTTCTTAGCAATCTTTATGAATCTTCTACTTTACATTTACATTACAACACAGATTTCCAATAGTATTTGGATGTGGAAAGATACTTACAGAAGCTTTGTGAGATTTACAGACGTGCTTAAATGACTTAGGTGCCTGTTTCCTTTTAGACACTCAGTTGGAGTTAAGGTGCCAGAGCTTTTCCATAGCCTGAGCAAGTAAATGAACTACATGTTGAAACTTCTAAATATCTGCCTTGGGAGTTGGGCATCCAAGCATATACTGTGCTCTGGTACAGTCTATCTATGGCAGTAATTTAAGTAGGAAAGAGTGATGATTTCACATTTAAAAACCCAGGGCCAAGTTTCCACTTGTGGCCATCCACTGTGATACTACATATACAGATCTAAAGCCATTAAACCTGGGGCTTATTACTGAACTGATGGCAAAATTCAAAGAACCATTGAAAATCAATTAATTTAAATACAGAAGGCCTCTGACCCTCAAACATGAAAGCACATCTGACACAGAAAAGGGCATGAATTGGTTCAGTGCCAAACTTAGAAAGTTGTGAGCTGCTCTGCAAAGTAGCTGTGAAGCAAAAGAAACAAAAATGTTATGTAAAAAATGAGATGATTAATATTCATGCTGGTGCTAAGGAGTGACATTTTGATTCCCTAACACCAATATTAGCATTTTGCATGTTGTCAGCAAACCTGAATTGATTTTTGGCTCAGTTTTGCCCTTTGAGGTAAATCCATGGTAATAAAGTTGTACTTTCACAGCTTACTGAGTGTGTATGAGTGCGTTGGAAAAATGTGGCTGTTTTGATGTAAAATGAGAGTCTGTATAAAAAGTAATGTAGCAAGAAACCTTTTAGTAATAACCATTTCTGTTAGCCACTGGTTTGTATTTTTGTGGTGACTGGATAGCCTGGGGCCAGGAATATGCCGGATAAAGAAAAGTTCATCTTCTCAAATCTGGATGAAACTTGAACAGGTAGAGATACCCTGGGAAGCAGCTGAAAGAACCAGCAGAAAGGCAGTGCCGGGCTCCATTCCAGCTCCATGCTGAAGGAAAAGCCAGCTTCAGGGGCTGTGCCTGGAGTGGGACTGTCACAGCACAGAGGTCCCTGGAGTAATTACTTGGGAGCCACAGTTGTGAGAGGTTATTTGCCCTGCTGTTGATGTTATTTGTCTCAGTTTAAAGAGCTGCACAGTGAAAATATCGTTATTGGCAGAAGATCTTGGAAGAATGAGTATCTTGCAGTGCAGTTGAGCGTTCACTGCCTGCTGATCAGTCGTGGGATCTTTACGCTCTGATTAGAAGCCGAGTGTGACACTTTCGTTTTCAGAAACTCCCAATTTAAATTAATCAAGCACCAGAGCACGCTTGGGCTGGCAGGACACTCAGGAAATCAGTTGGGAGCCAGGCTGGTATCTCGAGCTCTCATCTTGTTTCACTCTTATTGCCATTGCTTGGTGACTCTTGATTTGAAAAATATTGGCTTAGCAGAAATGAGCTTGTCACCTGTCCAAGTAGCCGATCTCCAATACCCTGAATGTCTAAAGGATTTTCACTAGGCGTAACTGAAGGGTTCATCAATACAGCATTTAAAATACAGGGAAAAGTTTTGTCAAGGGATCGTCAAGGTCAGGGGAGATCAGAAAAGTTTTAGTTATCTGTGGGTGGTGTATTTGTGTTTTTTGAAGACACAGAAAATTGCAATTAATATTATATGTGTATTGACAGAATAGCAGAGAAATCCTCCTGCCAGCCACAGCCAGTCACAACCTGTCCCTTCCCTGGCAGAAGTAGAAACCTTTCAAGAACAACCCCTGGTGTCTTCACTAAAACCAAAGAGGCTGCAATTTTGCATCAGCACCATCAGATCAAAGTGAAAGTTCAGAATCTCATTAAGTCCTTGATGGTCCTTCCAAGATGAAGACAGTGCACATCAGGTTTTTTTCCAGTCTTCACAACACCAATAAAGTATTCAGACTTTGGGAATCATTGCTCTAAATACTCCCCTAAATGCTCCCTTACTTACAGGAGGGATGAATGACATTGTAAATTCCCTGGAGAGTCTGGTCCCTGGTTTCTGTGCCTCCAAGTGACAAGGAGCTATATACACGACAATTAAATCCTTGTAGACAGACCAAACTGCAGCACCGCTTTGGTTCTCTCAACGAGTATATTAATTTGGACAAAATCAAGCCTAGAAAGCACAAAACATGTAATCCACTGACACCAACCTTGCTGTCCATGGAGACAGCCTCTTTTGAAAACATGCCTTTCTCCTGGAGCTGTCAGGTCCCCTGCTTTGTCACAGAGCCACCCTGGTGTGACAGAACATGGAGGCTGTTTCTGTACAAACCATACTCCTTTCTCAGTTGCATTTTCCTTCATACCGGGCTCTGCCCAGATTATTTTTTTTTTAGTTTTACTTCCTTTTTTTTTTTGTTTGTTTGGTTTTTGGAGGAGTTTTGGTGGCAAATGACTGTATCAGTTTTAATAAAGAGAGGACAGATAGCAAGCAAGAACCTGCATTTGCTGGACCCCAATCTTGGTTAGGAACTTGCTTTTTCTTGCTTTTTCTCAGCAGTGCTGATGTTGTCTTTGCTGAGGCCAAAGTCTAGTCTCACTGTGGTCGTTCTGGGAACACTCTTGATTGGATAAGGTGGGGATTGATAAGCAAGAGTTACTAAAGTTCTCTGGTGACCTGCTCTTAAATAGGAGAGATAAACAGAAGAGAGAGGATACTTCTGCTGCTTACAGTGGTCCAAGTGCATTTTGCATATTTGGTGGTTTATTTTTAGGCTAAAGACACCATAAACCCAGTAGCAGAGGGAGCATTTTACTACTAAGAGAAAAATAGTGCTTTTGCTGCTCCATGTGTGCAGGTGCTATGGGGCAGTGTATGCAAGTTCACACAGTCAAACCAGAGGGATTATCTTTTAGGGGAAGGGAGAGCAGAGGTTGGTTTGCATTTCAATTTCTGATTGTTTTTTCCATGTGAGCATGGGACTGCCCACAGTGCTCTCCTAGCGCTGGGACTGGCATCAGTGCATGTTGCAACTGGCCAGGCCACAGCACGTGAGCTATGCTCTCCTTCTCTTTCCTTTTCTCCAAATAGCAGTGACAACTCTGCGCTAGGGGTATTATGTGCAAACCCCGTTCAGTCCTGGCACCACGCTTGAGGTCTGAATTTTTGCTTCTAACCATCGATCACTGCATGCTGCCTCTAACTCCTTCCTTCCTTGGAAACAGCTTTTCATGGAAATTAACCTGTTCCATGGAAATGCTCGCTGTTGCTGTTTGGATTATTTTCAACAGAGTGAGTTGACAGCAACAGCAACAGACTGTCATGTGTTTGGGCAGGAGCCACAGGAGCCGCATTCCTGCACCACTTCCCAGCTGCTGTCAGGGTTGCAGGCATGAGGTTTGGAAGAGGTGTGGGGTAGACCCAGGCATTCTTGGTTGGAGGAGTGAGGCAGCAGGACAGGACACTCCTTTTTTACACCAACATTTCTCCCATGGAGAAGGAGAGAGGTTTGGTCATTGCTGCGGTTTCATCCAGAGTATCAGAAATCCTGCACAAGCAACATCTGGACATGTGTAGGTGGCCCAATATATACAAGTCAGCCTGGCATATCTAAAATACAGCATATGCTGAACTCATCCAGCCTTTTTCTGCAGCACCTGTACAGTACTGGTGCACTGGGACCTGCTGAATATATATGTCTGCTGTGTGTGTTCCTGTTTCCCATGGGGAAGTGACAGGAATGGATAAGCCTTAGCACAGTGAAGCAAGCAATCCCACATCCCACAGGGCAGTCGGGATGAGGTCACTGAAGGGCCACAGGGGGGTTAGGGCTGTGGAAGGTACCCAGGAGGATCCCTACTGGCCCTCAGCATGGCTTGAGAAGAGCGGAGCCTGAATACCTGTTTCTGCAGAGGCTCTCTCCCAAAATCCTGCCATTAGCACTAAGTGGAGGTGATGAGGGTGATTTATACACTGTGGACTACATGTATGAGAACAAAGGAGGGATAGGAGCCTCCGTGCCATCCAGTGGTGGGCACAGGGTGCCCTGTTGGCCCAGGATGAACTATTTCTGTCTCACTATTTCTGTATGTTGGAAGTTGCCAAAGAGAAGTAGCTTCTTACAGTCAATTGAAGTAGAAATAGGGGGGTAGAGTCTGATTGTTTATAGAGCATAGTGTGTGTGACCTGTGCCGGAAGGACCTGTCAGAGCAGCGGAATTTCTGGGTGATCTCATTTTTCTAAAACAGTGGTTCAGGAATAGAAGCTTACCATGGTGAAAAAGAACACCAGGGAATAAAGAAGTAGAAATTAAAAGTGGGAAAAGATAATGTAAGCTGTGAATTTAAGGAAGGGGAAGAAGTTTGTATGATGTGGCATTGCCCATATTGTGAGACTGAAGGAGATGAGTTCTTTGGGGATTTTAGAGTGAACTGGTATCCTAAAAACCATGGGAGAGAGCACATCCCTTTCCCACTCCAGACAGCCCTAAGAAACACACTTCAGGGTCATCCCTGCAAGGGCTGTTGTCAGATATAATGAAAATGAAAGCACCGTGCTTCTCTGCTGTCCCCAGCACATTTCTCCCAGAAATGCAGTCAGTGCAATTGTTCTGCATGGCCTGTGAATGTCAACACTCCCCCCCAGTGCTCTGTCTCTGAGTGCACACTTTAAGCTTTCAAATGGCTTCTGCAGCTGCAGGGTTGCCTGCCACACTTCAGGAATCCGAGTCTGGCATGGCACAGACAGATTTTCATCAACTGTCCGACTTAAGCAATTCCTGAGTATCTGGCCACAAATTTTCCTAATGCCACAGTCTAGTCACTGTTTGCACAGATTCATCCTTTCTCTCGGCAGTGGATAGAAGTGGGGAGCAGCTAATACAGGGGGAATTTGCTTCATGAATGATTCATGCTGGGATGACCCTAATCCTGTCCAGTTCAAAATGAAGAGAAAGAAATAACACAATTAGAACTGCAACTGGAAGAGGCCCTTGAAGCACTGTGGCCACCCCACCTCACCTGTCATCACTTTCTCTGGTTTGTATCTTCACTTGAAACTGAGGGATGTAACACCCCCATCTCAGGGCCTTTGGATGATCCACAGTATAGAGAGATTGTGCTGATGAAGCTGTGAGTGGCATCTGGCTCTGTTTTAGCTTTTGATCACCAGGAGATGCATATGTCAAAGTGTAGCAGCAAGAATGACAGTGCACTTCATTCTGTTGCCTACAGGGAAAACAGCCCACTGCTCGGAGCACATGGTGTTCAGGAGTTTGCCACATTGATGAAGGGAAAGGGTATCAGACTTTGACAAGTTACACTGGAGGCTGAACATTGTCAGCTGTAGAGTACATGCTAGCACATATACTGCAAGCATGAAAAGCTATTTATCTTTGCAACAGGAGAAGCTGCTGCTGGCTATAGGGAATTCATTTCCATAGACCTTTTGAAGCTTTTTGATGTGCATGTGCTTGTCAGGGCTGCTGAGTGACTTTCAGTTTCCCAAACATTATACTACTACTGCCAGAGTGAGAAGAAAGATGGGCCACAGCAGTGTTGTGCCTTTGTGCCAGGGATCTTGGGCTCAGAAAGTGATGTGGAGTGGAGCTTTCCTGCAGTGGGTCCTGCTTTGTCTGGCATGCTAGTGCCTTCCCATTCTGCCCTGAATGAGGTAGAGAAAAGCTTTTACACTGAAAACATTGGGCCGGAATTCAGAAAATCCAGATCCTGACTCTGACACATTCTTTCCAAGCAACTGACCTTGTTTCTCTGTGTCCTTTACCTCCTCACCCATGGTTGGACTTTCTCCATCCTTTGTCAGATTGCCGTGGTGGGACTTTCTCCATCCATTGTAGGATCCTAGTGTGAGTGTAGTAAATGTAAATTCTTGGTACTTTGCTGGTAGGCACCACTTATTTACTTGAGGGGACAGACCTCCACTCCTACTTGTGGCATTATGGGGCTGATCCTGCTTCTGTGAACTGTGTGAGTCTGGCATGGCACAGACAAGTATCATGATGGTTACAATTGCATTTGGTAGTTTCTTATTTCCATAAAATATCACATTTCTTTTTGCCATTTCCTCCCAAACACCTTGAAATCTCAACACCAGCTAATTTTCCACAGGCTGAGACCTGACAGGGCCTCCTTCCAGCTGAGCAGCGAAGTGCATTCCTAGAGCTGCTCTTCTAAGATGAGCTCCATCAGGAATTCCCTCCCTCCTATAAAGGTTTCACTGAAGCCTTTCCTGGCCTTCTTGCCTCTCCTTGGAGATCTACATCAGCTCCTGCACCCTGCTCTGAACACACAGTGTCTGGCACACTTGTGTAATCCCATAGGAGGCTGGGTGCTTTGGCTAAGCACCAGGACACCCTTGCTGGTTCCAGAGCAAGGAGGAGCTTTCAGTACATTTACCCTGTTCTTGGTGCTGCTGCTGGCCACTGCCAGACTGCTGCTCTGGCTCAGTATAGTGGTTCTTCAGTTTTAATAAGCATGTTTGATACAGAGGCAATGGGCTGTAGAGGTTGGTATCCTCAGGAACTCCTCCCTGTCGCACAGCATGACTGTCGGGAGCGTATGTCTGGCATCAGGATGAAACGCATGGCTCTGGCTGTGAGACTGCAGCACGAAGATAATTTCCAGCTGCCTGTGAAAAGCAGCTGATGGATCAAATGCTGCCAGCAGGCATTGTCCCCTGCATCATGACCAGTAATTGGTACATGGGGCTGTGCTGTCCTTTTACAATAATCACTTCGTTTGTCACCCTCTCCAAAGGTGGCTTTGCATGCAAGACCAAGAGCGAAGCCATATTTCATTACTTGATTGCATAATTACATTGTGCTACAGTGTAATTTGATTGTGGATGTAATTAAATGGATCAAGGTCAGCAGTAGGGTCCAGGACACAAGTGGGGCGAAAAAAAGGCTGAGAACTTTTTGGTGCAGAATACCCATCTTTTGCAGCTCAGGTCAGTTTTTTATGGCCCTGCTCCTTGTCCCTCTGGCCTCACAGGCAAGATGTATTATTATGTTCTTGTAAAAATGCCTCTAGTAATTGCTTCTTGTTATCAAAGTCTGGTACCAGATAAAGGAATGAAACTCGCAGCTTCTCAGTTTTTCTTGCTGTTTATTAAGCTTTATCACAACTTTAGAATGTCACCCTAACCTGGGTTTAACACACCAAAGCGTGTGCAAAGCAAGGAAGCACAAAGCGAGAAGGGAGTAGGGTGTGGAAAGCCTCAGAAGAAGTGCCGAAATGGCGACTGCATCTAAGTTTTTAAGGACACTAATGACCAATGATATGATAATACGTATTATGTTTACAATTCGGTACCAATAATCCTAACTTATTACTAACACGTCTTCTCTACCTCAAATCTATTCTACCAATCTCTAAATGCCAGCTCTCCTGCAGTGCAAAGCGCAAGAAGAAGAAGAAGAACTCAGGGCAACACCCAAAATCCTCCATGTTGTCTTCTTTTATATCTATACTACAAAACCTAAAACTATAAGCTTTACTTCTATAACAAACCAAATCATAATCCAAATTATTTTTCTGCTGCTCTTGCTTCCATCAGTTTTGGAAGCCCTTCCCAGGGACACAGATCAAAAACTGTATCCTCCTGGGGTCTCTGTAATGGTCCCAGACCCTCCAGGGCAATCCGAGGTGTAGTCTCGATATCCTGGACTCCAACAATGTATGTGGTGCTTTTCACCTGCTTGCGAGGTAGCCAGCAGCAGCACCATGGTCAGCTGGTTGGAGGGGTGCAGTCAGTTGGTTCATTTGAAAAGCCCAATTGCTTTCCTTGCAGAGCCTTTCCACGGGAGTCCCTCAAGACCCCTGAATCTGATGTCTGTGTCACTAGGGGCTTTGGGCTAGATTTTTTGCTTGAAAGCAGAAGGTGACAACTGCTAGAACAGCTTTGTACTACAGCTTTGTAGTACAAGTTGTGGGGGAAAGAAATTAGAGGGTTATAAATGGAGCTGTGTTGAGAACAGGTGTTGTAGCAAAGGCAGAATCATTCAGGGAGCTACACTACACACTGTCTGTCTGCTCCATTGGAGCATAGGCTGTGCTGCACCATGGCAGCTACTAACTGAATATGGACATTACTGAGTACAGAAACTTTTTTTCCCCATTTACAAAATTGGAGAAACAAGGAACAAAAATGCCCAGACTTGTAAAAAAAATGTATGTCCCTCAGAATCGTAACTAAAAATAAGTCATGCAACAAAGTTTATGAAAGTTGGGCCCTTCAGAACAACCTAGGCTTTCTACTGGCTTCCAGAACCTGATATGAATAAATAATTTAATGGCTATTAATGTGAATGCTGCTGATTTTGAATCTCACTTCCTACCATATTAAACCCTACAGCCAGCTCTGCCCTTAAGGAACATTCTCTCTGCAAAGGCTTTGTATCCATGCAAATGTTATCTGTACCCTCTGAAGAGACTAGAGCTAAAAAATGGCTTTTGAAAATGTGTAGCGCCAGGATTATCACGCCTCTTTTTTTTACCAAATATACACTAACAAAAAAAAACCCAAAAGAATAAAACCCAAGACTTTTCAATATCAAAGTTAAATTTAGAAAGCAGGCTTTTTAAAGCATCCTTGTCAGTTGAAAGTTTATTTTTTAATGACCAGCTTAAAAAGCAAAATCTCACAACTCTCATTATTTTTCTTTTGTGCCTCACTTGCCTCATATTTTTTTACTGCCCTCTTCTAAGTAAAATGATCCCCATGGTACTCTTACTTTCTGTGCTCTAAGTGCATTTGCACGTATTTCTCTGTGTATTAGCAGTTTGCTAATATGCTTTGGTTAGATCAGTTGAGATGCAGTAGTAGAAAACTAGTGAATAAAATCAAGTGATTTGGTGAGCATTCTGCCACTTGCCTGGTTGAATTTCTGCTTCACAGGTTTTCACCTTCCAGATGCTTTCATGTTGTGCAGTGTGGTGGCAGTCGTTCATGGCTACACTGTTTGTGTGTAGCCCCCTGTCTGACAGATTTGAACAGATTGGGACACCAGGCTTGTTGCTGACCCCAACATCATAGATTATAGGGGCAAAAGTGACTCTTCAGGTCCATTAATATGGATAGATTATCAGGTAACAGAGTTTTGCTAAGTCATTCTGCTTTCATGAAGTCCCTGCCTTTGGTTGAATCAGACACTTTGACACAGGTAATCTTCAGGGTTTTTTTCTCCTAGCACCAGAAGGTTACGTTTCCACAGGACTTCTAATCTTCTCCTTCATTTTCTTTGTTATGAAAGTGATCCTATGAATTTTAATAGAAATATTAATGAATCAGTGTTTATTTCTTGAACAGAATGTGTAGTCCAGCTTTAGTGATTCGTAGAGGAACCAATTCTGCTCATGTTGCTGCACTAATGATTCAGAACTTACATTGATGAAAACAGATGAAAACTATGAAATAGTGCAGATTGTAAGAAAGGAATATTATGCTTATAAGCAAATGGTTCTCTTCTGTGGGGCTTTTTTTGGTTCAGGGTTTTTTTCCCCTCCCCCTGTTTCATAGTAGCAGGAATGACGTTTCTTCTTCAGTGATACAGTCAGGACAGGTCTGAGGTTTCCTTCCCTCTTAACATGTTTGCTGGAACATATAAATGAGATTTCTTTAAAATTTATCATGCTAAGAAAAATATTTTCATACCTCTGAAGTTCAGCTGTGACACAGAATAACAGGCTTTCTGCAAGCAAGGTACTGAGATTCAAATAGGCAGGGTTAGCAACTGACCTTTTTTGTTGGTGTTATGGCCAATGTGTCTGTTTGTGGGTGTTGGTGGTAAGTGCTTTTTGGAAGGCTTTGTGTTACTATATCCAGGCATTTCAGATCATAAAGGAATAATCTGAAGAGTAAACTCCACATGCAGGAGATGGGGAGCTTGTGCTCAGCCACCACCCAGGTTACAGAGTGCAGCTCACGTCCCTCTTTTCCCGAGCACATACAGGGCTCTTGGCTCCTTTTAAGGGTACTGACATTTCACATCATGTGACTACTTTATTATACACCACTGCAGTAAGCCAACTATCCCAGCTATCTCTGGGATTAGTGCTTTAGTTCACTTTTGGAACAACCCCCTCCAGTCACCTTCACACACAGCTCTTTGGGTTGTACCTCAGAGTACGGAGTACCCATCCTGACATGTGTACAGCACCAGCATCCGGCCTTTGCCACCAGCAGTTTCACTCTACACATTTGGTCCTTCAGTGTAAACAGTCTCTGTAAAAAATAATCAAATCTCTACAGATCTGATTATAAGCCCTGGATCTCACAGAGACTGCCTGCTGCAATAAGTAGCTACAAAGAGAAAACAGTAATTTTTAACTCTGGATTGCTCTGTTGATTTTGAGCCATATAATTTAACGACAGTTGCACAGTCTTCTGTACACTAGTAACACAATAAAATGGTCTCCTGCTTTACTGTCCATTGTCCCAAATAGAGTTACTGAGTTATATTACTCTCTCTAGAGTGACTGTATTATCTTAAATTGGAAGTTGCAGTCATTAGTTGGCTTCTGAACAGGATCAGATGCCAAAGCTAATATGTGTTCTCTAGCAAAGTGTGCAACAGAGTGAAAAATTTCACTGTAGCCACTACTCCAAAATCCCTGATGATATACTTCCATCTGTCTGATTCCTGGGAAGCAAAGCGTCAGCTACAATGGGTCACTTGGATGCATACACTGGAACAATCAGATCTAAGCTGTGGCATAGTTTGGGTCCATTCAAAATGTTTGTGCACTGTTCATGGGTTATTTTGTACCAAAAGAAAACTAACAGAAAAAGAACAAGTCAGGTTGTCAGCACATACATATCATAGAAATCCATTCAAGGTACTAATAAGCTCAATCTTCTCTTTGAAGTTGTTTTGGGCTGTAAGGCTTATTGGTGCTTTCAAGCTATGCAGAGGTACTGTGGTCAATATGTGGATGGCAATTCTGTCACAGCAGAATTTTATTTTCTTAATTTCCAGAAGAGCAATGGACAAAGGGCTGTCTACACCTCATGCCATAAACTTTCTTTCTCCTCACTTTGTCTCCCAGAAATGTTCTGAGAAGCTGGAGGCTCATTCATTTCTGAGGCTGAATTCCTCTCTATCATATACAACCAAAGACAGGCTCTTTGTACACAATGAAGCAATTTAAAGGATATTAGATGAGATGCTAGCCCAAGTGTCTGGCTTAAGGACACAGTGTCTGGAGAAGTCAGGGCCAGCAGAGGAGTCTGCTCTCAGGAATTAAAATCCAATGCCTCGGTAACCTGACAGCTCTCTTCAACTGACAGTAAATGATGTTCAGGAGCAGCAGAAATGTGCAGACCCTCTACACACTCTATAGCACCCACGTACCTTCACAGTGAGTTGGGATGATGAGCAAAAGGGTTTGAAGTGTCACCCTGAGTGTCGCCCTGGCAGATATTAAGGAAACACCATTGACCTTTTTCATTGGCTTTGTCATTAGAAACATTGCTGGGACCCAGGCTTTGAGGCACATATCTCAGCTGGTTCCCTTTGGCTCTCTCAGTGGTCAGCAGAGCTGGCCTCCAGCGAAGAATATGCCATGAAACTTTTCCTTTTCCTGTGTAGGTGCTACAGAAGCAGTAGGTACATGGAGGAGGGAACAGCCACATAAATTGTCACACTTCAAAACATTTTGTCGTGGCTATAAGAACCTGCCTGTCCAACATCAGCTCACCCCACCCTCAATTGATGTTTTAGACTGCAGGACTTGCTGTTAATTGGCCAGTTGTAGCCAACCTGTCAAGTAAGCTGTCAAAATATTAATAATCTAGCACCACTCATTTTCAAAATGGAAGTTTTAGCGGCAAAGAAATTGAATTTCCAGCCCTGGTCATGACAGCTCTGAAATTGGTTGAATGCAGGAGAGATCTTTCCAGCAGTAGGAAAGATAGGGAGAGTGTCTGAGATGTGTTTCCACTGAGTCTTGCAGTTTAAGAGTCAAAGCAGAGAGGCTATCTCAGCACATCAGCAGCTCAAGGCTGTAATGGGCCTTGTGAGCTCCTTGGCAAGTCCTCTTATCTTCTGTCCACGTGACAATGAACTACAGAGAAAAACTGAACTGCCCAGAAAATTGGTCTGAGGCCATTTTCTTTCTTCAGACCTGTACTACCTGCAAGGCTGTACCATTGGGTAAGGATAAGCCAGGCTTGTCTGTGTGCTAAAAACTGTAAAACACTTGTAAGACTCTTACAAGGACTGGATGGAGCTCACTCACAGTCTCCTCCCTAACATTATTATTTCACTGTTTCATTTAAGTCAGAGAGAGTGTTTGCCTAAGAAACTCAACTAGATCTCGGGGGAAATAAGTTTCTCTACTCTCTCTGACACCTTCTGTTTACAGACCACTCAGCAAGCTGGCTGGTCTTTTAGTGCTCAGGATCTCAGCACAAAAATATATAAAAGAAGAGGTCTTCTCAGTCCTCCTGTCATTGTGAGGGCATTTTTATTAAATGCCCGAGGCATTCATACTCTGTTTTGAGCAAACAAAAATCATTTGTTAATGATTTTCATATAAATAATAACATGATAAATCTAACATTGACTGCTAATTTTCCACTAAATGGTTTCTTTTGACTTTCAGAAGAAAATAATGTCATGTTCATAAATGCATAACAATTGCTTTAGTTTATGTATTATTATTATTATTATCAACAATAATAAAAACAGCAAGACCGCAAAGCTAACCAAAGGCCACAAATCAGTTTATTCTGCCCTGTTCTCAGGCTCAAATTGATGCCAAGAAACATAAGAGAGATCAGAGGTTCAAAGCATCCCATCTGGCTGTGTTTCTAGGGTTCTTACATTATTATTTTTCTTCACAGTTATTTCAGGCTTTAGCAGATGAGGCAGTACGATGCTGTCATGGTTTGACTCTGGCTAAAAGCCGAGAGCCCACACATAGATCTAAAATTTCTCAGAGAAGGGGAAAAAAAAAAACAACCTGACTTTTGTGATAAGGATTACAAGCAACTGTTTATTAACTACTTCACACAAGCAAAACAGGCTCTAACTTAGAATGTTAAGAATTTACTACTACTACAACTACAACTACTACTAAAATCAGAGCTTAAGAGTTTAAGGGTGAGCAGTTTGATAGTTGTTACAGACACCTTTCTCCCCCCCACCCCTCCCTTTTAAGATCCTTCACCTTCCCCCAACAGCTCGGGAAGGCAGGTGTGTGTGGGGGGGGGGTTACAATCAGAGGTTTTCTTTGCTGCTGTTCAGAAGAGTGAGAGAGTCCCACCCCAGCTTTCCTCGTGGGGTCTTCTCCACGGAAACAGTCTGTTGCAAACTGCTTCTTAGTGGATTCGTTACTAACAACAGTTTTCCTGGTACTGTCGTCACGTAAATCACTTTACCATAGGTGCAGTCATTTCAGGTGCCGGCTGCTCAGCTGCCTCAGTGCTTCAGTGCTTCTCACGGGCCACCAGTCCTCCCAAGAAATGCTGCTCTGCTGCTCCAGCGTCTCTTCTTCTCACGGCCCACAGGACTCCACCAGGCCCCTCTGCTCCAAACACAGGATCACAGCCTCTCTTTTCCGGCATGTCTCTGTTCCAGCGTGGAAAAATCTCCCAGTCTTTCCATGGTTTCACAGGCTGAAGAATCTTTGCCCCTATGATTCCTCACAGATTGCTGGGGCCCTATTCCAGGGTTTAAGGCATCTTCTCTTTCTCCTTTCTCTGACCTTGGTGTTAATCAAACTCCGCACCCTCCTGTCTCTTAAGCGGCCATGATGTTCTGTGCAGACTTTTTTTTTTCTCTACTCCTTCTTAAATATGTTATCACAGAGGCGTTGTTGCCTGACCTTGGCTAGCTTAGAGCAGAGAAAAACTCTAGCAGCTTCTTAAAGAAGCCTCTCTCCTAGCCCCCCCAGCTAATAGAAAACTCTGGCTACTTAAAACCACAACAGATGCTAATTTAGGAAATCTGTTTTTCTTATATGCAACTAATATATCTTCATCTTGTCCCATCTTGTCTCATGATCATTATCTCTGAATGCAAAGATGTATTTCTGGGTACTGTTTTGGAGTAAGCAGAGTTGATAACATTGTTAGCAGTTTCAGGCACTTTGTCAGGAAAACAGAATGTAGGAAAGACGATAGATGAGTTGGGATTCCCAGGTTAGAAATTATCCTGTATTTTCACCAGATCACTCAGGCTGCTGGGAATGCAATACCAGAGACAGTGGTGTCAGAAAAACCCCCTTCATGGGAAGCAGTTGTTTTCCTGGAAGAGTGATGCTGAACTAGATGGGCCAAGTGCATTGTGGATGTGCTGTGCTGCAATCACTAGCATTCAAATCATAGCAGTCGAAATTTTAGGAGGCTTTAAAATTCCAGCTTGAAATAAGGTCCAAAGGGCAATGCAGTGAATTTGGACAGTTCATGAAGTACTTGGTAAAAATGTGCCTGCACAGTGGACAGACCAAGAGCTGAAAGCAAAAGAACACAATACTGAGCTATGGTGGGATGGACAGGTCTGAATTAGGATTCCCAAAATTCATCTGCTTTGTAGCCACGTAGAGACTGTGGCTTGTGTGGATCTGTATGAGCTCATTTTGATAACCAGTTTGATAATGCAGGTAACCAGTTACCCGGGGCAGAATGGAGCTCAGGATATTGCAGAACCTGCCATCTGCATGCCTGGGCAGATGTCCTTGCCACTGCAAGGTTACCCTGGCCATGTCCATGCTGAAATCACACCTTTGTCTCCAGCATTCCTCTGTGGTAATGTGAACAATTTAATCAGTTCTTGGACATGAAAAGGTGCTTTACGACAACCTTTGCATACAAAGATCTGCGGCCTAATTACAGAGGCTTGTCCAGTACTTGGGATTTTTTTGCCTGTCTAGGAATATTGGGTCAGCTCACAAGACTTAGCAGACCTGCACTCCACCTCTTGTGTGGGTGTTTTAAAGAGAAGCCAACTGAACAAATATGTATATTGAGCACAGAGTTCCAAAAAAAGTGAGGGCAGACAGCCCTCTAGTTATATTTTCAGAAGCAGCAAGTTAGATAGCTTGCTAGTGCTGTTCCTCAGCTCCTGGAGCTGGAGACCAGACCTGCATGGATGGCGATTTATTTGAAAATGTGCTCCCTGCAGCCCACAGGGAGGAGTCAGAATACTTGCAGACACCATATTGCCTCATCAAATGAATCTCTGCTCTACAGCAGGCTGTACACTCCCATGTAGCAGCTTGTTATTTTAAACATATCTACTCTCTTCTAAAAGGCCACCAAGAAGACTTGTCACCAATCTCTTATGAAGCTAGAAGGGGGAGGAAGAGTGAAGTGTGAAGAGTAGAATATTACCTGCCATCTGGACAAAGATGTGATGAAATAGAAAGTTTGGATGCACATTTGCGGTTCTTGATCACATGCCAAGAGAGAGCTCAGCTACAATTATTTTAAAGGATTTCCAGACAGATGCAACCCTAGGTCATGGAAGCTACACTGAGGCAGGCAGGCACTGAACTCCATCAGGCTCTGTGCAAGGCATTGCCTGTGGGAGCACTGCTGTGGGCTGCACAGGGCTTATCCTGTGAACAGAATCTCTGTGGTTAAAACCTGTCCTGGGAATAAGAGTATGCCAGGATCAAGTGCTATGCTCTGAGGTTTGTGGTCACAGATTCTCAGATATCCAAAGTGTGAAGAAAGGATAACACAGGTATCCCCCAAAAATGCCAGGAGTGGAAGGATTTAGGAAAATTTATTTCCAAAGTTGAGAACACTAAAAAACTGGAGAACATTAAACCTAACAGTGTTAAGAACACTGGTCTTTGGGAGAAAGATAAACCTATGTTCTTCTATGGATTTTTATCATCCCAGGCCCCCCCTGCTGTGTGGGGGCCTTCAAACATGTCTGCAAGTAGCTTCCTATATCTTCTTCCTATATCAGAGAGAGCTTCTCTGGAATGCAGTGGGCAGAAAAACATTTAACTGTCTCTGGGAAAGATGTCTCTTCTAGGCAGGAGAGACTTCCTAAGCAAAATAAGCCCTAAACCTCTTTGAAATAATCTTGCAGAAAGGGTCTTGCATACTTATGAAAGATGTATTTAGCCTCTGAACTTTCATATGTTTAAATGGGAGCTGGGCATTTGCATTTCATCTGGAAGCCCAAATGTCTTCAAGAATCCAGTGTCTTTGCACATCCATATTGATTTCAATGCTGAATTTCTCAGGGCTGTTGTCATCAGAGGAGTGTTGATAAAACCCTGCTCTGGTTGAGGTCATTGGGGAATGTAGAATGGGCTTTACTAGGTAAAGAGCACCATAAAGCAGATGCTCTTCTATAATGCCATCCTTTTGCCAGGATAGAACAGCACTTATACAGAAATAGTGAAGCCTCTGCAACCACAATGAAATGCCACTGCTGATAGCTGTGCTGATATTTATGATTCCTACTTAATATGTTTTAAATGAGTTGATGAGCTCTAAGTATTAACACTAGCATCAGTAAGTATCCTGAGACAGATTCTCTGGGAGGGAAACCTTGCCATGCCATAGTCTTTGGTGCATTTTGGTGCTTTTATCCCATCTGAAGATCTGGCTCAGTAATTGTGTAGAACATGAAAGAGAAACCCATAAGTGCTGTAAACAAAGGAAAACTGTTACTCTGGGAGTGTGTTAGTTAGATATTTCAACACTCATAATTAACATCCCTTTCCTAAACTGTGGCACAAACTACTTGCAGAATGGGTTTTTTCTTTTATTGCTGCTACTTTCAGCGACTAAATTTATTAAGTCATTAGGTTTGCTTTTGGATGTGTGTATTTGCTTTCTCCTTTGGGTTATAATAAAAAGAGATCTTGGAAAAAAAAAGGTATCTTTATTTATCTGGCAATTTTGAGAATGTTTGTAGGGAAATGGTAAGCAATACAAACAAGCAGCCCAGTCTGGGAGGACACTGAGTGAGCAGCTGGGTTTGAGTACATCAGCTAGTGACAGTGTTCTGCTGGCTGCCTGGCTTGTCCCTGAGCATTGCATATGGGAACCTGTCACCTTTTCTGCCATGGTCTGGGAGCATCAGGGACTTCTGGGGAGCAAATTGCTGGCTGTCATGATCAGAACCCAGACACACCATGCTGTTGCTTACAGGGAACTCTTTCTTTGCACCTCTAGCTGTTCAGTGGGAGGGATGCTCCCAGGCTGGTACAGCAGGGGCTGGCACTGCTTTCTTGAGCAGCACCAGGGCTATCCACTGCCCTGGCAGCACTATGACTGCACCAGGGCTGTGACACTGTTGAGTTGGCATTTTTGAAGGAACCTCCAAGGGTGGCAGTGCATCCCTGAATGCCCTGAAGCCCCATGTTCACATGTTCACATGAAGTTTGACAGCAGTTCCTTTGCACCGATGTCTCCGAACTCTGAACTTTTGCACCGAACTTCTCCAGCTTTACATAAGTGCAAAATAGAGTCCAGTCAACCTTACTGTGTTCAAGGCCAAGAGACTGGGTTTGATCTACCTGACCCGGACAGGTGACGGTGGACATGGATTATGGAAAAATTCTGTCCACTCAGAAACAACTCCCAGCCTCAGCTGTGTTGAGGAACAGATGGGGTAAGACATTCTGAACATCTCCCTGAAGGACCAAGTAATGAAGACATTGGCTTGTGCCTGTAAGTCACATCCACATTTCCATGTACAGATAGCAAGAGACTGTGCTGGGGTAAAGGAAACATCTTGTTTTTCTAAACTGAAATAACTTTTGGGGCAATCCACAGTACCTTATACCCTCCTTGAGCAGGTCTGACACACTGAATCCCTCACCCCCCGCAATGGCGGTCGCATCCATTTAGCTCCTTTTGATTCCAAGTGTCATTGAATGTGGTTTCCCTAATTTTCTGTGTGATAGCTTCTGTGTTTTGTTTTGTGGTTTTTTTTCCTAGACTGTGATTTCCAATAAAACAAGAGTTAGCACAAACCAGACCTATGTTAGTTTTTTCAAAGCAAATCTAATTACTCTTCTTAGTAGAATTGCCTTTTGTTCTAGGGGTTGAATTGAGATGCAAAAAACAAGTTGCAAGCAGATGCTAATCATTTTGCATGTAAATTACTAGCATTTCTTTTACAAATATTTCATGCAGGTTTTTAGTTTAACAATTAAAAAAAGATCTGCTTTTGCAAACCACTTTCAGTAATATCTGTAGACATTTAACAAAATACCTCAGGCTCTGAATCTCCAAGTAGTTATCAAATCATCGTATTTCTTTACTTTATATGCAAAAATAACTCAGTCAAAGACACATATTTCACATGAAGTTAAACCAGAGAAATTTCCTTTTTTTTCCTGCAAATCACCAGCACACTCTTTAATGGTGGGATTTCTGAATGAGCTGAGTTCACGATGGTCCTGACAAGGGACCTCTATAGACTTTGTGCAGAAAATAGAGTCACTGTTTATTTCTTTTTTTAAAGACTGAAAAAAGAACGGTGTTTAAAAGATGAAGCCATCTATCCTCTCACTTATACCTGGTCATGCTATTTCAATGAAGGAGAGAGTTGGAAAAATAATTGAGTGGGAATCATTATAAACCTGTTTCAAAAGGTCCCTGCAGCAAGTGAGGAGGTGAAGTGCATGCTTGTGACCCGAGGGCTTTACTGTACCATTACCTCTGGAGGAGGATGTCCCATCAGAAGCACATGGGGGACACAGACTGAGGATCTCACTTTTAATCCTTGGGATGAAGAGAAAATATTGGACTTCAGGTCTGACCATTGAGCACATTTCATCAACAGTGAACTTGTCTTATAAATGAAACCAATCAAATAAAAAAAATATCTTGCATGCCACAGAGGTCTGGTCAATAGGTCAGTGATATTCTAATACCTTCAGTTATCTCAGATTTCAGTCTCTGCAGCAGTGGCTGCTATGAACTCCTTTGTTAGTGTGAAGCCTGTTATGCACATCTTTCCTCCTTCCCAGCTCTTCTCAGCCCAAGACAAGTGAAACAGCAGTTACCACCTAATTCGACATAATTGCCACAATTTATTTTGACAGTGAAGCTCATAGAGAGTTTCTGTCATTAGTATCCCAGTAGCCTTTTGTTATCGCTTGTCCCAAAGCCATCAGCAAAAAGCACCTGATGAAACTAGATGATGCAGTGTATCAATGAAGAAAATCGTAAGGGTTTGCATGTTAAGCAGATTTAGAGGACAGAAGATATCCTCAGGCAATGCTTTGGAGAATAACCTGTGTCCTGCTTCTCTCTCCTATCTCCTTTCTGGTCATCCGGTTCTTCCTTTTCCATCCTCTTGCTCATTGTGTTAAGTCCATATGTGGTAGTGGCCACACCAAAGATTCCTGGTGCTCAAACCTGTGAAGATCCTGTGAAATGTCAGTTTGGTGGTAGGATGAATTGTGTCCTGCTATGTGTTTGTCCCCACATGGCACAAATGTTGCTGATGAGGTGATATACATAAGAAGGATAATAATAATTAAACCAGTATTATTTAACTAGAACTTAGGTGTCAAATCCGTGGGTTTTCTCAGCTGCCGAATGGACGGAGTTGAGGTGTTTCTTAGTGGTGTTGTCGTGGTTTGTGTCCTAAAGTGCTATTTCAACTGAATTGTGGGGACTCACGAAACCAACTCGCAAAACCAATGGGATGCTTTTTTTGCTTGTGGGGGAGCTTAAACATTTAAAGGAAATCAATATTTTTTCTTTTATTTTTCTTAAATCTTCATTAAATTGATGTCTTTAAGTACTTTAGCTTTAAAATAATGGAATATTGCTGTTTTATTGGTACAAGTGGATATACAATACAGCATCTGCTTTTATGAACTACTGCTGCATGTCATAAAATACTATACTGCAGTAATTTTAAAATAGATATTTAGTAGAAAACTTAATTTTCAATAACTTTTAATTAAAATCTCTCTTTTTTTTCTTTCTCAAACAACGTTTTCAAAATGCATTAACTTTTATATTTCTTCTTCATTGAAAATATTCCAGTTCCATGATGAAATTAAAACAGAAGTGGAAAATCCAGATATTTCATGCACAGTAAATTCCATATTTTAGTCAAGTTGGGAGCTATTCTTCACAGCCTCCCAGCTTTTCAGTCCCCCTGAAGGGAATTTTCTTGATAAGTTTTTATTGTTGGGGCATTGAAGGCACGGGAAAGGGGATTGGGTTGTCCAGTTGGGTTTAAGAGCTGCTGCCTGGCTGGGCCTGATGCCAAGGAGCCCGCCGAGCCAGCCAGCACAGGCAGCCTCTGCAAACTGCCCGTCTCCTGGGTGAGCTGTGTCTTCCCAGGCAAGACAAAGCCTGGAGATAAAGAGCAGCTTTAAGGAACGCTTAAACACTGATCTTCGGGGAAGCTACTTCAAACACCATTTTATAGTGCTCTAAGTCATCTGGATCTCTCTTTACTTGTTTCACTCTCTTTTAAAAATAATTATTTCTCTAGCAAGGAAGGCTCCCTCAGATAGGGCAAAATGACCTGTTGCACTGATTGTATTTTTATCTGTGTGGTGCTAATGACTGATGTAAAATTCACGTGTACAGGACAGCTCCACACTCTGCTGTGCTTTATCTTCTGTGGCTTCAAGCCTGCCAGGCTCCAGGGGTCTGTTGCACACTGGATTTATTGTCAGACTAGCAACGCTTTATATAACCCCCAGATCTCTTGGGAACACATACCTGAGTGTTGCTGGATGTTCAAAATGTTCACTCCTAAACGAGGTCTGCAGTAAATATGTGGCATCACTCCAGATGCTTTACTTAGATGTTGGTCCTGGGTTTTCTGTTGGCAAGGTTGGAGAACCTCCCAAAAACTTGTGAGTGGCAAAGGCTTGGGAGGGAACATCACTCACCTGTAGCAGCACCTGCCTCCACTCACAGGGCTCAGAACTAACTTGTCTGGAACCTATAAGAAGGGACTTTTGTGTTAAAACAGTTTTGCTTCAGAAAATGCATTTTCATTGTGGCTTGAACTTTTTTTGCAAGAATGTCATAGTTTTTAAGAACCTAGTGGGAAAATTTATTTGGCTAGGATAGGTTTTCTGCTTAAGATTGAATTGTGGGAAGAAAACCCAATCTATTAACAACCACATCTGACTCAGTGAAGGTTTGAGAGGCCACTGCCACAGAATGCCCTGGCTAACCAGCTCTTTAAAAGAGGGGTTATGTTTCTCTGCTCTAAAAATCTTGAAAAGTTACCGGGACATGACAAGTTCTGGGCCATAGCTGAGTGTAGTTTCCTCTCGGAGACTTCATGCAAAGCCAGGCAAGTGGCAAAGGCACAGCCACTCGCACAGCTGGCACAGACTCAGGGAATGTCTTGGACAGACCTGTCTTCTGCTCTGGGGTAGGTATGGAACTGCTTCTCAGTATCTGAAGAAATACTTGTGCCAGAAATCTTTAAAATTACTTATTTCTCTTTATTGAAAGACTTCCAGGCTTTATGCCAGCATTTCCTCATGCCACTTTTGAAATTAAATAGTTTACTTGCTTTTGTACTCTCATTTCTTTGAATCCACTTAAATGGTTCAATAAACTGCCCTTTGCCTATGAGAATACTGAAGAAACCTCAATGTTTTAGACAACAAATTTTGCACATTTCTTGCCCATCACAGGGAAGGTATGAGCAAAGCTGGGGGAAAGCATTGGGAACAGCAAGGCTGTCTCTGCTTCTCAGCTCTCTTTTTTCTAATTTTTCTTAGTATTTCAGTCTAAATCCTGGCAAATTCCTGACTTTTCCTGCACAGTTTGCATGCCTGCTCAATGTAGGCTGTTTTGCAAACCACAGCTCTGCCAGAGAAGGAAAGTCTTGCCTTTCAGCCAGGAGTTTTCTAGATGGGTGGTGTTGCTAGGATCTGGCATTGCTGATGCCTGTTGTTTTCTGTTGTTAACTAACTGCAATGCATGACTGTTGAGTATCGCTCAGTGATGCCTAATTTAGAAGATCAGTGATTAATTCCTTCCATTGCTTTTTCTTTTCTCTCTCACTGCAGGATGTTTTCACACCAGAGTGCAAATTTAAAGAATCTGTCTTTGAAAACTACTACGTTATTTATTCTTCCACGCTGTACCGGCAGCAAGAATCCGGACGAGCGTGGTTCCTGGGACTCAATAAAGAAGGTCAAATTATGAAGGGAAATCGAGTGAAAAAAACCAAACCCTCATCACATTTTGTACCCAAACCCATTGAAGGTATGGAATTTGCCTGTTCTCTCCATCAGTGGGGTGTGGGGAGGGAGAGTTTGCAACTTCAGATTTGGGGTTTCCTGGGTGGGAATGTTGGGCTGCAAGTTTAGAAAGCAGGGAGAATATTTGTAACACTTCAGAAATGTGCTGGGCTTCACTGTTAGCATTTCACCTGCTTTCCCTCCCATATAGTAAACTTTGCACATCGTCCCAAAGGGATTTCTCAGCTTTGGGATGCTAAAGGATGAATTTAAAAGCCTGGCAACATGAGAGTTTATTGGAAAATAAAAGCAGCCAATGAGAAGCCAACAGTTCAAATGGAATCCGATCCAGCAGTAATCATAACATTGAGTTCTCTATGAGGATTTTGCCAGTGTATTTCATTAGGTTTCCAGTCACATGAAGAGTCAGTAGAGACAGGATTTTTCTCACCTGATTTTAGATTTTGGCACTCTGTTTGTAGTAAGAGAATAAAAATGGGTCCTACCAGCACAACTATGGATGTACTTTATATGTCTACCCTGAGATTACTTAAATCTGTTCTTTCTCCTGTGTAAAGACATCGTAGTTAATCGGGGGGCGTAGAGAAACCTTATCACAGTTGCCCAAAGTTAGATGGGGTGCTTTCATGCCGTATGTCTTTATCACAGTAAGACTTCAGTGAAAGTCATGGAGTTGAAATTTTGCCTTCCTGCTGATGCCTGTACACTGCTGAAGTGTGCCTCCTGCTCCTGCCAGGGCATTTTTGGGTTTTGTGGGCTGGCCCCTGATAGATGGAGAGAGACATAGTGATAAGCCTAGTACTTAACAGGTACTAAATTGTTTCTGGAAACAACTCTTTTTTTCTGTTGCTTGGGAAAAAGTACTACTTTTTGATCCCCAAACTATGTATGCCTTTCTGATCCCCTCTTGGACCTGCCAATTCTCACCTCAGGGACACAGCAGCCTGTAGCTGGCCTCAGCTGCTCAGCTCTGTGTTCCCTTTCACTAACCACATGTTGGCTGCGGGAGAAGAGATGAACTGATACTTTCCTAACAGGTACCACTCAGAAGTGTTGGAGGCCAGAGCCAACTCTACGCAGTAGTAAGTGTTTTAAAAGCTTCCCAGCTCAGGTGCAGGGAGGGGCAAGTGAGTGTGAGTTAAAGGCCAGCTCAGGAAGGCAGCTTGAAATCATATGTTGGATCACTGAAGCAAAGCACAACAAGAGAAATTCAGTGCAGCATGACAAGAATGTCTGTGTCCTTTACACAGGAAATGGAGATGTTGAAAGGGCAGAGAATAGCCTGGAGCCGCTTGTCCTGTGCTTGTTTTCAACAGCTTTTTTGCAGCCAGGAAACTTTTCTTGTTTATCTGAGGCATTAGTGAGATTTTTGCCCTAAGCCCTCGTTTCATTGTGCTAAGTAACAGGGCCTGCTTCAGGCATGAGGTCAGTCACCAGCTTCTCTTCTGCCTTGGCTGGGAGAAGAGTCTTTTTTAAGTGCTGGCTTTCACAACTGGGTTTCCATGTCCTTCTGGTATTTCTTTGCTGCCTGGCTGTGTGTTGGCACTGATCAGTGGATTCCTTTGAATCAAGGCTTCTCTTCTAATATAGCGTGTATGGCATGTGCTGAACAGCTCAGTAGTTGTCTTCTGCACGCATTAAACTAGGCCATGCCTGCAGCTCTCCTCATGGAAAGCCCTGTCTTAAGAGAGGTGCCTGACCCACAGCAGAGCTCTCATTGCAGCAAATGCTGCTCAGGCTTTCATTTTGAAAAACTCAGCCCAGCCCGAGAGCTTCCCTTTCCCACAGTTGCATCCTCCCACACTTGCTTCAATCACAGCTGTCACATAACCTCCTGAGCAAGTGAGTGCTTTGGAAGTTGGCAGCCAAATTAAGGGCTCCTCCACTCCTTCCCTCCTCCACATGCTTTGCAGTCAGCCTCTGTGAGCGCTGCTGCATCAAAGAGCTGGCAGTCTCCCGAGCCAAGGCACGTGTCAGCTTCCCAAAGCATTCAGCTGTCTGGGACTGTGACTCCAGACGGAGGACTCTGTTCCCAAACTGAAGTTTCATTGTAGGTAGCAGGGGCTTGCAGGAAGGGTTGGAGTAAAACACGCTCATCTCCACGTGACTTCTCTGTGCTGCATCTATCAAAGTCCCTGTGAGCAGAGCTTGCAAGGAGAGATGTTACAGAAAGGGGGCAATTCCTACCCTGTTTTAACAGCTTCTTTCTCTTTGTCATGACTCTAAGAAAATATTCAAAGCACTTTCTTGCTCTATTTTTATGTCCCTTCTTCAGAATGCTGTGGCATGTCTCAGCATGTGGGCTTTGTTGCTTATGCAGGCATCGGCTTCCATCCACAGTAACTTTGCAGCTTCCATCCACAGAAACGTCCCCAGGTTTCCTCTTGCTCAGTCCTGTACTGCCACCAGCATTAGCCCTGCCAAGTCATGGCTGACACAGGAATGTGTGCAAGGAGGAATCTACTCCCCTGGGAAGAAGAGGAGTCACATATATTGTTAGGAATCACTTCACCCACCACTTCAATGGCAGTTATCTCTGAGATGAAACTATTTGTGACATGCAGAAAAAATATGCAACGGTTTAGTGAAGAGAGTGTTCACAGGGAAAGGAAACACAAGCCCAGATTGGTCCATGAGCTCAATTGGTCCATGATCTCATTTAATTCCAGTTTCTTCATCCTGCTTTCTAAATCAGAAGTCTTCTTGAAATTGCAATCGAACAGCAAACTAATACATAAGTAGGAAATATCCTCACAGGTAATTTATAAGTACTACATGTGCGTACATGTGCATATATACACAGTGGTATCTGTGCACAGATGTGTGTTATCTGTGGCTTTTAGCAGCTGCAGCTTTCTACTGTACTAAACCCACAGAGTTTCACTCGTAGATTTTCAGGATGCTGAAGGTATTCTGTAGGAAAGTCAATAGATACCGACTGGAAAAGTTTTGAGGTTTGGTTGGTATGAGAGGGTTTTTTAGTTAGTGTAGGTAGCATTTGTTTGTTTTTGGAAATAGGATTAAGCTTAATCAATATGAAAGCACAAAAAACTTACTAATAACAGGGAAGACATTAAGTTCCTCTCCCATCTGTGCACAGGCAAAGCCAAGGAAAACAGCCTGGTAGGCAGCAGTTGATGTACTATGTGGTGCCAGTTTTGCTTAAAAACAGACATACGCAACACATTTCTTTTGATATTTTTATTTCTGATCACTGATCTTTCAAGCTAAATGAGCTCTAAAGTGCAGACATACAGATTGAACTAGACTGCACAAGAAATGAGTTTAATTGTCGCTTGGACAACAAGCAATCTTTTAGAGCAATTTCAGTCTCTTTAAGTGTCTGCAACAATGAGTGCTGGACAAACCCTACCATCCACAGTGCCTCTTGTTCTAAATATCCTAACCCATCTCAAACAAAGGGAGACGTCTTAAACCACTTAAGTGAGAATATTTTCAGATTCTTACTGTGGATGTGCTGTGTTACTTATATTTCCTTCTCCTTGAAGACATAATTTCCAGATCACTCTCCCAATAGAGCAACATTTCCTCTCTTACCTGGCCCAAACCAGAAAGCATTTGGGGTAGCAAATCTGGCCACAGAAGGCAGAAAACTCTTTCTCCATCTATGTCAGCAGAGCAGCCCCTAACTCCAAATTTATGGTGCTGAAGCCCTCATGATGTGAACATGTCTCAGATATGAAGGTGACCTGTTAATGATTAGTCTGGATGCATTCATTACCCAAGCAGCCAGATCTTTCCTGGTGTGATTCCTCAGGGATGCAACATCCATGTTGTGTTTGAAGCAGAGTCCTCAGATCTTACAAAGAAGTACAAAACACTGTTAAGTAGAAGGGTGACGTAGGCCTACTGAAAATGCTTCAAAAGTATCACCTTAATCCACAAAACATAGAATCATTGAAAGGTTTGGTTTGGAAGGGACCTTAAACATCATCTGGTTCTGACCTACCTGCCATGGGCAGGGATGCCACCCACCTGATCAGGTTGCTCAGGGCCCTGGCATTGAACACTTCCAGGGACAAGACCTCTACTTTATCTGTCTTTGCTAACACAGCTCCTCTCTGTCTTTCAAGTGGGCAGGCTTTGGTATGTTTTCTATCCTACACTAACTCACTTGTTCATCTATCAGATTCCAAATCATCTCATTAGATGGCAAATTTTAACCGTGATTTTCCTGTGCTGCCTTTCTTACCTGAACAAAGTGTGATTCTACCTGGCAGCATCCTTCACATTTTACCACCAAATAGATGCAAGCTCAAATGCCTCTGAAATGCATGAGCTGGGACTGGGTTTAGAACATAGTAATTAGAGGCAGAAAACGAGGGTGCCTAATCACCTGCTCCCTCCTGCTCCTGACTGCTGCTGCTCAGACAATTAATTCTCTTCACTGAAGCATTCGCTAATGCAGCCACTCCTGCAGATACCGACACCCGGAGCGATGGCATCTGTGAAGGGAAAGAGCCCGTCTCCGGGCTGCCTGCCAGAGAATGTGGGCCCAGCCCAGACCCCAGCCAGGCTCCATGGGGCATGTAGTGATCCTACAGGGCTGGCGACCTGCCCACCTGCTGAACGGCAGCTTAGAAAAATTTTGGTTCCTCCTGACTCTTGAGGGTCTGGGACAGGGAAAGCCAGGAGTGAAGGTGGATGGCTGGGATATATGTAAGGTGCTTAATAAGCTTTGTACCAAATTCTAGAGAAAGGAAGTGGAGTCTGTTGCATCCTGTGAACCTCCTCAACCTGCAGTAATGCCAAGTGAGAAATACTAGGGTCAAGACACAAAATGGTGATTCCCAAACTCAGGCAGTCTCTGATGTCCAGGGTGATTTTGGTGTCCTCATGTGTGTGGTGTGCCAGTGCCATGCCTGAAAAGAAGAAATGAGACTGAAATCCTGTGCCAGCATGTAAACAAGAGATTGAGCTGTTTCTGGGTGACAGGCAGCTCACTCCATGCCTTTGCTTTCAGAAAGAATGGTCCCTGCCATCCCTTTTCTATTCACTTGTATCCCCAGTCTTCTTCCTAATTTGTGACTTGTTTCTTTGTGCAAGATTTTCCCTTGTGCCTGTGAATAGCAGGCACTGCTAGTTAGTAAGGAAGCAGGGAATTGAAAGCCACAAGAAACAGACATGAGCACAGCTTCACTGCTGTTCAGCCCTTCCATTAATGCCTGTGGCTCTTCAACAGATCAAGCTAACAGCACTTTCCAAATAAAGTATGAATATGGATATGTTGATTGGAATCTAGGGCATAGGAGCTGATTATCTGATTGAAGCTCCAAAGCATTAGCTTGGTTTCCAGACATTAAGGGCTGTATTTGGCTTGGTGTGTGGGTGTGGGTGGGTGGGAGAAGCAAGGCAAAGCAGGGAGGAACTCTTATTCTAGAGCAATTGCTCATCCTTCCAAAGCTCCTTGTGCTGTGTGCACCAGCAGACCTCCCAGACGTCTAGGCATGCCACCTGTCACACTGCTGCTAGTTAACCTTGATGCAGGTGACAGGGGCAGTGTGTCTTCAAACACATACACACACACACACACACATACACGGACCCTAAAGAGACCTGCTAAAGTGAGTGCTGCGGGTCCTGAACCACAAAGATGTGCTTCAAATCTGGGAAGATCTGGGCATTCACAACAGTCCATTTGCAAACACGCCCCTCCCTGGTCCATGACTAACATCTCCTGTGCATGAGTCACGCTCAGGCTTCCTCAGTACAGAAAGTAGCAAACTGCAGTCCAAGACCCTGTGTTGCACAACACTTCAGTCTGTCCTTAAAACCCTCTGTGCGTCCATGTGCACAAACACACACACACACCCGTGTATCCATGTGCACACACACCTGTGTGTTGTGGTGCACACGGGTTTGCAGCCACCACTGGACAGTGGCCGTGGCTCAGCACACGTGCTCAAGCCTCCTGTGTAGGAGAATATCCAGGCACTCTCTTGTGCATGATGCCATGTGCATACACTGGTACTGTAGGTGTATGTAAATACTGAAAATATGCTTGTCCTATGCTGCTACAGATTTTCTGGCACGGGCTGTTGGCACAGCCTGTCTGGTACAGAGGCTTTGACAGCTCTGCCTGAAAAGCTTAATGTGAGCAGCCTCCAGCCATGCCCCACATCAGTACTTGTATCATGCACTAGACTGGAAGATTAATTTATAATTCCTGCCCTATATACTTGCTAGGTACAGGGTCTCTGTAATTTGTAGCTGCAAATGTTGTTTACTTCTGTAACCTGGTTTGTATTCATTACTCTGTGGGCCTTGTTAGCAGCTCAATGTTTTTGCCCAAAAGCCATGCATCAGGGAGTTGAAGAAAGGCAACATGTTATGATACTACTGCTGCAGATTTTGCTTGTGCTCAATCCTTGTGGCCCAGCCTGATGGGGTATTGGGTTAAGTTGAGATGAGCTTGGTAAATGTAGCTGTCTGGGGGGAAGAACTCATGGAGGTCCCTCCAGCTTCAGCTTGGGACCAGAGAGGTTAGGATGAAGGCAACAGTGCACTGGATGAAGAATTTTGTGTATGGAATGTCAGGGGCACTGGGACAACACTGGCACAAATCCCTAATTCTGTTGGGCAAACATCCCATCAGAGAGTAAGGTCAGTAACAGAAGTAATGGACATCCTGAGTGCTTATCAAAGGCTTTGCAACTCAGGATAAGGAGTCACAAGGGGACAGGTGTTCCTCAGTTGTTAACCATTTCATACTCTTGTCAAGATTTTACTAGTACTTACCACAACAGGCAAACTAACCATCACCGTGTTGTTGAGTGACACCCTCCAAGGTGTGAGGGGCAGCTTAGCAGCTGAAAGGGGATATGAGAACCCTTCTCTGTCTGTTGCTGCCATGCTA
This sequence comes from Calyptomena viridis, assembly GCA_013390005.1. Taxonomy (NCBI): domain Eukaryota; kingdom Metazoa; phylum Chordata; class Aves; order Passeriformes; family Eurylaimidae; genus Calyptomena; species Calyptomena viridis. Next base: position 371,563 of record WEIV01018097.1, read on the forward strand.
CACACTGTCCTTGCAGCATGCAGACAGCATCAATAGTCTGGGCATGATGGGCAGTCGTGACATTACTCATCCTGGCCCAGGCCCATGGGACAAGTCCTTCATTTTATCCTTTTTCTAATTTTCATCAAAAGCTGGCTCCATAGCAGTTTGCAGAGCAGTACCTGCCTTGAGACATGCTGGGAGGCCCTGTGTGTGTGTATGTGTTTAAACTGCTTTGAAAGCCTTGCATGAAAAATACTCTGTGAGAAAAGTAATATTTTTTTTCACTGCTCATATATTCAATTCAATATCGTTCCTATTAATACACAGTTGACTACACTTTATCTCTGTCCTGTATTGTTGCAGACTGCTATAACTGTTTATCTAGCCAGGAGTAAAAAATGCAGAGCAATAATGTCATTTGCCGCCTTCCTCTAATTGTTGGGATTTATTTGCAGATCAGGGGAGGTTATAAATACAAGCACTTACACTGCCTTTTCATACATAGGGAATTTTTTTTCATTTCTTCAGATAATTTTTGAACTTGTGTTCTTGTTGATTATCCGGAACCAAACCCAGATGGGCTCCATCCTGTATTGGAGCTCTGTGCTATTGTTTATAATGTGACAGTTTTGCAGAACAAAGCAATGCACAATCATTTCTTTCTATTCTAATTTTTGCAAAGATCTGGACATGGCATTTGCAGTCTGGACCTACCATGTGTTCTCAGCATCACTGTGCCTGCCCTTGAGATGCTTCACTATTTCAAGCACATCTACATCCTGCCACATTTGCAGTGAACTCATCAGAGATGCTCCCCTTGGTGATGAGCCGCTCAGCCCATGCCCCTGCTCTGGCACACCTCATGTGGCAAGGACAGCCATGAGGACTTAGTCCACATGATGAGTTGGATAAATGCTTTGTGCTGCACAGGACATGGAGATGTGCCATGCCTTGGGCAGACGTTGCCTTCTCTGGCTGTCTAAGAGGTACGTTTTTATAGGACACACATTGCTTAGCCAGGATCTGGAGAGAAGGTGCATTTTATCCACCCTGTTCTCAGATGCTGCCAGATGACCATGCAAAGCTGGGATAGCTCCTGGCTTGCTATCACTGAACTCATCCCCATGTATCTGCTCACAGCGTTGGCATTGGTTGACTGTCTTGATTTACAGATGGAAAAATAGGAAGTGCTGAGAGCAGACCTCAGCTTTTGGACAATGGAGCCAAGTGGGCTTGAGTCACCACTTCTAGAGCCAAAGCTCACCACCCAGAAGGCTTGAATGGCTCCGATGCAGGTGTAGTTTTGATTCAAGTCTCTCAAAGGTTTTTGTTGGAGGTTGAGAACTGGGGACCGGGTAATTCTTGGACCTGCTGTTAGATAATAATCAGCATCTCATGACAATACGTGGTTCTATGAACTGGAATGTTTATTTTATATATATGAATATAACATGAAAAAATATAAAGCACAGAAAACCTAGGAAGATTTATCTGTGAGCAATCCCCCCCTTTCTCTCTGTGCCTTTGGAAGAATCCAGAGACAGAAGGAGGACCTGACAGGCAACAAGGACAGGTAACAGATCCTGCTTGGTAACAGGATCTACTGCTGGGTCACTGAGGTTTCTGTGTGTGTTTGTATTGAGCTGGAATTTCAGTCTCCTTTTAAGGAAATAATTCGTTATGTTCACTAAGGTCTGTGGCTTCAGAGCTGTTAATAGGTGTCTTTTCTGTTTGCAGTGTGCATGTACAGAGAGCCATCGCTGCATGAAATTGGAGAAAAACAAGGACGCTCAAGAAAAAGTTCAGGGACACCAACCATGAACGGAGGCAAAGTTGTTAACCAAGACTCGACATAGCTGACAAATACCCTCCCTTCTTCCAACTCCTCCCCTCCCACCCACCTACCCACCCCACCTGGCGAAACCACACTGAGACGATGACAACTGAGCAAGGCAGGAGCTACTGGTAGTGGCTAGGAGTGTGAACTCCAGGATCTTTCTTTGTGTAGGACGAGAAAATCGAATCCCAGATCCTGCCTGTTGCAACGTTTTAAAAAACAAAAACAACAACAAAAAAAAAGTGAAGAAAAAATGTTTTAAATCAGGACTCCATTAACATTTTCAAAAGCAAACTGTTTGCTCTGTGATCAAAGAGGGAAAAAAAAATCTCATCTCTGCATAATAATAATAATAACTAATAAATATAATAATAATAATAATAAAGATGTTACCTTTAAAAATAAAACAAAGCTTTTGGAAAATTGAACTTAGCATATGATGTGTGAGAAACACATGGGAAATGCAGCCTGGGACTGTGCTTTCTGTCTTATACTTTCACCTCACGTTCACACCACTGTTTTTAACATCCCTGCTTCCCTGGGGATGGATGGGATTTTTCACAAAGCAGGAAAGGTAGGGATAGATTATGACTGTGTTTGCTCTGCTATCAGTAAAATATGGCCCATCTGAATTAGGAGTCTGACAGTTATGGGCAGTGAACTAGCTACTCTGTATTCAGCTTTTTCCATCTACATTCAAACACTGCGTAGTTATTTGTTGCTAATGTCATTCTGTGAGTATGTTTGACCCAAGTCTGGCATTTTATGCCTTTTTATCATAATTATTTATATTTATAGGCTTGTTTTACTGTATTAGTTGCCAGGGGCATTTCAGAAATTTCTGGTCTCACAGGATGAAGTGATCATATATGTTGGGGAGAGTTAGGAGATAAAGGGAAGGATGGATAGCTGCTTGCTTTAAAATAGGAAACAGAGCAAGAAACACTGCTGAAATCCTTGCTGTCAGATGGAAATGGTGAGGCATGTTCTGTATGAGTGGGTAATGTAGGGATTTCAGTGATGGAAAGAGGGGTGTTAGGCAGGGAGTAGATGGGGTGTGTAGAGGAGGGAGCAGCTATGAGGGAACATGGGTGGTTGTGCCTGTCCAGCTGTGCCAGGGTGAGGACATACTGCCATGTCTTTCCAGCAGCTGAAGTCTCCACACATTTTACACATGTTCAAAGCTGAGGCTACAAACCCCTGTAACCCACAGATTTACCTGTGATGGGATGAGGGCCCTTGAATTGCTGCAGCAGCCTGGGTATGGGTGTGGCGATGTGTCTTGCCAGTGCCAGGGCTGCATATGCTGGAGAAGCACTTCAGAAGTAATGAATTCACAGATGGGGAAAGGCAAGGAAGAGAGTGATGGGGTGAGGGATGCACAGCAGTGAGCCCACCTACAGTAACGAGGGCATTAGTGGAGATCTCAGGGCTATCCTGCCTGGCACTTTCTCTTCTTCTTGTTTGGGGTTTAGCACTGAAACACCCTTGCTCCTGGGTGGAACTGAAGCAGGACAATATGGGCAGATGCCTCTTTCTCTGACTGCACACATTAACTTCAGTCTGACCTCTTTCAGGCAGGAGCAGCAAATCACAGCACAGCCTCAGCTGGCTGGTGGCCACACATGCAAAGCTGCTGTGGCTGTGGGAGAGGGGAGTGCTAGAGATGGTCGTGATGTTCCTGACCTGGGTGCCCCCAGCCCCACAGCACTCGCCAGTGCTGGGGTGTGTCAGAGCTTGATGAGCAGCTCTGTACAGGTGCAGAGCAAGCAGGGAAAGCAGGGAGAGCCACATTTCAAGGTTATGGAAGAGTCCCAGGATCAGCATGAAGGAATGAATTTCAAGCGTGTCCTTTTGTGTTTTGAAAAGCTAAAACCTTGGAAAAAAAGAGCCTCTGCCATGGCTTTGCCACTTAATGCTGTACCTGCGGACAGCCCCCTGTGTTACAGGTTATCTGGGGCTGCCTCACTGTTGCCCTCCAGTCCCACAACACTGGGGCAAGGTCAGTAACACGTGGTCAGCTTGGGAACACACACCCAGCCCCATCTAATTCAGCTAATTCATTTCAGCTCCCTCACAAACTAGAGTTGGGAGGCAGCTTACTCACTGGACACATGAACATCCAGAGAAATGGCACCTCAAGATCAACACATTGAGATAGCAGGTCCCTAACCAAGCCACCAAACATCAAGCCATGGTTTAGGCACTGAGTCACAGCCTTTCCAGCTGTCCTGGAGGGAAAGCCGAGTGCCTACCACAGAATAGAACACCCACAGCACACCTGGATACCACAAACCTCTTCTGTACCCAGACACAAGCAACTTGCCAAGTGCACTGATGTTACCAAGAGCAGCTCCAACATGAGGATGTAAAAATTGCTGTGACCTTGTGTTATGGTTTGACTCTGACACACAGCCAGTGTTTCTGGGAGGGGGGGGAAAAACCTTCAACTTTTGTGATAAGGATTATAAGCAACTTTTATTAACTATTTCACAAGCAAAACAGGCTCTAACTTAGAATACTAAGAATTCACTACTACTACTAAAATCAGAGCTTAAGAGTTTAAGAGTGAGAAGTTTGATAGATGTTACAGACACCTTCATCTAAGGTCTTTCTCCTTCCATCAGCGGCCCAGGAAGACAAGAGTGGGGGGTTTATGGTCAGAGGCTGTTCCCGCCGCTGATTTCAAAGAGAAGCCCAACCCTGTGCTTTTTCCCGTGGGGGTTTTCTTCCTGAAAACAGTCTGTTACAAAACTGCTTCATTTGATTATCACTATACTGACAACAGCTTTTCAAAAAACTCTTTGCACACTTTTGTTGTCATGTAAGTCACTTTACCATAGGTGCAGTCATTCAGATGCTGCTTCACTGCTTCAGTGTAGATTCTTATGGGCCACTGGTCCTCCCAAGAAATGCTGCTCTGCTGCTCCAGTGTAGGATCTCTTCTTCCCATGGCTACAGGACTCCATCAGGCCCCCCACTCCAGACATGGACAGCAAACATCCCACAGGATCATAACCTCTGTTTTCCAGCACTTACCTGCTCTAGCGTGGAGTCTTCCAGTCTTCCACGGGTCTGCAGGCAAATCTTTGCTCCCTATGGTCCTCCAGGGGTTGCTGGGGCCCTATTCTAGTGTTTAAGGCATCTTCTCTTTCTCCTTCTCTCTGACCTTGGTGTTAATCAAACTTCTCACTCTCCTGTCTCTTAAGTGGCCATGATGTTCTGCCTAGCTTTTTTTTCTCTTCTCCTTCTTAAATATGTTATCACAGAGGTGTTACCAGCTGACCTTGGCTAGCTTGGAGCTAAGAAATTTTCAGCAGCTTCTTAAAGAAGCCTCTCTCATAGCCCCCCCACAGCTAATAAAACCACAACACCTTGTATGCAAGGCACCCTTTGCCTAAGCCCCAGGAAGCCATGGGCAACAGCAGATCCAGGTCTACCAATGTGCTAATTTTTTCATTGAGCAACTCACCACTCCTCACACTGGGCTTTTGCCTTGTTAATAGTCTTTGGCCAAATCCCTGGAAATGCCATATTCGGGCCTAAATGTCAAAATAATCTGCTCCTTTGGTCTGGTATGTTTAAGTTAATCACTTTCATGTGACACTCACTGAGCTTGCCCTTAGTGAGAGCCAATTGCTCTCACCCAGTGTCTGCACTACTTTGGAACAGGTCTTCTGCCATGTGTTGAAAGCAAGTGCTAGCTCTCCTTGCTGACTGCTTAGCCCAGGCAAACTGTGAGCCACATATGATGGCATAAACCATAATAAACACCCTCCCACATGCCTTAGGAACCCTCCCACATACCCGTGCTTTTCTTGACCTCTAGAAACCTGTGAAAGTCATCTCATGGCGTAATGCAAGGACACCTGACATCATGATAACCCAAAAACCAGTGAGGCTGCACAGCCCAGCTCCCTGTTGTCCATATGCACCAACTGCTGACTGAGAGCTGCCAGGCTCCAGGTGCCCTAACACAAGCCATACACCTGGGGCAATCCAGGGAGATGCACAGCATGCACGTACCACATAGAGCTTCATGGTTTTTTTTTTAACACAAGTGCCTTGCAGGCTTTCTCTTCAGGCAATATCCCAAGGAGGTGATGTGGGTTTTGTTGATTATCCATCTGCCGCTTCCCAATCTGCAGGGAAAAGGGGAATCCACAGAGACTTTTTTGCCTGCTTTGAAATTCCTACAGTCTTTTCATTGCTTCTTGCTGTTCTTCCTCAGTGTTAAATTCTTGATGAGTGATGTTTCTTTTAGTTCTTTTGTTTCTTTCTATAGCCGCACATGCCACAACCATTTAGGGAGCTTTGTGACTCAGTTTAACATTATAATGACTCCAACCCTTGTCTGTGTGTGTCTGTGTCTGTGATATGTGTCTGTGATATGTGTGATACTAGCAGGACAAATTCCCTTCCTAGCTATGTTGGCGTGCCATTGGACAAACATCTAGAACAGAAAAAGCCAAGAAAAGTAAATTAAAAAAAGAGGGATGTTTTCATCTCACCTGGCCCATGGTTGTTAACTCTGGTCAGTCTGCAGCAAACCTTTGCCCTCTGAATAACAGATGCTGCTATAGAAGAACTTGAATTTTAGAAGTTCAGCAGTAGAAAATACTTCACAGAAATATGGGTATATTTAAAGCATTCATTTTGTTTCACCCTGGCTTTAACTGTGATGTTTGCACAGTTCTGCAACACAGCTCCTCTCACCTGTCCATCAAGGGCAAAACCTGATAACATGGCTCCAGTTTGGAGCCATAAGGATTTTCCTAGGGATAAAAATGGAGAAAAAGCTACCAGTAGGACAAGTGTGCCATATTGCACCAGCTAGTTCTGCCACAAGTGTCAGCACTGGCATGTGACAATGTGCTATAAAGCAAAGCTGACACTCAACAAAGCAATTTATAAGAGTTGTCTATCAATTTGTGCTTGCGCTCAGAGAGATTCTGGCTGATAAATGCCCACACAATCTCTCAAGCTGTCACGGGCCTCACTTTACACATTTGTATCTTCAACTGCACTCATTTTGCACCAGGAGAGTTACTGCTCCAGAAAGATATCATTGCCACATTCTGAGCAACTCTATAGAAGTGATGGTATAAGCACCCAAGGTTGAGCAGAGCCAGCAGGAAACAAAGTGCGCCATCTTTTCTGGTTCCATGCCAGCAAAACTGCAGCATAGATGCATGCTAGGCATGAAAAACATCTTTTTGAAGACTACACTTCCTGAAAACAGAATTCATAGAGTTTTCATTAGCTATAGCACACAAACCCAACCTTTGCTAATGGTCATGCACTAAAATACACTACTTTTGACATGGGGGAGTTGTTGGCCCCAAAACATGTCCAGCACTAGAACTCTTAACTGCAGCATAGCTTAGCCCTGGTCATAGATGACAAGGATCAGTTTGTATGTCACTGCATGAAGGGAATTAAAAACTGGAAAAGACACAAATGAGTATCTTCACAGAGAGATTTCTCTCTCAAAACTGAAATAAAATCTTTACTTGCTTCTGTGGGATGACCCACTGCACACACCTAGGAGTAAAATCAGAAGAGTCACCACTGCACTTCCTCAGTGAAGCAGAGGTGTTCCCATGGCATTCACATCTTCCCTATCCCACCACCAATGCTTCAGCCTTCAGGGTGATGGAAGGCTGTTTCCATGGAGTAGAAGTCAGCAAGGCTTACATCCTTCTCACCAACGTGGAGTAAAGCTACTGCTCTGCTTCAGCTGCGGAACAACAATCATGGCATCAACCAATTTCCCTGTGTTCTTCTCAGACACCTTGATTAAGGACAAGAAAGGACAAAAGCAAAAGTAATCCTATAGCCAGGCTGATACATTTTTAGTGTTGTGTTTAAGGGTACCAACATTTCAAAACTGCTGAAACTTTTGTGGCCACAAAGTTAAAGCCAAGTAACTACCATTTTGGGACAGAGGATGTTTTCTTTGTGATACTTGCATAATGAACTGCTGTATGCACAGAAAGTTGGACATCTTCCCAGACTGCCTCCCTCTTGGATTTCAGGCACCTTCTCTATGGCAAAGGAGGTCTAGATCAGCATGGCTTCAGGGCTCCTCTCACAAGGGCATGCACTAAGAATTGTGGTGATGGCACAAGGAGCTCACACAGACTTCAGAGCATTCACAGCTGAGGCAACTGTAAGATCAGTGCAGAAATATTTGACCTTTCGTGGCCTTCTGGAAAGGACAGGATCTTTGGTTAAACAATTGCTTGAAAAGAAAGAAGAGGGTTTGTTTCATTCAAAACACTCTGGTGCAGGCATGAGAATTTCATATTTAGAAAATGCCATTAATGTTTACTGAGCAACACAAATAGATATGGGGTCCCCCTCCCCCCCCAAAAAAAAGCTTTACTAATTATTAAAAAAAAGTGCCTGGTTATGGCATGTGAGGAGTAGCAGAGGATAACCCTCCCAAGAGTCTATTAAGAATGGGTTATATATTGTTCCATTCTATGCTCATTACAATCACTGCCCCAATAATAGGTGCGTACTGTGCCTTTTTTGTATTCTAGTACAATTTTCTCCATGGGAACTAAATAACTCAGTTTAAATACTGAGCAGAGCTGGTAGAAGAAAGCAGTATGTTTCTGCTGTGCTACCCCTGTGTGCAATCTGCATCTTAGGTAGCTGGTTACTGCCCTCTTTCTCATAGTTTGATACAAAAATGAATGAGCAGCACTGAGGAGGAGGAACATGTTGATCAGTCAAACTAAATGACATTGTGAAGGATAGATTATGTCAAACTTAATGACTTTCAGAAATTAAGGATTCAGTGAATTTTAATTCCTTGAGCACTAAGAAAAATTGCAAGGAGAAAAGCAACCACCAGCTCTTTCTTAGTGCCAGTCCCTAAGCTAGGACTTTGGTGACATTTAAATCTCTATATCCAGCTCCTGGCTTGTCTCCTACATACAGAGATGCTTTCCTTTCTCAGACATCTGAGTTTTTCCAGGAGATCATCGTCACTGAGTCCTTGGGGCATCCTGGTCCAAACAGGGCAGAGCAGTTCCTGCTTAGGCAGCAGTGGGACCCCAAAATAAGTGCCCTGTCCAGGCTATCAGCTGATGGCCCAAGCCAGAGGGCTCCTCACCACACGTCTTTTCCAGACATGCCATGAAAGACAGGAAAACAAAGCTCAGTGTCTGCTTCAAAGCAGACAGAGCAATTCTGCTTCAAAGGACCTTGATTTGTGCAGGCCCCACAGCAAGAACCTCAAAATCTGAGACACACTCTGCTGTTCCCAGCCTGTGCTCATGGTGCCGGAATGCTTCACCCGCTGAGAAGCAGCCCTGAGCAGGGGTGTTATGAGGATCACAAGGCTGATGAAGTGGTCTGATCATATGATCATGGGACCTTGCAAAGGCAAAGAGCTTGCATTTCAACTGTGCCTCAGAGGGGTCACTTACATGCTGTGACTCTGACACTATCAGTTATTAATTTTACTTTCCAATTTACTGCACAAGCTGGCAAGTGAAATAGTTTCACTCATTCACCATTAAACAAAGAGGCAAGCCAGTGCATAGAGAACAAGTTTTGCTTGACATCAACTCAGTTTGAAAATCAAAAGCAAGTGTGTTCAACTTTCCAATAACTTAGTTTTTAATTTTCACTATTTTCTGTTCTTCCTGCTATCAGATAGAACAGAAAGCAGAACTAATACGGAAAACACCGACTTCTGCTGTGAAAGCAAAAAATATTACCTCACAAAGTGATGGGATACTCAGTTCCTCTGGAGTTAATTTGGGGACTTTTCACATGAGGATGTAATGAACTTTCACAAGGTCACATTTAGGGAACTGTGAGGCTTGTCTTTCACCAGCAAGTTCATGTGATTCTTCCAGCAAGGTCAATGGGCTGCCATGTAGAACCTAACTCTGAATTCAAACTGTGCAGTCAGTTCAAATCACCATCTTTGGATTCCACTTCCATATTTCCCCTATAAAACCAAACTCAAATTCTAAATTTTATGCTCATCTCTGTTTTCTTGAATCTCCAAATACAAACACTAGACTATTTCAGAATTTTATTCCATCTGTGGGATTGAATAGTCCTTTTATAAAGTGGTGGCATTTAAGATGAAAAAAAGCTAAGTGTTGGCAATATCTGATGGCCAAGGAGCATGATAACTCAGCTCTAGACATGACCAAATTGTGGAATCCACATCCACGTAGAAAGTTAACCTAGACTGTTGCAGCTTGAGCCCATCTATTATCAATTCAGTAGAACCATTTTTATGTTCAGAAATATGTTTCTTGAGAGAGGCTACTGCAAACACATCAGCAGGTGGCAGCTTCAGAGAGAGACGGAATGGATGTCCTCCTGAGGGCTGAAGTTGGGAGTACTTTAAACAGAAAGACGCATTCATCAATAAAATGAAATCTTTCCAAAGGTAGCATGAGCTCGTTCCAGGTGAAGACTTTATCTTTTCTCTGTAAAATAGTTGCGTGCTTCTACAGATTTGCAGGAATAAACTTTAGGTCATGTTAGCTTATACTAAAACAACTGGCAAAAAACCCCTAAAGAAACAAAAATGCCCCATCACTTCCATATTGCCACTCACCTGGATTTTGCTTTATTTTGGAAACTTCAAGGAGCTGAGAATCAAATTCACCCTCAGGGCAACTCCAATTAAATCAATGTGCAACCCTGGGAACTAATCTGGCCCAAGACTCATTTTCTCTTCAACTGCAAGAACCAAGGTCATTTTCCCATCTGGATTTTGCAGAGGCTTCCTCACATACTGATGAGTTATACCTTTTATCAAACCTTGACCATCATTTTCAGGACTAGAAAATGATTGCACAGTGTCAGAGGATCACAGAAAACAGGATGAAAATGCTTGGTGTTAAAATCCAGATCTTAAATTTACTATGTGCCACCTCTCCTGTGTTCTCCAAATCCACATACAGTATCTTTCCATATTGCACTGCAGGAATTTGTCCTCTTTTGTCTACAAAATCTCACCCATAATGCCAGATGACACCACTCATCCTCTATTCTAACTTAAGGGAAGTTCCTCTATTCCACATCTGTAGGATTTATCTAACAGTTGTGACCAGCATTTTTCTGCTGATTGAAGGGCTGAGAAAAAGAAGATGTAACTTTTTCTTTTTTGAAGGGACAGTGTGTCTATCTCTCTGTCTGTCTATTTATGTCTATAGCCCTGTTCCCCTCTTACCTCCTCAGTAATACCCCATGAACCAGTACCATGTGGTGTCTGAATGGATCTGACCCTGTAGGATCCTCTGATGACAACAAAGCATCAGTCAGGCTGTCTTAGATCTTGACTTGGTCAGCACCTCAAAAACTACTTTTGAGTAGTTGGGGACAAAGGCCTGTGTGAGCAAGGAATTAGGGCAATTATTTGAAGCTCCCAAAAGGTAGATGGGTCAAAAATTGCATAAAGGATTGGCTGCAGACACCCTCTCCATCACAAGGTGATCTGTGTCAGACATGCTGGCCAAGGCTCCACTGATACATCAAGCCTTATCATGGTGAAGAAGAAATGCTATTCAAATTTGGCAGTGACTTCAAGTCAATATATTGGAGAGAATGGGTCTGCTAAAGCAATTCCTGCCTGGAAGCAGACTTCACAAGGCTATCTGGGCATCCCCTTTTTACCTAGGCTTAGTGTGAGCGTATCACCTCCTCAGACTATAGACTGGGGTGCTAAAACACACAGATGACAGCTACAGAGTAATAACACTGAGAAATTTGTGGTTTGTGATATTTTAATATCCTGAGCACAGAATTATTTGCTGGTTTGTGTCCTTTAAAATGTTCTCCTTCTGTGCAATTGATAGCTTTACTGCTCCCAGACAGAATAACAAACAGCTGTGCTGCTAAAATAAAAGAGATCCTTTGGATCATTTCAGAGCACCATCTTGGCAGCCTTGAAGCCACAGTGGCTTGTGGAAGGGTGAGTCGTTGTGGAGAAGATCCACCAGCTGGTGCAGTTACTTGCAGCTGCTTAGAGTTCATGTATAAAAGATCTCATCACACATTATTGGAGGCATAAAGGGCAGTTGTAAATCAGAGAACAGACTGGTGACTTCAGACCAGAAGCCACAGATTAGCCTGACCAGAGGTGCCCAGCTGAGCAATGGAAATTCTGCTCTTAGTTCACTGGAATTTCATGTTGTATTTCCATGATGCAGCAGAGAGTTCATCCAGAGGCTGGAGACTAGGTAATCACATTCTATACTGGTTTACTTCTTGATTATTTATTCAGTAAGAATCACGTTAAAAGCCCACTGGAGGCAGTGAGAGACTCCTGTTGACTTTGCAGCAGTCTGAATCAGACCTGAAGTGTTCAGAGTTTTAGTATACACAACTGGAATTTAGTAGCGATGCTTCCAAATTATGAGCTCCCTTCAGAGTAATGTGTTCATCACACATCTTTACTTGCCCAAAGGTAACCTCTTGCAGCTTGTTCCAAACAGCCATCCTGCCTGGCGTGACACTTCCTCTGAAGACCTATGAACCAGGATCACCTCCTAACCTCCTTCCATGCAAAAAATGTTTCTTGGTCCAGGTGAAGGAAAGCGTGGCTGGTGAAGATGGCAGAGAAATGCAGCCGCAGCTCCAGAGTTATGAGCTTTTGAGGTAGAGCTCTAAAAAGGACTCCAAATAGCTCTGTGTGAAGTCTCAGTTAATTCCTCTCTTTTGTTTCCCCTTGAAGACAGGACACCATAACCACTCCTTCCTCCCTTTCTCTTGCACCATCATCCCACTCTGGTAATACTTGAATGCTGTCTTTTGTCAGAGCTGCTGGGATCCTTGCAGAGCACAGAAACAGCCCATATTGGTGAATTCTGAGGCAAAATCTTTCTGGGTGCAGGTCCACACTAGCCAAATAAAAACGTGATCCCTGGAGCTGGTAGCCCTTTCTATGTGTCAAAGTACCAAAGAGAATGATCTGTCAATGTCTGGATATGTCAGATGTGGAACCGGGATATGTTATATTGTCTGTTGACAACTTGATGTTGTTTTACCCAGCCTACAGAAGATTAAAACTCTAGGTAGCATTTTTTAGTGTAACACTTATTCTTTCAATGAGAAAAAAATACAGTCTCTGATTTGTATTCCTCTGACTTGAAATCATTCATTTTAAATGACTGTTTTTTCTGCTAATTTAGAATCCGGGCAGGCATGGAAACAATTTATTTTGGTTTGTGAAAGCTGAGCTTGAGTTTGTTAAATGCATTTGTACTTTGTTGCTTTGGGATGCTATGCAACTCCCTAGAATAAGAGTTCTTCAGTGGCAAGAGCTCCATAGTGAGCCCCATGGTGACACCCTCAGAAAGGAACCAGTCCTTCTCCTTCCCTGTGCTTTGGAACAGACTCAACGATAGCTGGGTTGGTATAGCTTACCTCTGAGGTAAGCTCACACATTCTTTGTGAGGGTGGGATGTGGCCCTACAGCTCATCCACAGCATCTCACGGCACCTGACGAGGTGACAGACTGTGATTAAAAGCATAAGGTCATGGTCTCCTGAGTGACACAATGCATGGAGTAGTGCAGTATCATGTGCCCTAAATTCATTGGCCAGATGCAACAGTCCAGGAGTGGAGGCTGCATTGTCCTCTCCCCTCCACATCCACACAGCATGTGGGTCCCACCAGCTGCTGAGATGTCATATTGTGCACTCACCCCTCCTCAAACTGAACCATCACTTCGTGTCTGGGCAGAGGCTTCTTGCTGCAGACTGTTCCCTGCAGGCTCCAGGTCTCTGAGGGAGTCAGAGGCCCTTGGAAGTATTTCTTCTACCTTCCACCTTCCCCGTTAACCTGTCAGAGGAAGTTATATTGAACATCAGTATAACATTGTTCCACCTTGCCTTGTCTCTTCTACAAGAGTTGTTTTTTAAAGTCACTTAATGAACTAAAATCCTCCATGGCCACCCCTACACGATGCATCCCAGATCAATGGTCACACAGGAGCCCAGTCCGACACAGACCTTTTGGCCAAACTCCTCTAATGGGGACGGCTCATCTCCAAAATCCAATGTGAGTCCTCTTCCCTGCTGCCGTGGAAAAGTCCTTGTGCTTCTTACAGCCTCATTAGAAACTTGAAGTCTCACTGCTGAAAGCTTGGAAACTCGTTCAAAGAACCTACTCATGCAGATGCAGATAAAATGGCATTTTGACATCTCTAACAATGCCATTATCCCAGTAAGTACATTATCAGCATTTACTTATAATTACTTTTGTTATACTTGTGCCTGATTCACAGCAAATTTCCCAAGACAGAGTTCTGATGCCTGCTAACTTTATTTCCCCTAATGTCTAAGCAAAACTCACTTTTCTTTTTTTTTTTTTTTTGGGGGGGGGGGGGAGAAATGCTTCTTATTATTTGAAGCAGAAAAGTAATTGGTATTGAACAAAAGCTGGATAATATTGTCTTCCGTGATATGCTGAGCAATGACTTGGACTAGAGCTACGTTACATGAAGCAAGGATTTGTATAAATAGCTTTTATTCTGGTTTGCCACTAAACCTCAATAACAGCACATTAAATACATGTATTTCAGTACCCCAGCACAGGCATTTTGTAACTCAAAATGTTTCATTTTATTGCTCTGAGGATTCTTGCCAGTTGGCAGCATTGCACATGTGCTAAATTGCTAAATTTGTAGTATTTACCCACTTATCTGGTTTTATAGAGCATGCCTACATGAGACAGAGGGAATTGGGCCTGGGAGTATGGGCGCTTTACTTTCAGGGTTGTTGACACTTAAATTGGCACTCTGTAGTCAAACAGCACAGCAATGGGCCCCTCGCAATTCAACTGCTAAACAACAAAATACGTTAGAAGCTATATGAACTGAAACCCTAGCCATCTAACAGCAAAACAATTTGCAAGAGATGGCACCGTCACGAAGAGTCATAAGACAAACCCAACTGATTTACTGCAGACAGCTCAACCCCTTTGAAACCAAAGAGTAAATTCATGCCATATCTTTGCATCAGCCAAAGATGGGTTTGAAGCCAGATTTCATCCAAAACCAGACAAGAGCTTGTCTCTTTGTCTTAGGCTCAGTGAAACTGGTGTGACAATTGGCATCTGCCAAAGCAGGGCTAGGGCTGTCCCAGTCCATGCTCATGCTGATTCTCATCTGAACCTGGCTCAGAGTTAGTTCAAAGCACTGAACCAAAAGAAAATGATTTACTGGTTTAGCCCCTAAGCAGACTCACCCCAGTGGCAGCTGAGAGCCAGTGGTGGCACAAGAGACAAGGTGGGAGCATGTGAGGACAACAGCTGGCAGAGTGCTGCTACTGTGGGGAGCAGATAGCCCTTCCATCATCCTATCTGTAGGGTCTATGGCCATGTCCTTCATGTATGCTGCCCTCACTGCAGAATGGTAAAGTCTCTTCTCAGAGCCTCCTGACTGTGAAAGATTCCTTGCCACTGTCAGATTAGGGAGAGACTCACAGCCTAGGCTGGCTTTTGCTCTGAACCAGAGACTTTCTTTTTCTCCATTTACTGAAATTAATGAAAATTAACAACAGCCCATGAATACAAGCACATTCAAGCTATACAGCTACTATGGAGACACAGAGACAGGATCATCTCACCACAGATGGCTGCTCTGAGTATTTCTAGCACTGCCGTTAACTAACTCTATTAGAGACAGCCAGACAATGTTCGAGATTCCCCAGCCACGTGTCCACAGGCAGTCTGCAGAGAGAAATGCATGGCAGCAGCCTGCTGACAGCCTGCCTGGTCCTCAACTGCCTGAGCTTTGTGGCAGTGTTGTACTAAATGGACAGCTGTGCCCAGCTCTGTTCTGGATGCACCAGAGGTCTTCAAACTGTTTGTCCTGCCAGGTTGGTGTCAGAGCAGGGAGTAGATTGTGTTTAGAGAGTGGCCCTAGACATCCGATGCAGGCAGCACAGTCTCAGCTGTCTTCCCAGAGAGGAAAATTGGCTTATGGAGCACCTTGCAAAAATAAATAAGTAAATAAATAAATAAACAAACAATTGGATGGATGGATGGATGGATGGATGGATGGATGGATGGATGGATGGATGGATGGATGGATGCAGCTCTTAATTCAAAAGTTAGAGAGGCTTGTGGCCAAAATTTCACATTTTGCAGTATTTCAGAGAGTCTTAGTTCCAGGCTGAAATTCCAGCCCAGTTGGCACAAGTCCCATGGGTTTCAGAGCAGCTCTGATTTTGTTCTCTAACTTACACTGCCTAAAGCACTGGGTTATGAAAGGTGAACAGCTTCCAAGAAATGAGCTAGAGCCAGACTTGGCCTTCCTTATCACTGTTTCCAGGGTATTTTAGCAGTAGTAGCACACAGCTAGATAGTGGTAAAAAAATCCACAGTAACAGCAGAGTCCCAAGGACTGTTTAAGGCAAAAATTCTAACCTGTCTCCTGGCTGAGATGCATAATAACATCACAGTTACACTGCCCATAAGATGCTTTGTAAGGAAGGAATGGAACTACATCTCTTCTACTGAGCTCTTTACCTGTGTGATAATCCAAGATAGTGTTGTCAAAAAGCTAGTTGTCCTCCATGCAATATACCATTGCCATTTCTCTTCCCACAGTAAACAGTAGCATAGTAAGGGTGTCAAACAAAAGAGCAGTTCTTCCATTGTATCTGCTATACCAGGTAAAAAAACCCCAAACAACACTACTAATAAATCTGTTGTTCTGAATGTCCTCAACCTGCAAGGCTTTACATGCTGAAATGAACGCCACCTTGGCTCTGGGAATCTGCTTCCACCAGCAGCAGCACCAGGTCTGCCTGCCCTCACCCTCTGCTCCTCACCCACCCTTAGGGCAGTGATTGGGTCCAGTGCCCACTGTTGGCTCCAGACCAAGGCCACCTGGGCTCTATCCCCAGACCTCCTTCTGTTTCCCCATGCTGTGCAGCTCAGATCCCTTCCATGAACCTCAGTCTCCCCATCTGTAACAAAAGAGTGAGCCACTGGTTTCTTTTTGAAAGCTTCAGGAAAGCAGTGCAACAGTAGAGAGAGAGAAGGATTGGGATTATACAATCTGCTGCTTTCTATGCAATGGCCTGAGCTCAAGAATCAGTGAGAACTAGGCTCCAGCAGTCTCCAGTTCTGGTTTTGGAAGCAAATGTCCTCACTGCTGAAGAGGCACAAATCTAAATTTCCTTCCTCCTGTACTCCTGCCTGTTTTCTATGGGGCCTCTGAAAATTAAAATTTTGCCATTTGAAAACAAAATGCTGAGCTGGCAAGAAAGACTTCATAAACAAAGCGATGGAAGCTGTCACATCTGTACTGTCTGAACACCATCTGTCTCCCAAGTTTACTCTGAAAGAAAGAAAATCCCATCCAGTTCTTTTGCAATATATCAGTAAATTGCTTAGCAGTGGCACTTGGAGAAGGAATGAACACATTTCAGTTAGACAATGGCATCATAAAACACCAGCTCAGTAAATAAAAACCTGGAAGTTAACATTTGTAGAGATTAAGCAGTCTGTTAAGTAAAGTTTACTATGGCATGTTAGGTTTTTTGTAACACATGGTTATATACATGTAGCACCCAAAACAGCTTCCTTAGCTTACTTTTCAGATTGTTATCTTTGCTTTAGGCATATGTGACTACCTGAGAGTTAACTGAGATCCAGAGACTGGTTTGGAACTGTAAATACCTGCAAAAATAGGTGTATCACTTCTGGTAGAGAAAGAAAGGACAGCAGTGATGGAGAGGGAAAGCAGAATCACAGAACGATTTGGGTTGGAAAAAGCTTTAAATATCAGAAAGGCAAATTTTATCTTTGCCTGAGGGGCTGGTAACAAATTCTGGAAATGGAAGGTAACTGCTGCAAATGGACTAGTCATCATTCAGGAAATCATAATTGCAGGTTAGGTGGAACTGAATGCTGGGATAACACCTAGCTGGAGAGTACGTGTCACCACTAATTTCTCTGCAACCACTATGGCTATGACATTTTAACTTACTGCTTTCCACCCTGTAAATCTCAAAACAGCATCACAGATATTTGGTCCTGGAAGTACTGTATTCACTGCAAGACTAAGAAAAGAGGAGGGTTCACTGTTTCTTGGCTGACTTTTCAAACAGCATTTGCATCCAAAGCAGAGTAAACCTGAGCAGGCTTCAACTTCTTCCAAACCCAGATAAATGTTTTTGATTAAGATAAAGAAGTACAAATACTTAAGAAGGCTGCTCCTGCAGAGTGTTCCTGCAGGTCTCTGCATGCACAGGTAGGTCTCGCTGCGCTTTTCAGAGAAGTAGTTTCTGTGCCAGCTTCAAGATGTGGCTTCTCACAGCTGCCATCACTCTGACCCTCCACTGACTTTATGAACAAGACTTGAGGCAGAATTTGTTCAAAGCACCTCGTGAATATTCAGTGTAAAAGTGAACCAGCACATTCACACTGCAGTGAGTTGTGCCTCACAAACAGCCAAAAGTATTGGTCCCATCTTTTACATGGGGAAATGAGTCTCAGGCAACACAGCCTGTAATGATGCATGATGTACCGACTCCCACTCTCCAATAACTGCTGAATCAGATTCCCCCTGGTACGAACACCCCAAAGAGCTGCTTAAACATATCTATACTACAGCACTCTTGCTCCTGTGCTGCCAGTTCTCCTTCCCTATCACTTTTTCCTCCTCCTTCAGCATCATTGCCCCCCACATGAGCTAAGAGATTATCTCAATTATTCCAGCTGTTATGCTACACCACACTGAACATAATCAAAGCTAACAAAGCACGCTTCACTGGCTCTATTGTCATCTGGCACCAAAAGCCGAAGATCCTAAATGACCAGGGCTCAGGCTGATGTCATACTTGAGAGAATTTGGCAGGGGAGAGGGGAGAGAAAAAGGAAATAAAGTGGTGGATTTTACACAGCTGGGTTTTTTTTATTATCATTAGAAAACTTCAGAGAAATATTGACATGGGGAGACAATGCTGTGATTTTGAGGGTCTATCAGTCTTGATACCTTTTTGAAATGCAGACTTCTTAGACAAATATTGCCAGGTATACCTCGAGTTATGAATGCAGATTTACCTGGAACTGTGCTCATCCAAGGTCCTGGATGGTCTTGCGAATCCATTCACTTATGCTGATAAAAGCAAGATGCAGTCTTCCACTTTAACACCATGTGGCATCTTTCATGCATCCATCAGAAATAAAATGGAAAGAAAAAAAAGAAAAGACTGGAATAGAGCCCACATTATACACACTTCCAGCTCATTTCCCTAAGCAGAGAACTCAGACTCAACAGGAAGGATGATAAATAAGGGCCATGGCCTTAGGCAAAAATAAGTCCATCTGCTCACCCAGCTCTACCCAAAACTTACAGCAATCAGTGCACAAATGTGCTCAGGTGAGAAAGAGGAATGGAAATAATTTGCCTAGGGTTGGCAGGGTGGGAACAAATGGTGAAAACAAGCATTGGTTAGGCAGGATCTAACTGAGCATACCCTGAAAGCCTCTGCCACTGAGTTACAGGTGTGTTGTCCCAGTCCACTTCTACCTTTTTGGCTGCAAAGTCTCATTGCAAACAACTGAGAACACAGCACGTGCCCATGAAATAGCACTTTCCTCTCATGGCTTGTTTTTCCTATTCTATTGGGCTTCACATCACAGCAGCTGAAAGCCGCTCTCTAAGTGAGACATACTAAAAGGCTGGCACCTTGGGGATCCTAAGGCCATCTCCAAGGACTAGGACAGAAACAATTTCCAAAAAACAAAGGATCAAAATTCTTTGCATCATGCCCACAGTCCTACAGAGTTCTAAGATATCATCCTGGACTCCAACACAGTTGTTTTTAAAAATTAATGATGACATTCCCGTATTCTCTCTCAAATGTCAGAAAGGCCAGAAACTTTGCATATTTTCATGTGATGCCATTTCAGCAGGCTAAGAAGCATTTCCTGGCTGTTCAGCTTGTGGATCACAACAAAATCTTCTCCATTACAGTTCTCTAGTATTATAGGGATGTACATTCCAGGGGCATTCAGAGCTTCATGACAAGCATGGAATAATCTCCAAAATCTATGTTTATGTTGCTTAGAATGAAAGAAGGGAGCCCCTGTGTGTTGTAGAGCTCTGGCACACAAAGGGGCCAAACTCCATCTCATACAGAGCAGCATTGAACATACACAGAGCAAGCTTTGTGAAAGATTCATATACCCCTCTGCAAGACACCATGGAAGGTGATAATCACATGAACATCCAGAACCTGAAGTGTTAACACAGCACAGAAGAAAACAGGTAATCTCTGAAATGAGGACAGTGCTTCAAGAATGGATCGATCCAGGGTTGCCCTTCAGTTCTCAGTTGCTGACAGACAGCAAATTGATCACAGTGTGGTTTGAATTTCTCTCCTGACAATTCAGGCAGGAGAGGGCCAGGAGCTCTGTAAATGCATAATCAGTGCCTGGCACTCGCTCGCTCGTTAGGTACTAAATGTCGATAAAACCTCTGGAGCAAGCTGTTTCTCCTCCAATTAGTTAACATTTTTATCCAGCTGAACTCCTGGGGTGATAAGTACAGCAAACCTCCTACTCTGAGGCAGATAAATAAAACATAGTGTAAAGAAAAGTACAGGGTATTGGCACATCTCTCCCAAAGGCTGTAAGCTGCTGAATGCTGCATCCCAGCAAATGCAAAGAACAAGAGGCTGGTGTTTTGTTTTGTTTTGGAGGGGTTTTTTGTGTGTGTGTGTTTTTTGGGGTTTTTTTTTCCAGGTTTTTTTTTTCTGGGAAGGCTCTGATCTCTCTGTCTGCCTTCCTCCCTAACTGATCCTTTTTTTGTTCCTCTTTCCCTCTGACTTGTGGACAGAGCCATGCCTCATAGGACACAGCAGCATCTTTGCTAATTCTCAAAGTGCCACCTACAGTCTGTGCAAGTGCATGTGTGTGAGCACATACAGTGACAGGCAGAGATGGAGATATCCTACAAATGTATATATATAGAAATAGATATCTGAGTACTGAGACATTATCAAAACAGCCTGTAGCTCTCACATGAGAGGACAGAAATAATCTGGAAATGCTTCTGTTCTCAGGAGCAGGTCCTCTGCCTGCTGGGGAAATCAGGCACCGAGCACACAAACTCTGCAGGAGCACAAGCCTTGCAGGTAATGAAATAGGGTCGTTCTGACTGCACCTCATATACTTCATGAGTGGTCCTCAATCCCTAGCTCAGAAGAAGTTCCACAAAACCAGAAAAGGAATCCAGTACCTATTTTCCCACCTATTCAAATACACTGATGGATCTGGAAGTAACATCTTCCTAGAGGTACCATGCAAATGGTGGTAAGTGGGAGCAAGCACTAGAGTGGAGCAGATCAGTGGCTAAAATAGTGGTAGTGATTTATCAATCACCACAACAGTGGAGGTTTTTTAAGACAGTAAGGAAGGCAAACAGGGCAAAGGAAATGAACGCAACAGCTGAGAGGCTTAGAATTTAATCAGAGCTAGCTTTCTACTGCTTGCTTGCTGTATTTTCTTTTTTATTTTCAAGGGAAAAAGTCCATGTCTATAGAAAATATAGAAGGTTTCAAAAACCCAAACCCCTAAACAACTATTTCCTGCTCCCACTGTGTGATTGAAATATATTGAAAGAATATGTTTCTTGCTTGCTTTTTATTAATTTTCTTGCAGAGATAATTCAAAAGAAATGATGGAGGACTTTACTGGTCATATGTTATCTTATAGCAGTCAGACTAGTCGGGGAACTCACAAAACCCATTCCTAGATGCACAGGAAAAACAACGGCCAAACACTCTCAGATATAGGCTTTCCTTGGAGATTTGCCTCCCACACCAGTTGTTTTGGGTTTTTTTGACAGCTTTCTGCAATGCCTTTGTCTTTTCTTTGGGGTTTCATCCAATCCATAGCAGGCACGGATGACCTGCCACCATCAAGGGATCACACTGACCAGATTTCCACCAGTGTGTGTGCAGACCTCCAAGAAGGCCCCCATGTTTGTTAAAAAGCCTGAACTTGGCTGGAAAAACCACCCTCAGGCTTGAGCAAATGTTTGCAGGAGACCCGGAGAAGATTGAGTGATCTGCTCTGGAGCTACTCATCCTTTCTGCTCCCTGCTCCCACCAACTCCAGAGAATCCAACAGCACCCTCTGTTTGGATATGGGCATACTTGAAAATGGTTGTTTACAGTGATTTCACTTGGATTGACAAGAAAACAGGAGAACAGAATGGTTTTTAAATACATCCTGTGGCCAAAAGCCTGGAAGCAGCTGGCCTCTGTCCAGGCTGTGAGCATGAACAATGATATTTTTGGGGCAGAGGCAGAGGCAAGCCCACCTTCTTCCTACTATTACTTGACTTTTTTTGAATGTACTTAAATGGAGAGGTTGTTAACTAATTGGATGTCTTTCAGTTTGACTCTTAGTTTTGGCTCATGATACAGTAGATAAGCAAACAGCACATTCCCAATACCCCCTTCAGTCATCAGCTATTCCACTCACCCATCAGTTTGTTTCTTTCTTTAATTATTTTTAATGTTTCTTTGCCATAAGTTTAAAGCTTTTGTGGGAAAGAGAAGATGGAAAAACCTTTTCTTCCTTTCTATTCTTGAGAAACACTTTTATTCTGCACGTTAACTGATTTCTTGGCTTCTGAAGAAGCAAATAAAACGTTAAGAAGTCAAAATCAAAGATGAAATATTGAGGTTGTCCTGACTTCTACTTTTTTTTTCAACTCTGCCACCAACCATTTGAGATTTTAATTTTTCTTCCAAAACATCAAGCAAGAAAATAATTTACAGATTCTTCAAAACTCCCTCAGAAACATGAAAAACATTCTCATTTAACCATCTGTCTGCTCCAGTTCATGAGTTTTGGGGATAAGACATCAACCTCTTCATCACTGGGGGCAGGACACAGTTCCATCCACAGGTGATTGCACCGCACCAACTCCTCCAGCAAGATGTTGAGTTTCCACACAGTAGGAGGTTGTGGTGTCATGGCTGGGAATGGCATGGAAAGATCCTTCAGGGTAGATCTGGCAGGGTTTGGGGTTGGGTGAGCATTTAAATCACTGCTTCTTGAACAGGCTATCAGCACTTCTGAACAATGTAAGAATAATGAAACAGGCCTTTGATTTTTTTTTTTTTTAACTTCAGGAGGTCAATTATCTGGCAGATCTTAGTCAGGCACACTACTCTGCTGGTCTTTTTCTGCTAGAAAGAGATATTTGGTGGGGGTGGAGAGAAGGAAACTGAAAATGTAAAAGGAAAATTTGGCCAGACTACTCCCACTCTCTGAAAACCCAAAATACATCCATGCATGAGTGATCTGGATAGATGGGAGCTTTAATCCAAGCTGTATGTAGAATCACCCAGCAATATCCTTATTTGTACCCTTACTTCTTTCCTCCATTGAATTTTGTTTATTTGGAGCCTTGCAGTGGGTTGATAAGAGACCCGGAGAAAAGGGGGAGCCCTTGGTCAGGGAACTGACTGGGGATGGTCCCACAGATTCACAGCCACAATTGTCTGAAGGAACCTGCTGCTATCAGGTTTCAGAAACTAAACCAACCTGTCCTGGGAGGTACCACAGGTGAAGACAAGCACATGCAGATGAAGGTCCCCTCAATGTTTAATTACAAGTGGGTGGGGAGAATATTCAGCCTGCTTGTTGCTGGAGGGCTAAAAGGCAATAAGACAGAAAAACAGTTCTGTGTCAAACTTGGCTGCTCTCTTCCTGAGGAAAATGCAGTTTTGGTAATCCTGCTACAGTCCTGTATCCTTCTGCTAAAGCCAGTGCCATGCTTTGACCAAGTCTGTTTGAGTGGTAGAGGACAGGCAGATAAGTCTAAAAATAATTGTCTTGGTACAAGAGACCACAAAAGCCCTTCAGACAGTGGACAGACTGCAGAAGTGTTAGAAATGGGACACTGAGACAAACAATTATCAAAATCCAGAGTTGAATCTATTTTTCCCTTGGAGTCCACTGTCAGCCAGCCATGGCTAACCAGCCCATAGGAGACTAGGCTACATTCATTCCTACTCCATGCAGAACTCCTAATGCATTACAAAGGAGCAGGTTCAGAGGGTGAGAAGGTAGGCTGAAATCCAAGAATAAGGCATGGGACCATCCCAACAGCTTGATCGAAAGGAAAGCAGATGTCCAGTGAGTCCAGTGACTGGCTCCAAACCCTCATATGGCCATGGACCTGAAGTATGGTCTTGCACAGACCCTCCTCCTTCAGGCTGCCAGTTCACATCATTAGCTCTTAGCTGGCAGGGATGCAGTTTGATACCTGCTCTCACAGTGCCTTGCACAAGAGAACCTTTTTAGGAGATGCCATCAAAAAGCTGCTGAAATGGAAATAGACCACCAGGGGAAACAGAGGGACAAGGTAGTGGTTAAAGAGGCACATTATGCATCAGAGGAAACAGGCTCCTTGCACTGCCTGCTCAGCACTGCTAGGTTATCAAAGCTGGCTTTCTTTAGTAGATGTTAGTCTGTCTCACTCATGGAAATGGCTCTGAGTGCACATGTCCAAGCAGCTGGCAGGACTGTGACCTTCTCCCCTACCTCTTAAGATATCTACTGAACATGTCCTGTGGAGCTGTGCAGATAAACAATACATGAAAATGTGTGTGAGGAGGGGTGCAAGACATGGGGAGAGAAGAAAGGAGAACATGAGAAACCAGACATCTGACAAAGGAGGAAAAATAATCAGGCAAAGCAGTGAGATGAGAGAGAGAGTTGTTATTAGAGACAAGAAGTGAAAAGAGGCAAATTAAACACTGGTTCAAACCAAAGTAAAAATAGCACAGGAAGAAAAGGAAAAAGAAAAGACTGAGAAGAAATACAACTGAAGTCTTTCAGTAGGTGCTATCACACTCACACATCTGCTCTGCCACCTTTGCAGTGGAGCACACCCTGAAATTAGCTGCAGGGCAGCCCTGGCTGTAGCCCACCCTTCTGAGCCCTTGTGCTCTCTAGATGGGCCAGCTGAGATAACAAACCTAGGGACTGCTGCTGGGTCACTGCAGTTAGTTCTTTGCATCAAATATTGAGCAGTAACTGCAAAAGGACTTGGCTCTGTCCTTGACACTGCTTTTTGAGAAACCTGCATCTCCCTTAATCCACAGAAGTAGATGGGGTCTGGGTCATGCAGTTGAATCCAGCTAAAAGAAAAGTTACACTCAGATACAAAATTAATTCATGCAGAATTCTCCACATAACAGTGTCAAGGAAGACCATCTCTATTAAGGTATCTCAGAAAGTTAAGACAGACTCAAAGTCCATATAGTTATACTTGATTTCCATTCTGGTAACAAAATTAAAACTAGGGATGAGATCAAGATGAAAACTTAATCTTGGGACATGACCTCCCTCCTCTTGCCCATGTCTAGCTGGATCCACACAACAAGCTGCATTAGTGCCAGGGGACAGCGATGAAAGCAAAGCAAAGCAGGAATTTACATTTAAGAAAGTACCATATAACAGGATATAAAGCAATGATAATACATCACTGAAAAAATCACAGCTGATTAAACGCATGTTGGGGTTGTCTTCCTAGTCTCTTCCCAAAGCAGCACTCTGAGATCAGGCTGCTAGTGACAGACAGGAGTGATGGCTGTCAGTGCTGCCCAAAATGTCTTGGAATTCTCCAATGACAGTATGTTCTGAGAGAAGAGCTATCCTTGCCCAGACCTGTCAGCATCTGCTACTGGGGTTGAAATGGATGGGAGGAGAGCAGGTTCAGGGCAGGCAGGCAGGGAGTGGGCTGGGAAGGGGACCCAGGGAGGTTTTTGCTTTGTCTCCGCAGAGAGCAGAAAAACAGAAGAGGGTCACTGCTCCTCAGCACATATCAGCATAAATCAAAAGTGTGTTCAGTGCCAAAGAGGCAAAGCATTTTCACTCCTGAGCTGTTGGTGCCACCATGTCAGCATTGGGAGCCTTTTCTCCCAGCACCAAGTGAGGCTGGATGCCTCTTTCCAAAGCCTTCTCTTTTCTTTAAGAAGACCTTCCTTATCCACTCTTGATTCTCCCTCCTGTCCTTCCTGCGGTCATTTATCATCACAATCCCTTTGGGTCCCGCAGAAACACCCTTGAAATTAAGCCTGAGGGGATGCTTTATCTTTGTTCTCATCCCAGATGCCCAAATTCACAAGCAAGTGCCACCAATACATACCCCAGGAATGCAGCTGGTACCACTGTTACCTCTGGCTGACACTCAGACATCTGTTAGAGTAAGGCACTGAAAGGGTAAAAGTGAATCACAGCTCCATGCCTGTGTGCCTGCCCTGCTTCATCCTCATTCCCCCTAAGGATTAGCCCCAAGGGCAGGGATGTCTCTAAGAGTTTGAGAGACCTGTCCTGATCCCTTTTCCACTCCCACCTTTCCTGCCTGACCTTTGCTGGGTGACTCTGCTCCCCTCACTGCAAAAGAAGGATTACAGAACTACTCTACTCTAAGACAGCATTGCAAAGAATAAATACATTAACAGTTGTATTAGGCACAAGAGTAATGAGAGGTTGGATGGGTATGAAAGATCACTGAACCTTTGATTTCTAACTTTACATCCTCAATCAGACCCAGTAACCTGATTTTATCAAAGTGCTACTCATGCTGACAGCCTCTGGAGAGCAGACAAGTCAGCCTCCACTGAATACTGTTCTCAAGACCCCAGCGGAAAGACCAGCCCTGGCCACTCCTTGGTTCTGCTGTCACTTCTCTTACAATGCTTCCCCACATTTCCAGGTGTGCACACACCCAGAGAGCTGGAGATCTGAGCAGAATGAAATATCAAGAGAAAACAAAGCCCTAGAACACGTATTTATATGCCGTCATAAAAACACTGTTCTTGCTTTGATTGTGTATTATCCTGACAATCTCCAAGTGTACGTAATGATACAACAGCTCATTTTAGGTGAATCCAAATGTTAGTGCACCACTTATTCGCTTTAACATGAACATAGGTCTTTGGAGAAAAGAGAAGCTCTGTGACAGACAAGTGAATTGGATGTCTACATGGGAGATGGAAACATCTACTAAACATTTCTGTGCTGTGCTTTTACAGGTAGGACTCATGCTACGAACTTCTTAAAGAATAATAGTTTTACACCAACCCCCTTGGCCTCCCCTCCCTCCATCACAGGCTGTGGTGCTGCTCTGCTTTGAGAGCTCTGTAACGCCCTGTTTTTCGATTCAGCCAACGATTAAGGAAGGTCGAGCTGACCTTGTGGTGCACAGGCTGTCTGGGCAGGGAGCCTACAGGGGACCATCTACACCCACCTAATGCGGCCCCCCCGTGTGGTAAGCCTGCTACTTGCTGGAGTTAATATTCACACCCACTCTGTGCAAGGGTTGCAAATACCCAAGGAACAATTAACCTGCCACAAATGCTTGTTTCATCATTTTTAATCCAAGGCGTTGACAGGAAAAAATAATATTTTTTGCTGCTTGGCTTAGAATAAGAAAGAGGTAAGTCTGCAGATTTACTGATGAAATGCTTCATAAAAGGAATTCTCAAATAACGAGCCCTCCAAACAGCCTCTCTTTACCCTCTGGCTTTCATGCAGCAAATAATTTAGATTTCCTATGGCTTATACCTGCTTTTGTGAGGGAAATGTCCTTTTAAAACATGCCTGTGCCTCCTGACTGATGCAGCTACCTTTCACTTAGAAACAGCTAAAAGAAACACATTAAATCTTATGCCAGAGTCAGGCCTGCTGTCTCAATTCCTTTGAGTCAATCAGCACATTGATGCTGCCTGTAAATCAAAGGCATTTCTGCAGTACATCATTTTATAAGGCAGGTACAGCCCTGCAAAGGTAAATGCATATGCATATTAACTATCAGAATTTATTCAAAGGTCATAGACTCCCAATGTTTTGCTTATAGTGTAACTATTCATACACATTATTTTAACTGACATATATAAGTGAAGTGCCAAAGGCATAGATGTATAGAGCATATATTGTAGCTGCGTAGATACATCACACATACATACATATTTATTTCACTACACAAGAAGACGGAATCATTGTCATATCTCATGTAAGCCTGGATGCTGTTTTCTGTAGTTCATGATGACAGCCTCTGTTGGAAAACTACAGGATATTAGCCTTGAATATTCTGAATAAATTCTCAGCTTTTTGAGGACTTGCAAGAAAGCAACTTATATTCAAGTTAAAACTGTTCCTCGAGAAATATGCACGTTCTGAGTAATGTGATTTTTCAAGCCAGTGTAACTAAAGACTGTGAAGCAGCGGAAATGAATGTACAGAAGAAAAGACTTGAGAATATTTTTACTGTTAATTACCAGATAGGAACAAAATTTTAGTATCACTGTATGCTTTGATATCTTAAGAAAAGTGAAACAAGGCTTGTAATTGTAGAGCGTTTTTTCTATAGACCAGTAGCTTACTATGAATTTGTCACTGTGGTTCTTGACCTTTAACCTGTAAAAGGAACACTCAGGAACAGAAGCATGGCTTTACTGGAAAGCCAGAGCATGTCTGCAACACCTTTTCTGATGTAGGATTCCACATTTCTTAAAAATCTAGGTTCAATCCAGCTACATCCCCCACTTTTCTGCTGTATAGGCATGTGTATGGGCATTGCTTTTAGACTCTGGTATGTACACTCTGAGCATCAGGAACCACAGAAATCCTTACAAAACCCAGCAGTAAGCACAAGATGCCTTCCCAAAATGAAAGTGGGTTCAGCTGCTACCTTCTTGACGCAACAGCACAATCCTCACCCTACATGAACTGGCAAATTTATCATGTACCAGACTGTTTATGTATTGATGAACAGAAATAAGCACAGCTATAGAAATGCTATGATCGAGAGATGACTCTCAGAGCACCTTTCACTGGATAAAGCAGTGAAGTTCAACTATATTAAGACAAAGGCTTATGGCACAAAGAATAAAGCAATGTGGTATTTTGCCAACTTTACCTTCAATAAGTGCCTCAGGTGCTGCACTGAATCCTTGTACCTGTGGCAGGAAGTACCTTGAATGATGAAAACAGTGGGAGCTGAGCTAGCAATAAATCTTTGTTACAGGAGCTGTCTAAGGCAATTGGCAAGTTTGTAAGCACAGTCTTGCACGTATGTGGTCTGTGCGCCTGCACTGGGTATGCACATAACCAGTGAATTCCACACTAGGGGTTTATATAGACCTGGATATATTACATAAACACACAGACTCAAAAGATGCATTTTTCAATACAACCAACGGCCATCCCATATGACCTACATAATTCAAGGATACATAACATAGTATCTTTGCTGATAAAGAAGCAATAATCCCCTTTCTGTGAGGAAATGACAGGTTGAAATTGCCTTGTGTTCCCAGGCTTTAAACTTGGCAGCATGTCGGTTCTTGTAAATGTTTCACTCCAGAAGAAGTCTGGTGATCCATTATTAGCAGCTAATTCATTGTCAAGCATGCAGGCAACAGCATTTGGACAGGTGATGAAGCATCAGCTGTTAGCTTGCTGCAACTCCCCACGTGTTAAAAATTGGGAGATTTTTTGACATAGGAATATATTTCATGTGTTGTGGGTCACTCTTCTGGTGAGAACAACAATTCAAACAAAGTCAGGGCTTTGCAGAATGTCTTTTCCTTCTCTGAGGCTAAGTCCTGTTGTTCCCCATCCCATGGACAGAGGAGAAGGAAGCCATTTACAGTAAAAATAAACATGATGAAAAGAGAAATGTGAGTGCTCAAAATTCATGTCAGCCTGAAAAATCACGGTTGTATTGGTTAAAAGTAGATGTGTCTGCTATCTAGGCAATTTTCCCTGTCAGCTTGAAGGGGGCATTTTGGTTGATGTTAATTTCTTATAAACACATAGTTCAATTCTTCCATCATTCTGTCTCTTTAAAAAAAAAAAAAAACCAAGTAATTATCAGTACTGAACAATTAAAAATAGCTTTATAAATATCACTATGCTCTTAAACAGGAAATTACTGGATTCATTGTACAGCTTATCTGCCGCAAAAAAGATTCAGTCAGCTCTTCTATTTATAACAGCATCTCCCTCAACTAATTAGCAGCATTAGCATTCACATGCAGTTCACCAGGAGGATCCAAAGACCCACATCTACTGGTCTGGGCCTGGATATTTTGCATCATATTCCCATTAGCTCATGGGGACTTTCTCCTACCTGTGTACTCACTGAGTCCAGATTCCCATATTTCTTGTCTGTGTACTTTTGTCATAGCCAAAGTATTATTCTGCCAGGAAGCTCTGGTTGTACAAATGGCATAATGGCACATGTCACCAGAATTCTGACCAAACTCTCCACTGTCACTAAGTTCTCAGTCCTATTGGTGCTATATTATCTCCAATTCCTTTGAAGAGCCATCATAGAAGGCAAGAGCTGTTCAGTAGGCATAGTATTGGATAATTGCCTGTGCCTGAACGACAAAGAGAAAATAAAAATCTTTCCAGAGTAGAGAGGGGAAAGTCAAATTATTCTGAATATTTGCCAAGAGCAGGAGGGATGCTTTTAAAAGAGCTTTTGATACCAGATTGAAGCAAAGGAAGAAAATTAGGAGGAATAAACCCTAAAATACTTCTCCTTTCTGGGCTGTTTTCCCTCTAGGAAATAACAGACTGAGATTGCACCGGGGACTGAGCTCAAGCTTCAAGGGGAAAAGTTGTAGAGCAAGCAAGGTTGGTTTGGGGAGAGATTCGAAACCCTGTGGAGTTGGCAGTGATGCAGTAAAGAGTGGGGAGAGGGGTGGAGGTGGAAAATCCATCCCAGATTTGACACTCAAGGAACTGCAAACCTGTGCATAGAATAGAAGTCAGGCAGCTCTTCAAAAATAGGTTGGGAAATCCAGCAAAGATACAAGTTGTGCCAGTGGCTGCTTATGAAGATAGGGCCTCTGAGGAAAGGTCTGTGAGCATTTGCATTGCCAGGAGGTGTGCAGAAAGCATTGCACTCTGCTAAGACTACTTACATGGTGATCTTCCTAGCTTCAGGAAGTGTTCAGAGTGTCCCTCTGAGAGGCCCATTTCACATTTATAAGGCTTTATGAACTTGCAAAGTCTTTCAGAACTCCTGATCTGTATATGATTTTCCATGCTTTTCTTCAAGTGCTTTTCCTCTCCATAACAATGTGTTATTAACTTTCAAAACCTTACTGTATAACTGTAAAATTGATGTGAGGTTTCAGAGCATTGAGTTTAAATGTTGGAAACTGGTCCATTAGAACTGCAGGAAAAAATGTCCTGGGAAACAAGAGAGGACAGGAGGGCTACAATCATTCTGCGTATGAAGAAAAGCAAGTTGGAATTGTTGAATAAAACAAGCACAGGGAAAGGTACAGCGAGGCCATAGATCAAAAAGGGGGAAGAAACCAATTCTTGGCCTCCTCTGAATTGTTGTTCATACTGCAGACTGGCTAATGTGAAACTCATTCGTACTTGTTGCTGAGAAGTTCAACTACGCTTTTAGATTAAATTTCTCTAGATTTGGAAATTGTAGAAATTCCTGGGTGAAACTCTCCAACCTTTGTAATAGAAAGAAGCTGGTATTATCTGATTATAACAGTATTTGTATCTCAAACATATCTGCATCTCTGAAAATACTATGAATTTCGACAGGTTTTCAATACATTTGTCCACCCACGGAGCTGATGTCATTTCACTTGCTGAAGGAAACTATAAAGAAAAGATTTCCTTTGGCTCAAAAGAGATTTCTGGGTAGTGGCAAAGTCTGTCCTTCCACTGGCATTTAGCCTGAAAACCCATGGGCTGTTATAGTCAATCAGTGGCCAGAAACAATTAGAGAGCTCATCTGGGTGTTTTTTCAACCTGCATCACTCAGACAGCCCAGGAAGAGCCAGAATTGCCTCTTTCTGAGATACATTATTAAAAAGCATCCTCTCTTCCATGACAAATTATCACTGGGTGCAAGCAGGATGACATGGTATGGAGGAGATGGGAGCATTAATAAAGTGCTGATCAGTTAAATAAGCCAGTCTCTAGCCACTCCACCTCTGCCCATAGTGTACAGATGGCCAGCTCAGTCACAGTCCTGTCCAAACACTTCTCTCATTGCGTCTTTTCCCGTGCAACAACTGCCCCATGGAGGGGCACCCCAACCAAAGCAGCTCTGGTGCCAGATTTGTCTGTCTGTCACATGTTGCACTGGCTGTTTGGACACTCCTACATCTCAAGACACACTCTTGCCTTCATCCCCACACTGGATGTGTTCCTCTGCAATTACACTTTGCCACCCACATTAAAAATGGCAGTATTAGGGTATCTCACTTTTTGTGACATTACTCATAGAACAAGGGAGGAAGTCTGTCACTGACCCACAACTCGGGCAGGCACCAGAGCTGGCCCCATGCTCTCAGAAGCCCTGCCGGAAGGCATATTTCCCAGGTGCCCATGCAGCTTGCTCTTTCAGCCTTGTTTGGGAGGGAAGGGGAGAAAGTAGGGAGATCTGATTTTGGCTCTTC
This sequence comes from Calyptomena viridis, assembly GCA_013390005.1. NCBI lineage: Eukaryota > Metazoa > Chordata > Aves > Passeriformes > Eurylaimidae > Calyptomena > Calyptomena viridis. The sequence goes on from WEIV01018097.1 coordinate 403,858, forward strand.
CTACTTGCAGCTTAGAAATATAAGAGCTGTAAATCTAATCAGTCTTTTAAATCAGTTGGTGAAATTTTCCTTTGTAGGAGTCACAGCCAGTGGAATAGGCATTAGAAAAAGATGGATGTGGCAGGTCTGATTAATCCAGGTGCTTTTCGTGAATAATGATAATTGGGGTTTAGCGTGGCTATACGTATAAAATCAAATTTAATCAGTAAATGGACTGCCTCCAAACTTACTGCCAACCCACCCTCACATTTATCTAGGACTACTGCTGTAATTTCATTGAAATTGGAGTTTTCACCCTGAAAATTTATTCTTTCACCTTTGATGACATTTTAATCCTTTCCATTGCTAAATACAGATTTGGCCTTTCACTCTAAGAAGTAGAGATGCATGTTCATGTGCCTGGTCCTGTCAAGGGGCATGAAAGATCAGTGAACTTTACCTCACCTGTGGTCACAGGACTCTGCTAATTCACAGCTTAGAAGGAGAAAACAGCGGGGCAATGCACCGACTGTCAGCTGAGGCAGCCAGCGGAAAATTTACCTGAATATTCAAACTCGAGGCATAGACTACACCAGCTCAAGGAACAGCCCTGTGAGGTGCTAGTTGTAGTCGGCCTTTATTTCCAGTGGCTTTCTCAGTTACAGTAAATGCAGTTTAGCTTGTTAATACTGCAGCACATAGACACAAGTGTAATTACAGTAATTACTTCTCTCAACTATCCCAATCATAAGCACCATGCCTTTGGATAGTCAGAGGACTTGAAACACATCCTGCTCTTGTGATGACATGGAATATCATCAGAGATTCTCCAGGTGGTCGTGAGGCAACTTCAAGGCACTCGGTATTACCTTGTTACTTGTTTACCTGGATGTATGCAGTTGTGTGGGTTAATAAGCAGCCATGTCAATACAACCCAAAGTGTGCTCCAAAAGAGGGATAAATCCAGAAAACCAAAGCTCAAGCCTCCCTGGCCAACAGTTGGTAGCTGTGATTTGGCTCCAGCTCCTGGATCTGCTCAAAAACCCCTGGCATTCCAACATGCCTGGCTTGGCTCTGCTTGCAGACCACAGATAGAGTTTCTGACCTCCAGCCAAACTCTAGTTATTGTCTGGATTGACTGTTTGAGATCAAGGGAGCTTGATGTGAGACCCACATCAAAAGGGGCTATCAAACAGCTCCCCTCAACTGAGGAACTATAAATCAGCTGGTCCCACCCATTACTATGAGTGTGCTCCTTGCTGTCCCATCAGACAAATGAAGGGAGGAGGACTGGGAGGAAATAAAACAATCATACAGGAGGTCTTAAAAAATATCCATACCCTTACATTCATAAATCTATAAATCTGAATAAAATTGTAGGAAAAAATAGGTCAATGTACATATGTATTCTTCTTTATATAACAGTCATGGAATATTTATTGCAAAATTCTCTGCTCTTGCTGTCCACAGTGAAGTACAGTAAGGTTTTCATGTTGCTTATTTTACTGAATCTACCTCACAGCAACATTTCTGCAGAATCTGATGGCTTTTTGAGGATTTTTGAGGTTCGTCTGAGAGTAGGCTGCCATGGCATGACCCTGAGTCCAGAGACCTGTTAGTGTTCTGGAAGGAAGCCAGTCCTACCATTTTCTGTCTAGGTATTTCCTCTGGGTTTTCATCTCTTGTTTTGGGATGTTATGTAGTTAGTTTATTATTTATTTCTTTATGAGGAGGTTTGCAAGTATTCTTTTGATAAAGAGTATTCCTTTGTTTTATCACAAATTGCCCCGTACAGTAATGCTAATGATCAAACCACAAAATCTGGATTTCCCCTTAAGCAAATTACATTTTCAGTTTTGGTTGAGGGGCTTGGAAGAGAGGAGAGCTGCCAGCACTGGGTGGCTGCATCATTTCCTGAAGCTTCTGCTGGGGGCTGCAAAGCATTTAGTGCTGGTTTTGTTCAAAGAGATTGACGTGTGTTGACAACACTCTACCCAGGGCTAAAGACTGGCAGTCTGTGCTCTCCAAAGTGCTTTAGCACTGGATTTATCCTTTATATCTGCACTCAGGGAAAACTTCTTTATCAGGTACTTCAGGGTTTGAGTAAGCTGTGACAGCAGAGATGACGGCAGTGCCAGGGACTGGAGTCATGACCCTCATCAGGGAAACCATGTTGCAGCAAAGATGTCCTTCATGGAAATTCTATGACCAATCCAATGAAAAAATGTTACTTTAGGCTGGTTAACTCCTTTCCAAAGAATGTCCTGAGCTGACACCTGCCCATCCCTTGGTCTTTCTGCAGGCAGACTGCTCTTGCCCTCACTATGATCAGACAGAGGCATTTGGGGAATTCATGCTTCTCCTGGGCCCTGGGCCATCAGCTCTGCCTTACAGTGTCTGCCTGCTGGAGTTAAAAATTAAACTGCCCTGCCCCCTTGAAAACAGATGGGCCAGGAACTCTGAAAGCTGATTTTGGCAGTGCACTTAACATTACACTTCTTTGAATGAGGTCTGGCTTTTATCCCCAAGAAGAGGGTCTGTCTGGGCACAATCTCACATCTATGTGGTGGATGTATGTCAGACTTCAACACCAATGGCGAATGCTCAACTCGGTCCATTGCATCTGCAGTTTAGAAAGAATCCCTTAAGATTCAATTTATGAATTTAGATATAATGGAAACAAAAGCATCTGATGATGGCACAAGCAAACTCTGACAAACAGCTAACACAAACCAGGATAAAATGTTATTGTTTTGGTTGTTACAAAAAACTGGTCCTGTCTGTGAGGCAGCTCAGCCACAGTAGATGATACAGTAATACCACTTGATACTACTTTAACTTTTTGACCCTGAACTATAACTGGAAAAATAATAAACAAAGGCAAGTAGCACTAGCTTGAATGATGTATGTTCAGATGATAAAGTACATTGCAGAAGGTAATACGCATTTCTATCAAAATGTCCATTTAGAAGAAAAAAACCCCATAAAACTTCACATAGCAGCATTGCTGAAAGACTCCCCAGAAGTGATCAAATGCAGCTGAAATTTGACATGATACTTAGAGTTCAGACCACAGTTTCTTCAGAACCACTTTGCAGAACCTTTTGTCATTAATGGCTGGAGATGCTGTATACCTCTCTCTACTTCTCTTTTTCTCTCTTTTTTTTTTTTTTTTTTTACTATATTAACAGAATTCATGCCTTCCTGCATGAGTGATGGGGTACCTGAGCAAGAGTCATGTGCCCTGGTAAAAACATATTTGTAGCATGGAGGTCTATAGGTACCCTTGCTACTCTGAAGGGTCACATAAACCTTCTCAGTGTCACAAAAGGTTGCCAGTGGAGAGGTGAGCTTTTGTGATATAGTCCCTTCTCTACTAGAAATCAGGGGAAGACCAGGAGAAAATCAACCTGAAAATTAATCACTGAAGTTCACATAAATTAAATAATTACCTGTGTTAAATTAGAACACTTGAAACAGTATAACATTATAATTTTCCCTCCACTTGAGAATAGATATGCATCTTTCCAAGATCTACAAATCACTTCTGCAAGGATGCTATCCCCATATTTTGTCCTAAACTGCTGCAAAACACATTACATTCATTTTTTTGTTACTAAAAAAATTACATCTTTTGTAAAGGAAGACCCATGGGATAAATACTTTTTTTTTTCTTTTTCAGATCTGAAACAAACTTCTCCTGGACTCAAGAATCTTCTCCAGGATTCATTTAATTGTAAACATGGACTTGTACAACTCTTATTAATTCAACAGTGTTAAAGGATATGTGATTATAACATCTTTATTTGATTATATGAGTTTGCTTTTCAGTGCCACAATGCTTAGACATTATACAAATAGACAGAGATAAGTTATAATTACTGACTCCAGGAATGTTCTGATCACTTGTAATTGGCAACAATAAAAAAACCCCCTAATTCATTTAATTAGGTATGTGATAGATGTTATAATTTGTAAAATATACCTAAGCTTATTGATAAGGAATAATTATTAATAGCAGCTTCTGTTTACTGAAGAAGTGGTAGCACACACACTATAATCACAGTGTTAGATCTGCCAGTCTCTGATTAGGATAGGCATTGTCATTTTTGCTCCTTTTCGTTCTGCTGTGGTGCTTCAAAGGATCTAAAGCATGACATTAAGGGTGACACTGCTTCTGCAAAGATTGTAGGCTGCTTATGACAATTTAGCTTAAGATCATGTCCAAATGTTCTCTTTTCACAGCTGTGCCACTAAAACACCAACATACTGAAAAGATTAATTAGTGTATGTAAGCCCCCAGAAGAGAGTTACGTGAAAATGCCAGGTATGATGACCTGAGCATTTCCACTTCAGGTTACTGAAGGATATTATCATTTGCACAAGGTCTGGAAATTGGTCTCATGCTGTGCTTTTAATGACAAGAGAATATCATGATTTGGAAATCTAAGCAACTCATCAAGAGGCTGTGCTCTTAAATGACGTTTAAATTGAACAGTGGATAAGATGTTCTCCAGAGCATCCTCTATCAGCTTTATGTTTTGAGTTTTGCCAATCTCAGGGTAAAAACTATAATTAATTTCTCCTTTTCAAACCTTTAAATTATAATTAAAGACAACATACATAATAAGAAAGTTTTCTCTTGATACTACATGCAATGTTGGAATTAATTATTATAATTTTAGCTTGGGGGTTTTATCATTCAGAATGATAATCTCCCTGTTATGCTGAAAGATTGAGAAAAACTAGAAAAATATTTGCAATTGGTTTTTCCCCCAAAAAATGCTTTCATGCACACGTTTAATATAAAGTGCATCTAATTTTGACCAAAATATTTAATTGGCAATGACTACAAAATAAACTTTGTTCTTGTTCTCAAGAGGTTTTCTCCCTATAAGAGCTACTTTTGGTAATTAAACAAAAATGAAAGAATATCATACACAAAATTGCATACACTCATTAACCAGGATGTCATACAGATTCAGCTAGATACAGCTTTGCTGGATTTTACCTTTAATGGCTCATTTTCACAACCACAAGCTGCTCCCTCCACAGCTGCATACAAGGGAAGAGGGTGCCCAGTCAGGAAGATTTTCTGAGAGGCTCAGGTTAAGCAAGTTTTCAAGTTTTGTAGGATGAGGACCATTGTTGCTCTCTGGAAGCCACTAAATCACAGTAATGCTGCACTGCACTTTTACTGCCTGTGCTGTTTTCTATTGCTTTCAAAATGTTTGGTGGAGTGTTGCTGGCACCCTGGCAGAGGCTGCCTCACCAATAAAATTATTATGCTTATCATTATGCTATTGAGCAGCTTGGGAAGGTTTGCAGTGCCACAAGCTGTCAACTGCCTATTGTGGGGCTGGATTGAAGGGCTTGAATTCTTGACTGGCCACAAACAAGCTCCTGAATGTAAACTGCCCAGGCTGCTGCCCTCTATTCTCCTCCCACTCCCAGAACACAACCTGCATTTTGGTCCAGCTGTTTAGGTGTGATGAGAGGATGCTTTAGAGCATCTGCAGCAGCTCAGTGTGGCCAGGTGACAGTAGTGACTCAAGAGAACCAGACCAGGTTTTGCCCTGTTAGCAACCTGGACATGGACTCCAGGCCTCTGTGAATTTTCAGTGCTTGCATTTTGTTTTGAATTTCCAGAGAGGTGACAGACACAGCTGCAATGCTGTTGAGGCAGGAGGGGAGATAGAACAGCCAGGCTCCTGCTCTGCACTGGAAACATAAATCCCATCCTGAACAGGTGTGCAAGTTTTTTCTCCCCTGTAAGTGCATGCATCTTGCTGATTGACCTGAATTGGCTCTGTCTGCACCAGAGGAGCTGTGAGCAAGCACTGACTCAGACCTGGCACCGTGATACCACATCCTCACAGCTCTGGTTGGCTCCAACCTGACAGTGAACTCCTGTGTGCCAGGAAAGAGCAGGCAGAGGCACTCAGTGCTGCTTGATGTGCCAGCTTTGCTCCTGTGCTTTTGTGAAGTCCAGTGGTGTTCACAGAGGAAATTATGAAAGCACAGGACAGTCACAATCCATCCTTGGAGAAACAGCTTGTTTCTCCATTGTCTCACACACATTGTCATTCACAACCCAGGAAGCCTATCAACAACCAGAATCAAATTCCATATGTGTGTTTTATTCTAGCATACAATATTATTCAGCTTTTTTACTTTTCAATGTGGATACATCTTTGCTGGAAAAAATCACTGTTGCATAGTCTGTAGTGTAAATGTCCACACTGACATGGGTTGTGGGAAGGGAATTACAATGCTGCACAGTTTAAAATCACAGAGAGATATTTTTTAAGTGCTTCACATGCAGAAAAGGTAAAGCCTCTCCAGACAGAGACAGAAACTTTTAATTCTATCACACTGGCTACATCACAGGCAGCAAAGGCTTAAATCCTCAGGTTTTGGAGAGTCTCCTAGGATGTAAGCCTGAACCAAAAGAATGGATATCAAGCTCTGATGTAAAGACATGAGAGATAACACCTAGGAAGAGAAAAATTACTTGAAAAGAGAACACTGAAATATTATCTTGAACACAAAAGAATAACAACTCGCATTTCAAATACAATTACATGATCTAACATTTCATTGACATAACCTGACACAAGATTTTACTTTTTTTTTATTTTTAATTTTGTTGGGTTTTTTGGTTTTGTTTTTTGTTTTTAAAGCAACCATCTATGAATCTACAAAAATACACACACATACACATAGCTCTATTTCATCCTATTAAAAAAATCCTGCTACTGGAGAAGGAAAAAAAGGAGCATAGGAGTTCACAACTACCATAATTTATGTCTTTGTTCCAGAAAAAATCCTGACTGAGCTCTACTGAGATTTGTACAGAAAAACAGGTTCTCTTAGATTTTTGGACTGAGGATGTCCTGAGAGGAAAACTTATTTGAGCTCCTTGGCCACTAACTAAGCCACAATCTACTACCTGTTAACTTGCCACTGCCACATCAAAACTGAGACTGTGACACAGCAAACCTCAGTATATGACATAAGTTACTGAAAAAGACTTGCTGCAGGCTTTTGGGTCTCTTTCGGCTGATGTCAGTCAAGCTGTTTCAAGTTGCAGCTTTGCCTTCTAACCTGCTGAAATAAACAAGGAGCTTTAGGGTCCTTCTCACTTCCTTCAGCTCCCAGGGTCACACATCCCACTCTTCACTTAGACTTTATTTAGCACATCGTCTGACATAAATCCTTGTGAAAACAGAAGAGGCAATGTTTCAGATCACCACTCACTCCCCTTCATAGAGGGATCAAATGGTTTGGGCTGGAAGAGACCTTAAAGATCATGTAGTTCCAACCCCCTCACCATGGGCAGGAACAATATCCAGTAGATCAGGTTGCTCCAAGCCCTGTCCAAACTGGCCTTGAACACTCCCAGGGATGAGGCAACCTATTCCGGTGCCTTATCACCCTCACAGCAACTCTTCCACTTTAGGGGACAGTCCCTCTTCATACTGCAGTGCCTTGCCTTTCCCCAAAATGAGCTTTCTACCTCCACCTCCACACACAACATTTATGAAGCATCCTGGTTTATCTTTCAGAGGAATAACGCTTGATGCAGTGTCTCTGAACTGAGTGATTTGTCAAGGTAACTGCAATGGGAGGACATGGAATTGCTGGAAGTTAATATATTACTGTCCCAATAGATTCATGTTCTTAAATTGATGACTGACATTGCTGGACCTCTCAGTGGAGAAACTGCCTGGGCCATCAAAAATGTCAGATTAAAAATACTAGTATTTATCACTTACAGAGTGCTTTATAGCCTCAGAGCTATTTACAAAAATTAGCCAGTAGATCTTCTCCAGTTTCTGTAGTGAGTAGTCTGCATAACTAACATTACTATCACCTTATAGAAGGGGAAATACGAAGGTCTGACGAACTCAATTTCCAGCACTGGCTGAGTACCCACAGAGCTGGCTGAACACTGTAAGAGTAACAAGAAAAGTGCGCCTGAGACATAAGCCTATAAACACCATGCTGCAATAAAAAGATGGGTCAGAAATTACATTGAATTCTGTTCTCTCCCAAAAGAATATGGAAATATGCCCTTTGTTTTTAAAGACGTAGTATCATATCTCTATGTTAGAAACAAAAGTAGAATTCTAATTGTCGATGTTTCTCCTGGTATGGCAATCCAAACACCATTTCTAATGTGCCATTGACCTCTCTTCTTATTAGTACCATATGTCACAACAATTCAGTAAAAAAAGATACAAGTAAAGCAGTATCTGGGCATTATTTAAAGTTGGCTTCTTTTGTAATTTTTGTATCAGTCCTAGAACTTTACAGCAGACCACACAAGACAATCCCTTCCTTCAGAAACCTCCACATCAAGATCACATTTGCAAGTAGCAAGCCTATTTTGAGAATAGATTATAAACAAACATCCTGGCAAACCCAATCCACCTTGACTGCCCAGCAACTCTTTCTATGTAGGAAAACAGAAAATAATTCTCCCTTGTAAGCTATCAAAGCATTGGCAGCACTGCAAAGGCTGTTTGTAGGTGTTCCTCTCCAACCCTGATATTCCAACGTCTGATTGCAAAGCTGAGTTGTGCTACTGGGAGCTCCCACACAGCAGTACAAGTGCTGTTTGTATTACTTAGAAAAATGACGAGGTAATTTCTCCTTTACCCTGTCCTTCCAGCTGTCACTATTGCATGCTCCTGCCTGCCGAGGCCATTCTCTCCAGCCTCTGTGGTGTTACTGGCTGTTCACAGGTGCTACCAAAATAGCTTTGGGAGCTAACATTATCACTGCCTGGCATTTTCCTCTGCTGTTTTCCATTTTCAAATTGCTGCATTCATAATAAAGGTGAGGCATTCAAAACAGGCAAAGGGGATATTGTACTACAGTCTAAGGGATCTTCAAAGTGGGAATTAAGCACCCAAAACTCCATCTGTGCTTTTGATAAACCTCTGCCCTCCAAATGAAGATAATCAGAACAGTATTTTTGACATCTGCAAAGCAAACTACTGAATGGCCCAACCTCCCTTACCTTTAATGTTAATACTGACTTCCCTTAATCCCCACTCTTGAAAAATGCATCAGGCATATGTCGCTGTTTGCAGAGGACAAAACCAAAACCAGTCAGCCGAGAATAGCTTTGATCTTATTTATTGAAGTTGTCTTTGTGAAATATGTTCCTTTTAAAAGTTGGTTATTAGAAGTTCAGAATAATGAGACCATTAAAATAACTTAGCACAGACTGGGATCAATTAAAATAAATGGGTAGGAATAAGGACTTTAAGAACAAGTTGCTTCATCAGGGAATTCAACACTCAGCTGTGTCTACCTTGGCTTCTGTATATGCCACATGTATATTCATAGTGCTTTGACTCAGAGTTATATACAACTGAATGTTGTGGTTATTGGATGAACTAAAATGTACTTTTTTTTTTTTCAAGGTAGAAAGACTGCTTTTTAAAGATATAGTGTGCACCAGTTCACTATCAATGTCTCTTTAGTGATCTCTTCTTTTTCAGTCAGATGGAATTTCTGTACCATGTATATAAACCTATGCTTAAGTTTATTTTGTTCCAGTAAATCAGGTATTTAAGGATAGACTATTCACAGAGCTGAATGCCTTTCTGTGGGAATTGGGGAATTTAACCTCCCTTTGTTGAAAATTGCAGTCAAAGTACTTAACTGAACAGGGATGAACAAGCTTAACTGGAGTTTTTTAGCTCACCAGATGTGACACTTTCTTCCCACACTAGAACTAAGTCTAAAGAAGGGGAGACATTGCTGAATATACCTTGCATAAAGAGAATTTTTTTTATGAGCCATAAGCCTAGATATGAAGCAGTTGTAAGCATGAAAAAAAAACATAGCAGGAAGAGAAAAAAACTTGGAACAAGTGCACAGTGTCTCTTGTAGCTTGAAAGTGGGTAGAAGTCCTTTTCTTTCTGTTTACACTAGAAATAGTAGAAAAACTTTCTATGAGTCCATCAAGACCTAAATACTTTCATATCTGAGACACAGCATCTTTTCATTCGAGAAGCGCATCTAGAAAAAATAAGGTTAAAGCACCATAAGGGGACTCAGGAGAGCCCATTAAGACTCGAGCTCAGCCACTGATTTTCAGTGCAAGGGGTCAACCAACCAGACTGTCCCACAGGTTTTTTGTCCATTTCTTGTGACCCTTTTGCCTGTTCTTTGTTATAATCCTACTGTCCCATGACTGCCTTTCCGTGCAATGAAGAAGTGTTCCAGGTCAGGTTGGATGGGGCTTTGAGCAAACTGTTCTAGTAGAAGGTGTCCCTGCCCATGGCAGGGGGGGTGGAACGAGATGATTTTTAAGGTCCTTTCCAACCCAAACCTCTCTATGATTCCATGATGTACATTATGGCAGAAAGAAGTTTATTTTGTGGTGTAGGTGGTGAAAGCAAAGAGGCAACACTAGGAACAGACGTGCTGACTTCTGGCCACCACTTTTCCCCAGATCACCAGCCCAGACCTGCAGTCTCCAGTTGTCAACCTGCACCAGGTTTTGTTGAAAGGCTTCCAACCTTATTATCAGGTTGTTTCCAGTAACTCTGTCTAAGCATGAATGTCGTCTGAGCAGGAACTTTGCATCATGAGAAATTGCATCTCAATAAAAGCTTTCAGCAAGCAGCAGTTCTCCAAGGCATGGAGTTATTAATGTGTTAGAGCATGCTATTTAAGCAAGGTAATTAATATATCTCTGAACATGAGGTATGCATGGCCAGCTCTGATAACTGTCAGCAAAACATAATCTAGGTAATTTCTAGCATATAAATTGAATGCACTCTTGAAAAACATTTTCTAATTATGAAGACTAATTAATTTTGGGGAAAAGCTTGCTTTTGTTTAATTTGAACAATAAATTTAATTATGGTAACGAACACCCAGTGGACAAACAGTTCTGAAGAACATCATCTCTGTCCACAAATAATCAATTTTCTTTTATTTAAAACTTGGTCTTGTTTGTTACCAAGAAAAAAAACCCAACTGCTTATTGCAAACATGAACATGAGTTCCTGTATTATATTTAGGGATATGTCTGGCATTAAATTCCCTTGCAATGGTGCCAACTACATACTCGTATGTGGTTAGGTATCACAACTTGCCTGGTGCTCAAAAGTATGGGTGAGATATTTAATACCACAGGCAACTGATAAAAAAACAAGTAGCTGGAATAGAAGGCATTTTTTTCTATTATCAGCTTCCAGCAGGTATCAGCTTCCAGCAGCCTTGGTAGTGAATAGAAAGCAGTGGAACAAGACCAGAGGAAAAAGTTGAGCTGTGCCAGGCTTTCTGTTTTTCTCCTCAGCAGTCACCCTTAAAAACTAGAAAGGTGGGAATCAGACCCTGTCCTTCTTTCAGTTCTTTCCCTTACAGTCAATAATACTCTCTTCAGATACACCCTCTCACAGCTGGGACAGAGCAGGTATTTCAGTGGTTCCAGTGCCAGCTCCTTGAGCAGAAGTTACTGCTTCCAAATAAAACTGAGAGTCTGTAATGGTTAGCCTCTCGAGTCTTCCAGTACTTCCCCATTTTGCCTGTTTTCTCCTCTTCCCTGAGCAATGAGTGTGAACTGTTTGGCCAAAATTCAGTCCTTCAGCATCAAAACACACAGCAAATATTCTGCTGAATGTATTGGGCTATGCAGGCTAAGGGAAGAATGAGCACTGCTGAGGAGGGCTGATGGAAAAAAACCTTCTTCCATGGTTAAAATCCTTTGGCGAAACAGAAGAAACCTTGGCTTTGTACAGGCAGCACATGTGACCCTAAGAAAGCAATGTGGCCAACTGCAAGGGTCACTCTCTACTCCTGCAGCTTCCCTCAAGCTGATGCTGCAGGGCTGTGCCATGCAGGACCGGTGCCACCACAGGGGAGAAATCAGTCTCTCCTGTGCCTCTTGTCACCAATCCCTAAGCACAGGAAGGTGACAGTGATATCACACTATCACCTCCACACAGCTGGGTGTGCTGGCCAGAAAGGAAGATCTTACCAGCCAGAGGTGTTTTGCTCCTCTCTTTCTCCTTTCTGCAAGATGCTCACTACATAGCAGAGTTGCACTGTGATGACCACGTGGCAGTTTTCAAAATAAAATATCCTGCTTTTGCCCATGGCAGATAGTTGTTTTTATTGACTCTGAAGTGTTACACTCCGCCCTCATTCGCATGGGATTTGAGATTAGAAAGTGAAGTTCGAGCAGCCAGTTAAAATTGCTGATATCTGGAAAGGGAACAGCACAAGAAGCACGGATTCCCCTGAAGAAGGACAACAAGCCTTTGAAGTCTTTTTCCTTTGCTCAGCCATCTGACTTGTGTGCAATTCATGGCCCCTAGGGTTAAGATTTGCATCCCAAAAGAAAGACTTGAAAAGTAGCTGGTTTGAGGCACTCACACTTAAAATCCAGAGACTTCACAGGCTTCTCGGAGAGCTGCATCACATTTCTCCAAGCCCTCTATAACCTTGGTGCTGAGGAGTTACTCCTGTCAGAAACCCTTCATACAGCGCTGAGTCAGGTGAAACATCAGCAGGGAAGTGGCAAACTTGCTTACTCTAATTTTTCTTCATGATCATTGCTTTCTCTTGCTGAATACTTGGCCTATCAGGGCAAGTTCTTCACAAAGGAGTGCTTCAGCAATGAGACATGCACCCAGATGACATAAGAAAGGCCACTAAATTATTAAAATAAAATAAAGGGAAAGAGAAAAGAGAACTTGGTCTGTCTGAATTTCTGCTAAAGGGAACTTGGAAGCATATAGGGCCTTTAAAAGACTCGAGATGAAACGCAGTATTGACTTTGAAGTACTGTGTACGAGAGCTAAGGATCATCCTGATGGAAAGATGAATACATTCTTCTTCCACTCTCAAAAACTCCTTCTTCTCACATTTGTTGTTTTACCTCCTGCTGCATTAACCTCATCACAGCTGGACATTTCTGAGCTGTATCTCTAGGAGTGAACTCAAGAAGAATTGCCTGGTCTTTGGTTCTCATGTTCAGTTACAGAAGTAAAATAGGGACTGGATTTGGGAATTGCCTGTTACTCATTCAGGCTCTCAATTGGTCTCAGGCAAGTCATCACAGACAGTGGTGTGAAAATCTCCCAGAAACTTCAGAGCCCAATTAAAATAAGAAATTAGAAAGCTGATCAAGCCAAGCAAAACGTGTTTGGTAAAGAGAAGAATGGGATCAGTATGTGTCAAATCCAGCTGGATAAGTCAGCTGCACCATGGGGCTTCTGAAACTGTGACAAGTAAACCTGTGAGGACAGGCTGAGCAATTTAACAGATAATTGAGAAAAGACACACATTGTCACAGAGGAGCCCCACCGTCAGACAAATCAGAGCATAGATAATTGCAGCACGAAGACATACCTAACAGAAATGACTGAGAGCAAATGGAAAGATAAAAAGAAAAATTCTGTGAACACTTGGCATAAAACATCATTCTGATACCACAAGTGAGCCCATCCAGAATGAGCAAAATTTCTGTCACTGCAGAATACAGAGCCTTGCAGCTACCAGCATTTCTCATGGGAGAAGGGAATCCCTGCAGAGGCACAAAGAGCAGCATCTGGCTCTGTGTTCAATTTCCAAGGTCACTTTTAAGCAGAGCAAGAATTTGGCTACTGCTGAGACTTGAAATGCTGCACAAAGCACCACGTTCAGCCAGCAGAAGCCCATGCATGATGCCCATGCAGACCCCTGCTGGGGAGGAACAGTACGAGGGACAGGCATGTGCCACAGCCACATAAGCCCTCCTTCTCTCTCCTCTCTCTGAAGCACTGTGACACTTCAAGTTCACAGCTCCAGCAGCATTGAACTGACTGCAAGAACCCAGACAAGTATCCAAGAATGCACCGGAATGGGGGGGTGATGTGAGAGGAGATGAAGGATGAAGATTTTATCATTAAGATTGCAATTGCATTTAATCATTTCACATCATAACCAAAGTAACTGGCTTTCAGGTCATTGCCCTGCAGACGATCTGCTGTAAAGGGAGTGCTGAGATTTGACTGCTTTTGATGAAAGGTCCCTGCAATAACAAGATTCCTGGAAAATGTCAGATTTCAAGCAAGCAGCATTTTCTGGATGAAAGCACAGTGCAGGACACTTCCAGCCAGCACTCACCATGAGATCCCCTTTCTGTGGAACAGGAATCCAAGACGCAGGAGGCGATTTTCACTTGAGTCTGCAGCAAAGCAAACTGCAGGAGAATCCTGTCAGCAGTGTTTGCTTCAGGTACACAAGGGCAATTCTCATTAGCAAGAAAGTCATTATTTAACATAATCTTTATCTCCTCCTGGGAGAGAGAATTGGTAAGTGGCCAAAGGTTTTGCTTCCCACCCATCATATGGGTGGGAATATGGCCCTGAAGCCATATTATATTTTCTCATTAGCTTTCCTGCAGGACTTTTCACCACAGGATTGGGATGCATCATAAAAATTAATGAATTAACTATGTCAGCAGTGACAACAGAAAGTATTACCCCCACTTTATATATTTTAGAGATGCAGACAACACTACAGACTTGCACTGGATACCCAGTATAAGGGATGTGAGTCTCTTGGGTTTCTAGGGTGATACTTTTATGCTCTAGAGCAGCTCTGAGAAAATTCTGTTAAAGACATGAATATGAAACACTGGGAGTATAGATGTGATTTATCCCTTTATCCCTATCCTATCCAATGTCGGGCCCTTAAGAAAAGCTCAGTTAGGCCTTTATTTCCTCTAACCTTCCTCTACAGTCTCTGAAGAAGAATAAAGCAACTTGTGTATGCGTGGATGTGCAATACCCACCCTGGGTCTCCTCCCTCCGTCTATCTTCCTCTTAGCTGTGGAATGAGTTTTCTGAAATGTAATAACGAGCGTATTTCCAACAGGTTTTGTAGTTCAGCTTCTAGCTGAGCACTATTTTGTGACTCTTACAGAGTCAACAGGGCTTTCAGATGGACTGGTTGCAGTGCAATAGTCCCTGTTATTGCTATAGTGCACTTGTGTATCTTTACTTTTGATAATGCACAAGCCTACAATAAAATGTCAGTCTGTGCTCCAACGGATTCATAATTATGAAGGACCTACTTATCTGTCTAATAAAAGAGCATGAAGATAATAATAAGATCTTGCCTTTGATACTGCTCATTTATCATAAAGATGTTAATTAAATTGTGTTGAATCTTTGATGGTCTGACTATTTGCAAGGGAGGGCTGTCAGTGTTTCTGGCCATGAGCATAAGGTGTGGTCTCTAGTAAGGAAACAAAAGTACTTTTTTCCTGAATAAGCATTCTTTAAGCCACTACATGTGAATATGCCAAGCCGTGGTTTGCAAAAGCACAGGAGGGCAGCAAGTGCCTGTGTGACTAAAATCATTACCCAGGTTGCAGGTGCAAGAAACTCAGCGTGCAAAAGGAATGCATCAAGCAGTCTCTGCTTTTTCCCTGGAAAGACAGAACCAAGGAGCCACTTGCAAAATATAGCCTTAGATCTTGAGCTGCTGCAGCTGCAATCTGCAGCTTTCAAAATGCAATAAAAGTGTAAGTTGAACAGGAGGGAAAGAGTGTGATATGTGCTTTATAGCTAAATAATTAACAAAATGAATTGAAAAGACTGAAATATTCATAGGTTTAAATATTTATAAATTAATTTTTAAAGTCACTGTGTAGTATTGAATTATCTTTAAAAGTTTGCCAATCTAGGACCTCTCAGTTTCATTTCTGCTTGTTATTACAGTTATTAATGCTCAAAAAATGAGAAGTGCTTGGCAAGAGAAATAAAATGCAGCTTCCAAAGCAACAATGGCAGCTAATGCTTCTGAACTAGTGCAGGGTCAGCTCCTCTGGCAGCAGTCACTGGAGGAAACCCAGGCTCCTGTACATCATCCTGAGTGGATACATTCAGAGCTAGACAAGTCATGCTGAGCTGTGCCAAGAACCCCCCCAAAGCACCAATTCCTGGCCCCATCAGTACTAGCAACAACTCTGTTGCAGATTGGCTGATAAAAGGCTAAGTATCAGCATCCCTCTGCCTGAATCCTTGCTGGACCACTCACCTTACATCATATGCCAAGAAAAACCAATTCAACAGAGTATATTGGCTAAAGGTGTATCTTACTCCTCCCTTGTCCCCACAATAGTCTGCACATTCTAGCAGGAATTTTACTTGACTTTATTTGTCCTAAGATAAATTAAAAATATGAATAATGTGGTTGATGACATTCCCACTCTGGCACCATGTTACCACACAAGAGGAAACTCATATCTTCTCATATCAACATCTGAAAATATTTACCATGGAACACAGCCAGTTTGCTGGATATGCACAGTTCCTTCATGTTCGCAAATGCCAGAGACACCAGAGCATCTCATGTTCCTTCTGAGTGTCCCCCTTGTAAACATGAAGTAGCAATTGCAAAAGAGCACTGATACTTTTCAATAGCCCTGGATTATGTAGTTCCTTCACTTCCCTTTAATACTTATTTCCGATAAATACTCTGTATTCAGGTAACAGCAGGAGGCCATTACTCTTTGACAAGAGTCTGTTTTCATTGACATTATCTCTAAATTATTCTTATTTGATGTGACTCAGATGGGTTAGCCACTTCAAGAGGCTTAGATGGGAGTGTTTAGAAGAACAACAAAAGTTGTCAGGCTATTTTTTTTTATATCAGCTGATGAAATCAAATAATTAGGTTTGTTTGTTTTTTTTTTTAAATAGTGTTTCAGTATTTGTAGTGTGTATCTGAAGCTTAAGGCTTTCCAGACCAACAAGAATGGAAGGTCAGTTTATAACTCAGAGAAGAAATAGTTTAATCCAATTTTCTTGAACGGTTTAATAGTTTAATGCAGAGCATTGCTTTAGCCTTTTGTTTTAATTTTGGACTACAGTTCAAATAGAGCTAAATACCATAATAGAATGGATAATCACACATATGAACAGAGCATTTCCAAAATGGGACACAATGAGATACAATCAATGAATAGGATAGTTCTGTAAAGATATTTCTCAAGCCAGGAGATCATTCCTCTGACTAGCAACTGTAATTTTAATGGGTGCTCTTTTTGCCTCTGCTCCCAAGCAATTCTGCTCCATCACAGCCCACAGCCATGGAGAGATAAGCACTTAAGGGATGCAGATCACTTTAAGTCTGGTGATGTAGATTACCTGAACTTTTTCTACTTTTCACTCACACTTTCTGGCAATTTCCTGTCTTGACTTAATCTTTTAAAAAGAGCTCATTTAAATAATGATCCTTCTCTGACAGTCAATTGCTTTCTCCAAGTGTGCTGATATAAATCGAGTAGGTGGCATGTCATCATATCATAGAAACATCAGAGAGATGCAGCAAACTTCATGAGGCTGCAATTAGTATTTTCAGAACAATTTATGTGGTTCACTTGTTAGTGCCTCTGCTGGTTGCTCCCACACAGCAAGGATTTCTCTTCATGATTACAGATGTTACTCAAAACAGCTTTAATACTTCTTCCTTTACAATCACTCTATTTAAGGGATTATTTGTTACATGTAAGGACAACTGAATAAATCAGAAATTATTTGGAAAGCAAAACATATCCTTTTTCAGTTCACAAAAAGGACTGTGTACAGAATACCATCCTCTCTGATACTATACAAAATTATTTGTTTCTTTATTTCTAAGAATAATGGCAGCCTTGCAGCTTATTAGTGAGAAGACTGTAGCAAGGATTTTATATTTGAAGTCTGACCTTTGAATGGGAAACAACAGCTGGAGCAGTTATTTCTTGTCTTTGAATAAATTAAAGTAATCCTTAGAGCTAGGACTGCAATTTGGATTCTCAGGACTCCCAAAAGGCCTTTCTGCAAGTCTCCTCTTAAAGTTTATACTGCAGCAAACATCAGTTGAGTAATTGCCTGTAGTTATTCTTTTAACATTCGTAGCAACTGAGTGCAAGCAGAAAGAGGTCAGACACTCTCATGGCAGACAGACTCTATAACGAGCTGATATAGCAGAGAGCCTCAGGAAGGCAGAGCACAGGTATAGACACCCGCCTGGTCCCAGCCAGCTCACCAGCAGCAGCACTGACAGCAAACACCCACCTGAGACTCCCAGAATGAGGTGCCAGCAAGCATCCTTGCCTCTCTTACCCTCAAAGGCATCTCTGTGAGGATGATTTCTTCTCAGATTATCACTGAAGAGGTTTTGATGCAAGAAGCCATCAAAGGAGATAGTTTAGATGTTAGAAGGATAATCCCCATCTATCTGCTTTAAAAGGGAAGTAAATAAAAACACTTTCTTTAAATCACAGAGGCATGTGGGTTTGTTTGGCTGAAAAGCACCGAGGAATTGCTGCTTGGTCTGAAGGCAGGGAGAAAGGGCAGTAGTAACCTCGGGTGGGGGGAATAATAGCTACAATGAGGACTGATGACATTAAAAACTGCAATGCCAGCATTCTTCCACTGGAAAACAAGCCAACACTTTACATCCCCCTGCTTTACTCTTCCATATTTCCAAATATTTCTACAGGTCACTACTTTTATGCTGAGGAGTAGGACTGCTGATCAGTATTTCAGCTGTGAACATTTTATAGAGGAGAAGATGCTCATCAGGATGACTTACTAAGGACTGCCTCATAAAATAGCCACCTAACAGCATATATCATTGAGGGAAATGTGTGACCATGAGCTGTTTAATTCTGCTAAATACTTGGGTAAGCTACATTTGGGGTGAGACACCCAAATGCATAATCAGAAATCAAAGAAATAATAAGATACAAGTTGCTGCCACTGAAGAAAGAAAAAATCCTACTGAGATGAGACACAGATGTTTAAGATTTCAGGTAAACAATCCTGGGAACAGAACACCTGGGGAGTCTGTAAGTGGGAGATGCAGAGCTTTATTAAAAAAACCCAAGCCATTCCAAACACAAGCTTAATGTTTTTAAAAAAGTTATGAGTTCGAGGAAGGTGGAAATGATTACAAGATTTCTCCTGCCTTTGTTTTGCAGGTCAGACCACACTGTAAAAGTGCTTGATCCTTTTTTTGCTCAATGATAGGAGCAACCATTTTTACCATCTAGTCTGACCTTGGATTTCTTTGATAACAATGAAATCAATGAAATGATTTATCCCTTGGTTGGGATGAAACACTAGAGAAGTTCTTTGTTGTTAGCATGTCAGAGGTGTGTCAGAGAAAGTGATCTCTGCCTCATCTGTGGCTCTGCCCATCTCAGAGCTGGATCGGGGCTGCTGGAGAGGCTGAAGATCACACACCTGCAGCCCTCCTGCAAAAGTCTCAGCAGTGGAGGAACAGCCTGTGTGTCAATGACAGCCAGTGCATACAGGGGGCCTGATGAGACTGTGTGTTCAGTGGTATGAAAGGCTGTAAAGACACCAGCATCCAGCAAGCATCCACCACTGCTTCACCCAGAACAGATACTGCTGCAGATCAAGGACACCTGAGGACACAAAGAACTGGATTTCCCACCACATCAAACTTTGTTTGACATTTTCATCTGTGCAAAATATTATGCATAAAATCCTGCCTTTTTAGTTGCCTCATGCGGCACATGAGTGTGGTACTTCCTCTAGGCTGCAAGGAGATGGTAAAGGAATGTTCTTCTAAACCAAGACACTGTGAGTGAGAAATTCAAATCCTTCCACCAGAAAATCCATTGAAAACAAGGCCCTCAAATCTTTCTCTCCTTTCTCTGGGGAGAAGGAGAAACCAAAGAATTTCATCTTGGTGAACACCTTTGCAAGTACCTCTGGATTTCAGAAGTTTAAAGAAAACCAATTTCTTACCATTTTGCAGAACAGTAAGACAAAGCTTTCAAATGACCCAGAGCATTCCAAACACCCAAAGTTTCATTCATGCTCTAAATAAATTAAGTCCTTATGAAAGTTTTGCATCCAATGTCCATTCTGTCCTGATAAAAAGCAGATACAATATTTATTTACTTTTGTAAGATAGTCTCCTCTGGACACAGGGCCCAAGTATAACAATCATCCTCTATTGAGAAGATGGCTTTGAACCAAGCCATCTTGATGAAGTACTCCTCCTAGCCTCATTTACAGCTGTATATCAGCCAAACAACCCAGCCACAAACAGAAACTCCAGCAGGAATTGCTTAAGTACCCTGGTACTTTGGAATCAAGGTTTGGCAGAAGAATAAAAACCATAGAGATATCTTTTGTGCTGCTGTCTTTTGAGCTCTCTGATGAAAACTGAGGCTTGCAAGGTAATTTCAAGCCATGTAACACACATATGAAAAGCTATTGATAATGCAGACAAGTCAAATTAAACAAGCTAACTGATATGAGAAACAAAGACATCCATGGCTGTCTCTCTATTCCAATCATCTAGGCTGGATATTTAATTCATGCCAGAGCTGGAGGAGGAATCAATATTATTGTTATTTATTTATTTTTAACCCTCACTTTAAAGCAAAGCTCTTAGAATGAGATAGAAAGGCATGTTTTCTAGGGGGGTTTGACAACATTAGTCATAGAATTTATTTAAATAAGAAGCCTCCTATTTTCTTCAAGAATATTTTAGGCTTTTAAGCAAAGCAGCAATCTCTTTAAAAACAAATTTTTTTTCTAATTTTTCTTCCAAAATGGAGTTTTTCTCACATGTCTGGTTTAGTGAGCAGACATTGAGAAAAGTTCTTTTAGATGGTTAGGGATCTTTGACTGCACTGGTTGGCATATTCCTTGGAAACTTCATCCCACATAGCCTGCTGAGACCCAAAAAGCAAGCCTGAAATCTAGGACATAGGACTGCTTTCCACCTCACTATATTCTCCCATCTGGCAAGCACACATCATTCCCTGCAACGGATGTGAGGCTCTATGGAAGAAAATCAGAGCCCAAAGGCAGTACTACACAGACCTGGCCAGGTACCTGATTTGGATTTGACAGAAGGCCTTTTCCCTGCAGAACACCACCTCTTTGACAGCTCAGATCTAACCTAAAAGACATTTGTAACTCCCAATAGCACACCAATAGCACTCCTCCAACACTATGCATTTCCAGAGACGAGCATTAATAGCAAGAAGAAGGAGCAATATTAATGAGGATAAAGATAAAAGGCTAAGAGCAATAACATGGAGAAGAAACCTTGCATGGGTACTGGGATCCAAAATGCATCCTCCTGCAATGCATCCTCCTGCTCTCCTTTATCAGACCCTCTTTCTTGGCATCTGGAAACACAAACAGAGCAGCATCAGATGGTGTCTTTTTCCATCCCTCTGTGTTGGAGCAGCACTGCTCGCCAGAGTGTGGTGGGAAAGAGGGAGTGGGCTGCTGCCCACTGCCTCACTCCACCAAAATCCCTCTGGTTTGCTCAGCAGCACGGCAGCAGGTGGCATTGGTGGTGTCACCCATGATGAGAATAGATGTTACTCATCAAGCACCGGTGCCTGAGCTGATACAAACCTCACTGAGGTTCTGTGAAGTGCAGAGAGGAGAGATTTTAAATTGCCTTATACCTCAAGGACATCAGTCCTCACTCAAAGGTCAGGAGCATCGAAAAAACAGCCCATTCCTGATGCAACCAGCTTGAAAAAGATACAGAAAGGATTAAGCCATGGTTCTTGGCACTGACAGGCAGGGGAGGGGCAGGGTTGGGTAAATGTTTGCTGAGATGTAGCAAATGCAAAATTGATTTTCTTCTTCATTTAACACGTTTTTCACTCTCTTTGCCCCTTCTCCTCCCCTTTATGATTAAATTTAAAAACAACAGTGACTTCAAGACGCAAACACTCTTAAAAGCTTAGAGGAGAGGCATGAGGAGAGGGGCTTGAGAGAGGAATCAGATGCATATCTAGCACATCAAGAGAGACTTCTGAATTAGGAAAGCTGCAGGGATGCCGAAATGGTATGAAAAGGGATTACCTTAGAAAAGAGGAAGGAAATAGTCTTGGTTTCAGCGCACTCCAGGGGATCTGAGCTCCTGATTTCTCTGAAGGAAGGCTGACATGAACACAGCTGACAAGTCAGGAGGGACTATGCACTTTGTTTATTTTAACTTGCACAGGCCTTTCTCATGTTCATTTTGCTTTAGATACAGCAAATGAAGACTAATTAGACATCTTCTGGAAGAGGAAAAATCCACCATAAATTTTACATTTAACAGACTTTTCAACTGTCTTTTCACCTGGCAAAAAGCTGGGAATGTTTTGTAGATCTGTAACGTTACTCTCATTTATAGTGCAGTAGGAATGTCCTTGTTGGGGTGAAAATTGCATCTATGAAAGTGTTTCTTCAAATATCGCAGAGTACTTTCCAACTTTCCTAACTCTACCATTCAGAGTTGGTTGGACATGCAAATCAAAATGAGAAAAACAGGGCGGACTTCAAGTTTTTAGCTTTTTTTTTTTTTTTTTCATTTTTTACTTACTTATACACACCATTACTTGTCAAAACACCTGGAAAACAGGAGAAGTTGGAAAGCCAGGTTCAGCATAATTTTTTTCTTTACATTCAACTATTGCACTACTGAGAAAAATAGTTCTTTTTTTTTTTTACCTTTTCTTAAATTCATATTTCCACTTCCTTTGCCTCCTTTACACCAGTTTTGCAATCTCAGCTCTGCCAAAACTTTTTGTTTGGAGTAGCTTGGGACATCCTCATTCTTGTGCCATATGATCCCTGATGCACTTTCCACACTTCGGCATCCCTAGAGATGCTTAATTTAATCCAGTGCAGGTTTTTCCCAGCCATCCAAATTAGCCTAGAGCAGACAAGCTATGTGGTGCTTATTAGTCATCTGAATGCACCACACACTGTTAGTGCTAAGCTGGAAATCTCACCTATAAGGAAGGCAAGAAACAATGTAGAACAGAACAGGTTGTCGCAGGTCAGTTCTGGCTGGCCAGGTGTGCAGTGGTCTCTTAGACCTGACAACACAGGTCTACCATCAGTATATACTCAGATAATGATTACTTATTTTGAATTTTACTGGCCAGGGTAGAGTCCCCAGTTGGGTTTGGCTCTGCAGATCTCCTAACAAATTAACATCTCAACAAGTCTTTTCACAGGAACAGCAAGGCAAAGGTGACTATTAGAAAAACCCTAGTTCCCACACATGTAGCACAGCACTGCCTGGATTTTAACTCCAGTATAAAACACAAACACTCAAAACCCTCATTTCCTTTTTCAGTTGCAGCTCAGAAACAATATTTCCAGGGTCCTATGCACTATATAAATCATGCATGAAAAATTATAGAGACCAGAGTGCTACTGGACACTTACATGCCCAGGGAGCCACAGGATGCTGCACCATGTCAGCCACAGCAGTCCTGGGGGCTCAGTTCCTCCCCATGTCACAAGTATTTGAAATCGTCTGCAACCTGGCAGTGGAAAAATGATGTAATCAGTTACTTGTGTGTGGCATCACTCCATGCTTAACACCTCATAATGTCTTTCATAAGAACTAAGGCAAGGTCAACTTCCAAGCCTTGTTTGACCTAAAGTAACATAATGTCACTGAAAACATGAATATGGCAAGATATCACTTGTCCAATGCACTCCACTGAGTCTGGTTGGTGAGGATTATGAAGGTAATCTAGTGTGCTCCATCCAAATCTGGATAAAGCTGAAGAAACTTCCTGTTGGTCTGAACTGAACTGTCCATCTCTCAGGACTGTAGTGGACTAAGCTGCATTGAGTTTTCAAAGTTCTATTTTAAGAAGTATTTCATGTCATAAAGCTTTCCAAGAAAAAGTGTTTTCCACACTGCATGAATCATTTCAGTGCAGTTGCAAACTTCAAACTCTACTCTGTCCTCCAGTTGGATTTTCTGAACAAAGATCAGTTTAGAGATTATGCTTAGGCTTGGCTCTGCCTCAGGATCTGCCTTTGGGACTACTCTGCCCGTATGCTCCCTCCTCTTTTCCCTTGAGAGCAGGAGACAGTAACCTGCTCCAGTGAGCCAGCAAAATCCAAATACAGCAAGAAGGTAGGATGTTTCTGGCAAAGAAGAGCCATGTCAAAGCACTTTCCAGTATCTCCCTGCCAAAAAAGAATTTTGGTACCCTTCCTCTTGCTTTGTGCTGATTTATTTCTGCAGCAAGGGGAGTTTTCCATGTGCTTATTGACTGTCTCCAGGAGGCCTTCAGCAAATTACATTGTCATCTTCCTCCTCGAGTGCTTCCCACTGAAATCTGTATTCTTGTCACCTGCCCCCACCTCTCTTGGTGGCAACTACTCTGTTCTGCTGTTCTTCCACTCTGCATTCCCTTTAGACTGGCAATATCTGCATAATATCTTTGGGGGAAAAGAGCTTTTGAAATACAGCTTTTGTTTTAATGACAGAGCAGCATATGCTGTCACTCCTCCAAGCATTTTCTAAGTGGTGATAATGCTCTTGATTTATGTAAGTACAGTATTTTTCCACCAAGGCTCTGTGTGTAACAATGCTCCCACCTCATTTTCTTTTGGTAGCAATGCTAGCAAAAAGGGCACATGGAAGTCAAAACGATACAGGCTGCAACTCAGTCAGACAAGAACTAGTTAGGGATGGTAACAGACCCAAAATGCTGGACCTAAAAATAAACCAGCAGAGTCTGACATTAGGAGTCTTTGGAACCCTGGACTCACTCTCTTTTTTTACTTTGTGCACATGAAATGTATACAATTGTGAAAGGAGGCTGTTTGCAACATCCACTGAAGCTGCACGACCCCCTTTTTTTGCTATATGGTGTCTGGATACAAAAGTGCCTTTGGGTATGGGGTGTGCTCTCATTGCCAGCTTGATGTTTGCTTCCTGCCAGCCCTCAGTCCAGCTGCAGTGCTCGGGTCCACAGACCCACCCGTGGCACTGTGGCTGCCTGCCTCTGCTGCCAGCACAGGGAATTGCTTCCAAAAGCAGTAGAAGTGTCCGTGGGTGAAGTCCAATGCTGAGACATTTTCCCTGTTAGCAGCCCATACTAGAAAGCCCTGTGCTTGTGTTTGTACCACTGACACAGGGAGTACTTGTCACCTGCACACAGGCAGGTGAGACCTGTGACCTGGAACAAAACATGTGCAGCTCAGAGAGCAAAGAGCAGAGGGTGGGTCACAAGATGGAAAAGCTCAAAAGCCACCTCTACACTGCTGCCCAAGGAGATTCCCATGGTTCACCTGTGCTCCTCTTCAGTCTGATAACATCTTTCTGCCTCTACTGGCTGTGAGAGCAATTGTGACTCCAGATGGCATCTGCTCCCATGCGAGTCCCACTCAGTGTTACTTGCACACACGTTTTGACTTGTTTTGTTTATATTTGCAATATCATCCCTGGCTGGACAAGCGCAAAGTGACTTATTGGCAAAGATTTTTTCAAATTATTGAATTATTTACATGCTTTTATACAGATAGGAACCTTCTCATTAGCTTTGATCACAAGTGACCATGGCTGGTTTAAATCAAGTTTGACCTTCAAATCCAATACCCAAATAGAAATTACAGCAACAATAAACCCAGAAACGATGTTTGTCAATTCTAGGCCTGACCAAAGGAGCATAGGGCATGAGCAAGTTTTTCTGCAGAAGAAGATGGCTTTCTTGCTATGTGAACAGATGTCTGTTTATTTCCCCATTGATTCCAAGAGTAAACAGGTAGAGCATGTGCAACAGCTCTAGAAAATCCCATTATAATACACATACAAAAATATCAAGCATCAGAGAGGATATTTCTGCCTTCCCTCAAAATAAAGACAAGAAATCTCCACAACCCATCAGGCACTCTTATATTTTCATATTTGTTTTTAAATGAAGGTGGTCGGCATCACTTCCAACAAACTGCAGATCTCACAGCTCTGCTCTGGTGTGCAGGTGACACCCCCTCTCAGACATGCAGCTGGGCTCTAGGGCTTTCATTTATTTCAGAAAACAGTTGGCGTGAAAACAGACTGGAGGTGTTCCAAAGGCCTCAGAATGTCAGGCTTGTTATTAAGGCAAAAAGAGAGAATGTAGGAAACTGGCTAAGAAAAGGTCAAAAGTTTTTTTGTGAAAGAATCAAAATTGCTCTTTCCTTCCACAGCTCCAGCTGTGACCTGCATTCTTGTTGACACTTTCCCTAATAAAATGTGAGGAACATGCTGGATGTACCCCAAACCAAACCTGTATGTCAGAGAGATGGGATTTCCTCCATCTGATGTCTTGGTAAGGAAATTTTCCTACCCAACAGTTGCTTTTGGATGTGCTGCCCACATTAAAAAAGATGACTCTCGAATGAGTAGAGGAAGGTGTGGAGCGACTGGAGGTGGTGCTAGCATTTCCACCCCCAGGGCTCTCCTTTACAGGCAACTGTGGGCTGATGAGGAAGAAACAACCATATCCATCCCCACAAGGGTGATTGGAGAGGCAATACCTCAGCTTAGATTTAAGGAACACCCAGCTTGGATTTGACAGTCAGCAGTAGCAGTTTGTGACACGAGAAAAAAAAATCCACGCTCTAGAAAGGATTTGGGTCATACTGGTCCTGGCAGAGCTGCATGACCCAGAGATGCAGCACTCAGGCAGTGCAGGGGAGCTGGCTGAAGGCAGGCAAAGTTGCTCCAAGTATGTGCTCTAACAGAGTCACCCAGAGTTAATTTTTTCCATTTGCTCTGTCTATCCACTTCTAGGGTTTGTCTCCCTTGAGGAGTTCCCAGACAGACACCAGAGGATGGTATATTCTTTGCAAAGAAATCTGGTCCATTGTTCAGACCATCCAAAAAGAATGCTTGATATTTTCCTGTTTATTCAGGAAAGACCTTCCCTCAGGTAGGAGGCCTCTCTGAATAACACTCAGGCAGGACTCAAAGGTGGGGTAGATTGGGCTGCTTTCCTCTCCTAGGAGCTCCCTTGGCTGACAGTGACACTGACTCTGTGTGGGAGGCACAAACACCAGCAGGTTCCGTCACAAGTCTGCATTGACTCACTTCAGGGTTTTACAGCACAGAATTAAACAAAATAAATTCACTATAATGCAATAGAAGGTAAAACTTCCTAATGGCAGCTGGATTGTGGCTTTAATCAGGCAGTAATGCCTGCAGGCACAGTGCACCAAACCCACTCTGAATTGCTCCTTTCCATGCAGCCCTGCCAGGAGAGAGCTTCCTGCACCTTTAGCTGAATCGTTGAATAACACTGAGTGATAGAAACATAAAAGAGACTTTTTCTCCTACTCTTCCAGTAATACTCCTGGGCAAATCCCAGATCTGAAAACCCTCCCAGACAGCCAGACACCCTCAAGATAAACCTCCACTTAAGTGGTCGCAACCTCACGTGAGGCTGGCTCCTATATAAATTCTCGTTACGGGCCACCACACGACACCCTGAGAAAGATTATAAACGCTTGATCTACTTAATTCGTGTCTCCCTACAGACCTGTTTCAGGTCTGTGATCACGAGCAATCTCCAAGCAGAAACAGCAGTACCAGAACACCTGTCAGTTTCCAAAATCAATTAAAAACTCCTATATCTAGTTTTAAAACACATCTGCAACAGATCTGCACATAAAACACTCTTGTTTCCTTGAAACTGTCCCAAACTAGACTCAGTGACTAAATTGTGGATATTATATGTAATCATAACTTGTCACTGTAACACCCCAATGTTGTTCCCAAAACAGAGGTCTTTGACCTGGTTTGCAACAGTCACTCAACAAAGAGTTGCTATTTGCCTTTTTTATCATTCTGCAGAATAGGATGTCAGACATCTAGCACTTCTTGCAGACCTTCTAGGAAACCTACACAGTTACAGAAAACAGTGACAGAAAAAAAATGATACATGAACAGATGATTGGTCACCTGCACTTATATAACAAAATCCTTAATGCACATGTGGTGGCCTTGGTCCAGTTCATTAAACTATCATTTACACAACCAAGTTTTCCTGGGGATGTGGTTTTTAGTATTGTAGTCATCTAAGGTAACTCTAGGTTAAATTTTCATGCTATCAGCTACCACCACGTTATTATTTAACCTTATACTCTATGGCAGTTGCTGCTTGACTCTATTTGAACAATTAGTTGTCAACAAAATGAGGATTTATAGTATTCTGTTCCTGGAGTTTTCTCACTACTCTATTGCTCTGGTACCTTGTTATCATGGTTTCAGGACCAAACCATAGCTGCTGTTGTTATGGTTTTGTTTTGAGGAAAACTTTTTCTGCTTTTGTTTGCTGGCAGGGGGTGTGCCTGCCCAAATGGGGCTGGGGCCCCTGTGAAACAGAGGTTGGGGGTTTTTGCTTAAGTTAGCCACATGAATTAAATATTTGCCATGATACAAAGAGCTAAGAAAATGTAAATTTCTGGAAGCCACCTACTGATAAAGGACAATACGAGAGGGGAGACCAAAAGATGCAAGAGACAGATAAAAAAGCCTCCTGTCTCCAAACTGGTAGAATCAACAAAACTCACTCAAGATAACACCAACCAACCAGAGCGCATACGCAGAGGAGAAAAGTTCAAAAGTTCAACTTGAGGAGAGCTGGCCTTTGACCACGAAAGGGAGCCTTTCTGGGACCACCAAAGCAAAGGAC